>OU342740.1:498798704-499321204 GCA_910589775.1 Avena eriantha | reverse complement strand
GGGATTCCTACTATTTCTTTAGTCGATACAAATTGCGACCCGGATCTCGCGAATATATCGATTCCAGCCAACGATGACACTATGACTTCAATTCGATTGATTCTTAACAAATTAGTATTTGCAATTTGTGAAGGGCGTTCTCTCTATATAAGAAATCGTTGATTAAGAAGAATAGTGAATTCTTGGGCAACTGCGTAGATTTATGGATTCACTTACTATTCTTTTTGGTTTTGCATAGAAAAAAGAAGGGGAATATTGATATATATTAGAGGGTATTGATATATATTATGATCTGATGTGCTTTCTTGGTATGATGTGCTTTCTTGGTATCCTAAATATAAGATTAATACTTCAAGTTGCTGAGTTGAGAAAGAGATGGTTGAATCAAAAGAATTCCTTATATTTATATATATATATATATATATATATATATATATATATATATATATATATATATATATATACGTGTCGAATAATCAGAGCTCCAACCCGCCAGGTACGGCCCAAGCTAAGCTCCTACCGGCGGGAGCTAGCAGAAACAGCGAGGTCTGGACCAGATCCACTGGTAAATCTGCTAGTAGATTGCCTGGTTGCGATAGGAGTTTGTTGCGTGCGCACGTGAAATTAATGTGTGTATGCACTATGCACTTGCGATAGATCGGAGATCAGATGAAACAGCTGCTACAGTGGATTTGACACCTCAAGCTTCCCTTTCTGTTTTTGGTCGGAGTCAAGTTTTGATCCAGCTAATGATCAGGTCGAGCCCACGCCGGACCGCCCGGCCGCCTCTGCGTGACATTGGACCGCCACTCCTGTCGCCCCCACGGCTAACCATATCTGTCTCACCATATTGCTTACTTCTAAATCATGCTGAGCCCTTACTTCTGGTTAAAATATAGCCGTGGCACTTGTATCATATACTCCCTCTCTTTTAAAATACTTCCTCCGGTCTAAATTAGTGGACTCAAATTGTCAAGATACAGCTGTATCTAACAGTAAATCATGTATAGATACAATCGAATCTAGAAAAAACTAACTTAACTAATTAGGTCGAAGGGAGTATAAGATGTTTTAGTTTTTGTGAATAAATGTTCATAGATTTTGTGAAATGTATCTAGACTCACAAAAGGTAAAAGATCTTATATTTTAGAACGAAGGAAGTACTACAAATCACAAATCCATGGACATGCCTTACACAATTCTACACATACTGTAGTGTAAAATACAGAGAAATCGATGGTGTATATTTGACGCCGCGGGATCATAGATTGATCGTTTATAGCTATATATGCCGCTCCCTGAATGGATATTACGTGCCCTTAAAGGACTGATATACCCGTACGTGTCCCACTTTTGGCAAGGCTGAGCATGGCATGAGGTATTTGGCTTCCATGGCACAGCTTTTGCATTTGGAGGGTCTCCATCGGAAATATACTGGGGTCTGGGTCCGTCCAGAAGCAAATTGGAGAGCGACCATGCATCAAAGGTGCTGCAATATCTAAAAGAAACTTGCTGCCAGTGCCAGGGACATATATGCAAACTAAATGGATTGCCATCGAACCATAAGCTAACTAGTTGATACCCCGCGCGTTGCCGTGGGCATTAGAGATATTTTTCTATATGCCTAAAATGGCATTACAGTCTATGACAATAATGTCATGAAATAATGGTCAATTGCATAAAGGGTTATGAACGGCAAGAACATAGATATTTATTGGCTTTTGGCTGCATGTAGACGGGGTAAAAGATACTATGAAGAAATAACATGAAGTCCCTTGAATTCAAAGATATGAAGATGTCTTTGGTCTGTATGTATGAAGACAATAAACCCTTGGTAGGAGGTAACCAACTATAATTCATGTGCATCATTAATAGCACAAGAATAGCACTGTACAAAAATTTGGTGTGTGTATCCTTCACATCAGGAACAAAGGCATATACACAAATAAGAAACCATAGGATTACTCTCATTTAGAAGGGGAATATAAAATATTTGACAAAAAGGAAGAATATTGGAGAAATCCATGGTGGTGAGCCATTTATTCATCAAAACATCTCCGGTGGTATGTAACAACCACTACCACTTGCTTGCTATCAAGGCAACGTTTATTCATCAGAATACGACAGGGTATCTATAGTGTCAATAAATATGTTATATTTAAAAGTGAGAAGTCATCTGATATATGCTCTTGAGTAAAATAGATATATAATTTTTCATGTGGAGATTTACCTCTATAAATATCTTTGAGGTTGCTGACAATTTTGTTTAAGAGTCTGAATCTTCAAGGCTGTATGAGATGCGCAAGTCAGGATATTTTTGGAAAATTGGAAGTTAAGGTTTGTGTAGAAGGATTAACTACCTTGTTTTTTTTCCGTTTGTTCACATTGTTGTAGGTATTATCCAATGTGATGTTGCTGCGGAGATGACGATGCAACAATAAAAAAACTTTAAAAAAGGGAGAATGGTGGTACAAAAGAAATAGAGAGCAGATGGTATACCTTTGATAATTGACATCAGCATCCTTATAAAAAGGTAGTCGTCTCTTTGCATTTGATCGGTTAACATAGACAACATAGTATAATTAAAAAAATGCAGGATAGAGTTCGTACCTAATTGGGCTTGTCGTACGAAAAGAAAGCACCACAATATGAACAATTATGTTGGGGGCCTCCAAGATTCAGTGGTGTGAAAATTGTTTCTGGAAGGAGAGTAATATTGCCTTCAGGTCATATGGAAATGTCGTGTCTGATTGTAGTACATAAGAAAGAAATAAAGTAAATCTTATCAGGTGATGGTGTTGGGTTCGACTTGGTGTGGAAATATAAGATCCAGAGATGTATCCAACTATTTATTGTTCGGTGGCCGGGTCTGATGCCATTACATTATGTGAAGTAGTAAAGACGAAGCCGAGTTTGACTATCCTACAGGGGCATATCCCGAATGTTCATACAGTATATGAAATATGGAGGAAAAGTTATATTTTTTCTGTGCATCAAACAGACACTGTTAAGTTTATGAACTAAGCTCCACATGTATTCGCTAGTCTATGTGAGAATCAGCTGCAATAGACTGGTCTCTCTGAGGTAGCGTAACAGGTGACGATTGGCGACTCCTACAACCACTTTGGCTGTGTGGGACTCCACACTGGGGCGTAAGTCGTGAAGAGGTTTACCCTGTATCCATTTGATATATATAAATTGTAAACAGAACTCTTAGAAAAACGTCCAGAGGGCATCATAATTATGTTGATATAAACTTTAGACAGAACAAATGAAAAAAAACTAGATGGCATCATAATTCTAGGTGAGCATGATGATTGTTTAATCATGGGGAATAACAAACAATGGCAAAAAACAACACGTATAACATAAAAAAATGGTTTGCGATGCATGTTGGAGGCACATACCGTTTATACACTTGCTGGAACAAACAAATTTAACTCAAGCAGTAATCCTTTTGTATTACATGAAATGATTGCAAGAAAAGTTCCGGTGAGACAGTACAAACAGGAACGCTCAAAATATACAGAAAATTCAGATAATGCAGCACAAATAGAGCTCCTGCCTTCTTTTCTGACAGAAATGACTGCAAGAGAAGTTCAGGTAAGAAAGTGCAAATAGAATTGAACAAATTAGACAGGAAATTTAGATAAGGCAGCACAAATAGAGCTGCACAAAATCCATAGGTAAATTCTAACCAGTCCCAATTTGAAAGTGGATTAAGTGGATGCTTAACAGTATCCAGAAGAAGAATGCAGTCTCAAAGGCATTCTGGAAGAGGATGAAGTGCAACAGAAACATGACAGTTCTTGGCCGCGCAAACCAGAAGTGGTCATATGATGGTTTCAGATCACTCTCAATTGCAGATTGCTTCTCATCTACGTCCTGAGCTAACCGAGCTATGACATGCTCCAATCTGGTGGTAATGACTAACATAATCTGCAGGGATAGTAGAGAGTGAGGAATATGAAATAAAAGTTAAGATGGACTACACAGACGAGGATGACGAAGTCAAATACAATAGATATCACATATGAGATGTAAACTTGTGGGGAGCTGGACATATTGTGGAGATCGTGTATCTAGCAACACCAGCAGACGCAGACAACGAACGTAGCGAGCAGGTTGCTCCAGAGGGGCAACTGAGAGGGTTTGAAGAAGAGGGAATGGAGGGGTTAAAATACACGGTGACAACAACAGCTAGCGGAAGGAAGCCATTAATCGGTAGAATGAATCGTCGAAGATGTCGGGATACCAGGCGTTACCATCTAATTGCAGAAGGAGTGAAAACGGCAGCTACATGGGAGATCGGGGGGCATCTGGCAGTTTCCGACGGGATGCATCCGCCAATTTTCGTTGGGAGCTCAGGAGGCTCTGCCGGCGATTGTTGCGGCGACCGACAAAGAAGTTTTTTTCCTTCCTATGTGATGTGATGCAGTTTGAGAAGAAGTGGAAGTGGGTTGGGTCGACATAAGGCTGGATCCTGGTGTGGGCTGGACCGATCAGAGTTACTAATAGTATTTTTAATTCGTGCTGCAGAAGAAGCAGAGCTGGGCTAGTTAGAGAGAAGCGAGGGATTCAGAGCTGGCCTGGTCGAGCGAACGGACATGGAAGTAAACCATAGTTAGGCACACGGTCACTTCTTTTGTTCTGTTCTTTTGAGCGATATACCTACGACCGCATCTCTGAAATCCAACGGTTGTGGTAATTAGAGTGACGTGGCTGCATGAACTTTCAGCTTGCAAATATTGAATGATCGTTAGTGGGGATAAACTTTATAGATATTATAGATCCCTGCGTGTCGCGTATGGAAAAATAAGCGCATATATATTCCATGCGTGTCGCGTATGGAAAAATAAGCTAATCGCTCCGATCTATATTAATGGACTCGATATTATCTAGATTCGTATATATCTAGTTAAGTATTTAGACCAGATACATTCGCACCTCGACAAAATTGAGACCATTAATATGAACCGGAGGGAGTAACATAATGGACTATCATTTCTAGAATGAAATTCTAATGTGGCTAGTGGTAGTGGATCTCCAAAATTTAGAACAAATAGGAAATAAATGCGACTGCGTACATGTGGGTTGATACTCCCCCTTCCTCTCCCCTAGGTCATCCCCTACGAGCGACCATGGGCATCCACCGCCGTCGCTCCCAACCCCTCCCCGCCAAGCAAATCATGCGCGATGTCGGCGGTGGCGTGGCCCTTGGTTCATGTCCTCAATGATGTTTGTGTGGGGCCGATTTGATCCAGCGACGGGTACCTCAATGATGGGCCGACTTCTCCTCCCACGGTGGCACGACGACCATGGCTGAGGCGTCCCCTCGTGGTAGAGGCGATAGAGTATTGATACCTTTCAAATGGATTACAGATGTAGTATAGACCGCGGTATCCCTAGAAGACCTAGGTTTATCGAATCTTGAAAAGAATTTACTTGTTGCAAGATTATATCGAACAAGACTTTAAAAACTAGTAATATCTTTGTTTAACTGACCTTTCATGTTTGCTTCTTTATTTGTATCAATGGATGGAAATAGGACAAGGCTAAAACATTCACCTGCAATTGTGCACACATGTGGAATAGAGAAAACGATAGTATCACGTTCATGAGTTATGATCTATATATGATTTAAAGTTGTGGGCGGTACGTTTGTAATTATTATAATATTTGCTAGCCACATCCACTATAGAATTTTGTCCAAACACTACACCACCATCGCGCAGAGTTACGCGGTTATTAAGTAAAATAGACCAAATCCTTAAGATCTATGACATTACTGTTACTCTCAAATAGATCTATAAACAACTACTGTACCCCTCTTCATGTCACTAGATTTCACACGTAGAAGCCGATTCCCATTCATCTCACCACAATACATGTATCAATCCTCGGGGTCTTGGGAACCTAACAAGTCCTTGGATTGAGGTAATAGACAACAATATCAAGGATAAATCCAATATCAAAATCACAACATAATACTTCATGTTAGAGGATACACATACCGTTGTGAGGCTATGCCTTAGCCCGTAGCTTGTGACGACTACTCACTCATGATAAGATCAATAATCATAAACATTGTATAGAAATTCTTAAGATGAACATAAATAGACTTACAATACCGCCAATCGCGGTAAGATCAAGATTACAATACCGCCAATCCGCAGTGGATCTCCTCTCCTCATATGTGAATGACTTTAGATGTGTTTTTATGCGACGGTGTGTTAGGATTTCTGGCAGCTTTGTTCTGAAGAATATATGGGTGTTTTCACGAAAGTTGCTCGGTTTGACCGGGCAAAGGCAGTGGCACATGGTACGAGCGTGCCGAACGACGGGTTGTGCACGTACGAGTTCTCATTAAAGAGTATGGATCCTCCTTCACGGCCTCTTTGACTTGGGGAGATTAGCAGCTCGTGATTTCCCATTAATTAGCCCAAATTTCAACGTAAAAATGTCCGCTGCAATGAAAAAAATCATTGAAAGGATTTGCACATATGCATTAAGTGACAAGGCTAGAGATATATTTTATCAATTACTTTACTAATATGAAGTTTAAACATAGATAAATGGTTTTATTTCATAGTCATCAAGTTTACCAAGCTTAAATCTTGATCGCCCTTGAGGAAGAAAACAAAAGTATAAGGAACTTAGCGTCTAAAATGAAACAACGAGAAAGCAAGTTCACTTAGAATTAGTAGTCTCATGCATCCACCACATGGTGCTTTGTGCTTGAAAACCATATGGTGGAGTTGGGGACACAAGGGAAAAAAATTATTTCGCAAGTTGCTAAAAGAGGACAAAAGACAAGTTCCTGCAATTTCCCGAGAGTTCGATATAAAACCCTCGAGTCACTCTTGTAGGGAAAACATACTTGCTACAACACTCTGCACTTAGGTTCCCAACGAGATGTTACACAGAGAGTTATTGTCATCAGCGTGTTGTGCACGTACCAGTGCTTGTTAATGTGTATGGCTCCTCCTCATGGCCTCTTTGGCTTGGGGAGATTAGCGGCTCGTGATTTATCATTAATTAGCCCAGATTTTTCCATAAAAGTGTTAATTTATACAAGGAGGAAAAACCAAGAAATGATTTGCACATTTATGCAATAATTAGTCATTAGTGACAATGCTAGAAAGATATTTCATCAATTAGTTGACTAATTTGAAGTTTGAACATAGAGAAAAATTGTTGTATTTCGTAGCCATCAAGTACATAGATGGAGGAGTCCTCGTGAGCGGAGATAGTGAAAATGTCTTCTACCAGAGGCCTCCTCCGGAGGATGTGCATCTCGGGTGTTCTAGGGCTCGGCTATGGTTGATGGGTGATGTTGCAGGGCATCGGCCACACGGCAGAGTGGCGACATGGCGCAGGAAGGCGCTTGTTTATCCTTGTCCATCCCAAACCTATATCTTATGGGCCCCATGTGGGTTGCGGCAGGCCGTCCTTCCCACGCCAATGGTGGCGCGTCCTTGGATTTCAGCGAAGGTGAGCTTGAGGCTAGGGATGGTAGCTAGATTATACAGCCTATTGCAGAGTGGTGGTGGGATTTACCGACCTGACCTGGCCCTGAACGGACCCTCTTGGGGCTGGTGTGCCACTGCGGGGGATTAATGGGCCCATTGGGCCTAGCTCCAATTGGGACTGATGTCTCCTACTGTCATGTCTGTTCGACTAGCCCCTCAAGGGTGGAGGTCATTCACTCCCACGGGGTCACGGTGCTGTTGACCCCAATTCGAGCTACCAGTTGAATCCGTCTCGCGGGCCTCATGACGTTAGCTTCGATGAAACGATGAGTGTCATGATTTATTACGTTTCTTGGAAGGGGATTTATAAGAAAAGTGGCGGTGAGAAAAGGTTTATCCCATTACATGAGACACATAGATGCATTAGCAAGCAAGATAAGACCCACTTCAATAATATGATGATGTTTTATTTCAATAGAACCATTTTGTTGTTGAGCACGTGGACAAGAAACATAATGAGTAATATCAACTTTTTGAAAGACACTATTGAGTTTTAATTCATATTCACCCCCCCCCCCCAATCAGTTAGCATAGTAATATCAACTTTTTGAAAGAAACTTTTTTCTAAACATTTTGATATATTATACACATTTTTCTGATTTAAAATGAATTAGTTATGATTTTTCCGAGTTCTAATCCTTTTTAATTATTTTTAAATAAATAAACATTTTTGTAATTACTAATTAAAAACCTAACTAAAAATTTAATTAAAAACCTAACTAAAAACCTAATTAAAAACCTAACTAAAAACCTAATTAAAAACCTAACTAAAACCTAACTAAAAACCTAATTAAAAACCTAACTAAAAACCGACTAAAAACGTAATTAATGAAGGGCCCGGCCGGGGGAGGCTTACCGGCAGTGGCGGGGGGCTACCTGCGGTGGGCTCGGGCGGCGCAGGCTCGGGCAGCGCTGTCGTGGCTCGGGTGGCAGCGGCGCCGGCAGGGGGCGGCGCGGGCAGGGGCGACAGGTGCAGGGGCTTGGGCGACAGCGCGGTCGGAGGCGGAGCGGTCAACGGCGAAGAGGGCGACGGCGGCACGGTCGACGGTGGCTCGAAAATCCGACAGCCTGACGACGTCGTTTTGCTCCGCGCGTGATTTTCCTTAGGCGTTTTGCGAGTGAAGTTAATGGGAAAGAAGAAGGAGGGGAACAGTTATCTAGTACAGACCTTTGGTCCCGGTTCGTCCCAACAACCGAGACCGTTGATCCTTTGGTCCCGGTTGTTGGGATGAACCGGGACCAATGGTCTGGGCAGGATCAACAGTCCCGGTTGTTCGTACGAACCAGGACCAATGGCATGTTTATGGCAGCACACGCACCTAGGATCATTGGTCCTGGTTGGTGGGACGAACCGGGATCGTTGACCCGTTTTTCAGATTTTGGCAGACCTTTTGGTCTTCTCGCCATTTTCAAATTTGTTTTCTTCTTTAATTAATAAGATGTTTCAATTTAAGATGATTATTTATTTGGAATTTTAAAAAACTTTTATTTTTATTTGAAAAAAGTGCTTCAATTTAAATAACTAATCAAAAACCATTTTCTGTTTTCAAGTATTTTTATTTGAACTGTATAATTTTACTATTTTCAATTAAAATTGTATTACCAAATATTTATTGCATAATTTGGAATTTCAAAAAACTTTCAACAGGAAAAGTGCTTTAATTTAAATAACTAATCAAAAACCATTTTCTGTTTTCAAATATTTTTATTTGAACTATATAATTTTACTATTTTCAATTAAAATTGCATTACCAAATATTTATTGAATAATTTGGAATTTCAAAAAACTTTCAACAGGAAAAGTACTTTAATTTAAATAATTAATCAAAAACCATTTTCTGTTTTCAAATATTTTTATTTGAACTATACAATTTTACTATTTTCAATTAAAATTGCATTACCAAATATTTATTGCATAATTTGGAATTTCAAAAACTTTTAACAGGAAAAGTGCTTCTATTTAAATAACTAATCAAAAACTATTTTCTGTTTTCAAATATTTTTATTTGAACTATACAATTTTACTATTTTCAATTAAAATTGCATTACCAAATATTTATTGCATAATTTGGAATTTCAAAAAACTTTTAACAGGAAAAGTGCTTCAATTTAAATAAGTAATCAAAAACATTTTCTGTTTTCAAATATTTTTATTTGAACTATACAATTTTACTATTTTCAATTAAAATTGCATTGCCAAATATTTATTGCATAATTTGGAATTTCAAAAAAATTCAACAGGAAAAGTGGTTCTATTTAAATAACTAATCAAAAATCATTTATACGTTCACAACATGCTATTTCATCAGAGATCCACTTCAAGTTCAGTGAGGCTCAGCCCCGGGCTAAGAAGCTTCATACCTGCCGTTTTGAGTATAGTTTGAAACGGGCATAAGAAATTCAAAAATGATCCAAACAATGTGAAACCTTCGCGTGGTGTCATATTATGTGTCACTCTTGCAAGGAAAAATATTGAACTTGAAAAATTGCAAACATCATAAAAAATCCTTCACAAAATGACCTATCATGTTCGAGGTTTCATGGCATTTAGGTCAAACCACCAATGTTATGGCTAGAATCAGGGCATAGTTTGTGATAATGTGCCCATATTGTGCACACATGTGCATCTTGGGATGGATTACGATGTTGCAGGAGGAAGTTTTCCTTTTTGACGCACGAAAAAGCCAATTTCCATTTTGAGGTGCCGAAATCGGGGTGTTCTATGAAGCAACCACCAAATTAAAGTTCGGTATTGGTACCAACCCATTTTTCAAAAATACTAGACCATCTTATATGGACAATTTCCCAACCGGTGTATCTGGAACCTTTCTTTCCATGCCTCATGAAAAATACAAATTCCTGCCGAATCGGTAGGAGGTTGCCAAGATTTGAACTACAAGTAGATGATATAATACTTGTGAATTTTTAAAAAAAATCATTTATAGGTTCACAACATGCTATTTTATCAGAGATCCACTTCAAGTTCAACGAGGCTCAGCCCTGGGCTAAGAAGCTTCATGCCCGCCGTTTTGAATATAGTTTGAAACAGGCATAAGAAATTCAAAAATGATCCAAACAATGTGAAACCTTCGCGTGGTGTCATATTATGTGTCACAGTTGCAAGGAAAAATATTGAACTTGAAAAATTGCAAACATCAGAAAAAATCCTTCACAAAATGACCTATCATGTTCAAGGTTTCATGGCATTTAGGTCAAACCACCAATGTTATGGCTAGAATCAGGGCATAGTTTATGATAATGTGCCCATATTGTGCACACATGTGCATCTAGGGATGGCTTACGATGTTGCAGGAGGAAGTTTTCCTTTTCGACGCACGAAAAAGCCAATTTTCATTTTTGAGGTGCCGAAATCGGGGTGTTCTGTGAAGCAACCACCAAATTAAAGTTTGGCATTGGTACCAACCCATTTTTCAAAAATACTAGACCACCTTATATGGACAATTTCCCAACCGGTGTATTTGGAACCTTTCCGTCCATCCCTCATGAAAAAGACAAATTCCTGCCGAATCGGTAGGAGGTTGCTAAGATTTGAACTACAAGTACATGATATAATGCTTGTGAATTTTAAAAAAATCATTTATAGGTTCACAACATGCTATTTCATCATATATCCACTTCAAGTTCAGCGAGGCTCATTCCCGGGCTAAGAGGTTTTAGTCCCGGCTGGTGGGTGCAACCGAGACTAAAGTTGTCGGTGGGATAAGGACGCGTGGGTAACCTTTAGTCCTGGCTAGTGGGTGCAACCGAGACTAAAGCTATCGGCAGGATAAGGACGTGTGGGTGGACGCACTGCTTGATGAGATAAAGCATGTGGCGCACGACGCCCTGTCGGAGGAACAAGACAAAGTAGAAGCGGCGTCGTGCCTATAAAAGGAGCATCGATACGCCATGGCAAGCAGCTCAACAAGCCAACATAGGTAGAGAGAGTTTCGTCCCCATGGATGGAGGGTTGGGAAATCTCCCGTGGTGCACACACCCTACGGCATCTTCGGAAGCTCCGCCTCAGAAAAATTTCCCTGCAAGCCCGTGAAAGACTCCATCTCCTCTAACAGTGTTGGGGAAAGGGTTGGGAAATCTCCCGTGGTGAAGCTTCTCGAAGATGTCGTTGGTGCACATGCCCTACGGCATCTTCGGAAGCTCCGCCTCGGAAAAATTTCCCTGCAAGCCCGTGAAAGACTCCATCTCCTCTAACAGTGTTGGGGAAAGGGTTGGAAAATCTCCCGTGGCAGAGCTTCTCGAAGATGTCGTTGGTGCACATGCCCTACGGCATCTTCGGAAGCTCCGCCTCGGAAAAATTTCCCTGCAAGCCCGTGAAAGACTCCATCTCCTCTAACAGTGTTGGGGAAAGGGTTGGGAAATCTCCCGTGGCGGAGCTTCACAAAATGACCTATCATGTTCGAGGTTCTCATATAAAGTTTTCATACATCACATAAAGTTTCCATACATTACTTAGATTTACATAGGGTTTAGGGTATGAATCCTTCGTCGCGTATGTCGATCCCTTGCCTATGATCGCTTCTTAGGACGTAACCATGGGGCATCTTCTTTGCTTAACGGGATGCTTGGGTCAGTTTTCACGATGAAGGGCGGAATTTCATCAAACTTATCATAATCTGCTGACATGTATGTCTTGTCCTCGACTCCTACTGACGAGGGTTTAACTCATCAATGCCCATTGTTATGGACTTGGGTTTTGGAGAAGGAGGGAGTGCTGGAGACATCTATCGGCTAGCAAACAAGCACATAAGGGACAAAGGATTTACCCAGGTTCAGGCCTCGTAGAGGTCCCTACTCCTGCTTGTCTGCTCGTGGAATTATCGAGGGAGTCGAAAGTTACAATGGTGCGCAGATGCAATCTGGCGAGAGTTGTGAAAACTAGGGTTGTGTCTGTCCTCCTTGCCGCCCCCTCCTAGCCTTTATATAGATAGGCTAGGTCTCAGGTAGCAGGTCGAGTCGGTTACAAGTTAGGGTTTTCCCCTTCAAACTTTCTATCTTTACCTTCTTCTTGTCTCTCAAGCAATCGAGAGTCTGCAGTTTAGTCGAGTCCTTTCGTCTGGGCCTTGGCGACACCGTGGGCCTGTACGTATTTAGACCGTATATACCAAGCTTGAGTACCTATAAGGTATACCCATGTCAGTAGCCCCCGAGTATCCAGTGGAATCGCAGATTCGACTAGGTACTTTTTGAAGTTTCGAGTGCCTGAATGAGTGCATTTCGACTGCTTTTATTTGTGTCATAGGGATTGTTGATATACGTGCCTGATATAACCGAAGTATCGGTACCAGTTAACCACCTTAGGGTGAAACAACGCAATCTACTCGAATTCGAGTCCCCGGACTCGAATCCGGAAAAGTGCTGGCGTAATTCGACTCAAGCCGCGGATGTCTTACAGGAGTCAACTTCTAGTTTATGAGTGTGAGCACTTGACGCGTCCGTCAAGGCATGTTCATCGTGCCTGTAGGCATGGATATGTTTCTGGTAGTGCGCAGTTAAATGCGTTGCCAGGCCTTTATTCAGGTCTTACCTTCACGCTGTAAGCGTGGCATCCGAATTTTATCATCGCGGAGATGATTCGGGCAACCCAGGAGACGCAATCTCTTTGTAGGGAAAATTATGAGGCGGTGTCGCCATGATCTGCGAGTGCTGATGTAATCAACGCACAGCTTTCGTGCAAATAATCATAGGGTGCGCGACCAGCGCTCCCTATGGGAGTAGCCCCCGAGTGCCTGGTTGAGTCGAAGACTCAGGCAGGGACTAAAGAAATTTTGCGACTGCTATCATTTTTCTCTGTTTGAGTCGAAGACTTGGATTGCGACTGCTGTCGTCTTTTGTTTGCTTGTTTCAGTCGAAATTGTTTCCAGCGCTCCCTATGGGAGTAACCCACGTCCATAATCAAATCGTTTTTCGAGTGGCTGGGGATTGACTGCGATTGCTTGTATCCCTACAATAAGAAAATAAAAATCATAGGGTGCGCGGTCAGCGCTCCCTATGGGAGTAGCCCCCGAGTCCTTGGTGGAGTCGCAGACTCTAGCAAGGACTAAAGTAGTCATAGTTTTCTGCTGCGTAGCTATTGATGACGTCAGTGCTGACGCTTTCATGACCTCAGTTGCCCGCGTGAGCGGCTTTGATGGGACGTGACGAGCGGTGGGTCCCACTTTCTGACTTTGATTTGACTAGGCATGCGTAATATTTTATTAACTATGCCTCCTCGATTTCCGCGTAGTGGAGGGACGGTTCGTGCTTCCTCTTCCCCACGTGTCGAGCGCGATATGTGCCACGCGTCCAATAGGGTTTTTGTGAGCCGTTGGATTGCATCTCTTAGGGGTTAAGTAGCGATGCTACGACGGTAAATTTCCATCTGCGCCCTTTTCTTCCTCGCTGCCATCGCCATTGCCGCTGCTCCTCTGCTTTTCTCCTGCGCTCATCTTTTCCGCAGTTCTGGACCATCTCCGCTCGTTCCCAAGTTACTTTCTACGTTCTCATCGCTGCCGCGCAATGGGAAAGAAAAAAGGAGGCGCTGCCGCTGAATCCGCCGCCACCGCTGCTGCGGCAAAGAAGGGTGGCGTCGCTGCTGTGAGCACCAGTGCCGCCGCCGGCGCGAAGAAGAAAGTCGCGGGCACCCGCGTGACCAATGGTGCCTGGCGCCCCTCAATCATCAAGGCGTCCGATCTTCGTCTTCTTCGCCAAGACGGAGTTATTTCCGCCGCAGTCGCCGACGCGCGCGTCCCCAGTGGTGAGACCATTCCTGTGCCTCCCGTTGGTTTTCGAGTGATGTTTCTAGCTTTCATCATTCGCGGCCTTTCTTTGCCTATCCACCCCTTTCTTAGGGGTCTCCTCTGTTTTTACGGGCTCCAGCTCCATCAGCTGTCCCCGAATTCGATTCTTCACATCTCTTGCTTTATCACTCTCTACGAGTGCTGGCTCGGAATCGAGCCGCACTTTGGCCTTTTCAAGCGTTTGTTCAAGCTAAAGCGTCAGTCCGCATCTGGCTCTTTAGTTTATGACGTAGGTGGTTGTGGAATCCATGTCGACCCATCCGCCACCTACTTCGACATCAAGCTCGCCAAGTCCGTCCAGGGATGGAGGGACAAATGGTTTTATGTTCGCGACCTGAAGGCCGAGGACGAGCGCTTTGGACTCGCTCCGTTTGATCCCGCGACTCCCTGCAAGAAGATGCGTTCTTGGAAGAACATGATCATGCCGTCCGAACTCGTGGAGACGGACGTGCTATATCAACGCGTCTGTGACTTCGAGAGTCGCATGGGCGCAGAAGAGGGAGGCTGCGCCCTTATCAAGACTTGGCTGCGTCGTCGCGTCTAGCCTCTCCAAGCTAGAGTCCATCCCATGTTTCAATGGGGTGGTGCTGATGATGCCACTCGCGTGTCTGCCGATGGCATGTCCGCGAGTGAGGTAGATAAGAGGGTGCGACTGGTCACGAAGTACACCTTCAAGGATGTGCTTCCGAATGAGCCAGTCGTTCCTCCCTTCGATGCTTCGAATTCTCCTCCCGAGGTACAGTCGTACTACGTAGTAGCTTATATTCACGATTGCTTTTCTGTTGCTTACCTGCTCCTTTTTGCTTTTTGTATGCAGGATTGGGCGGTCTCGCCTTGCATGCCTCCTCTACCTGAGGGCATTATTCCTCGCGAAGCTTTTGAAGAGGACGAGTCTGAGTCGACTGTCCCTTCTGACATGGAAGAGGAAGCCCCCGAGTCGGAGAGCCCAGATACTCGCAAGCGTCCGCGCAGCGAGGACTCTGATGCGTCGACTCCTTCAACTCCAGAGGGCACTGTTGCTGGCGCGGAGTCACCAATTCCTGCCGTTCCTGTGAGGGCTGTAGCACCAGCTTCTCGCAAGAAGATGCGATTGTCCAAGGAGACTTTGTCGGAGTCGGCGGAGGCCACCTTTGATCTTGACAAGTTTGAGTGGTAAGTTTATGAGTTCGTTCTTTCTTCTCTGTTTTCTTTTTGTTGGCTTTGCCCTGGAGTTTTTGCCCTTTCTTAATGTGAATTTGGTCTTGCAGTCAAGAGGCGTCGTCATCTTCTGGCGATGTTGAATTTTTGAAGGAATCAGGAGTCGCGACCTCAAGGGCCAAGGTAGAGGTCGAGCGCACTCCTTCGCCTCTGGCGGTGGCCCACTCCGGGCATAATTCTTTGAGTTCTCCTCATGGAGGGGAGCATCGAATAGTTGCTCGGATGACAGCTCAACATACTTCTTCGGAGTCGCTAGAGGACCATGTGAGTATATCTTTCCTTCTTTTGTATTTTGGCAGTCAACGCCTTCTGTTGCCCTTATCTGATTCCTTGATTGGTGCAACAGCTCCTTGTAAAAGAGGCCACGCGAGTTGCGGAGCAGGTGATAGCGATGGGTCGTCAGCATGCGATGGTGGAGACGCGTCACCGCGTGGTCGAAAGTGAGTGCTTCCATGCTTGTTTCTTTTGTCTTTTTTCTGTTCTGGTGTGTTTGACTAATAGCCAATTATTTTTTGACTGCCATGTAGCTGAGCATAACGCCCTACTGCGCAATGTCGCATCCTTGGAGAAGACACTGGCCGCAGATGTCAAGGGGCGCGATGAGGCAATCGCGGCTCGTGATGAAGCTCGAAAGCGTGAAGAGGATATGCGTGCCTCTTTTGCGGCCAGGGAGAAGTTGTTCGAGGAGCAGCTATTCTCAGTCGCCAAGGCCCTCTCAGGTACCTTTACTGGTGGATTTTTGATTGATGTTTTTCTCTGCTTCTGGAGTTTTGCCGTTGGCACCAGAAATCTGATCCGTGTTTTTTGGTGTAGATGCTGGCGACTTGAGTTTTGAACCGTGGGCCCTTCGTCGTGATGACGCTCTGGCTGGCGCGGTATCCGCGGTCGAAGACCGAAGCGCCGTCGTCCAGAATACGTTGTCCAAGGCCAAGGTCGCCCTTAGTCGCCTCCGAGAGGAGTTGATGCCAAAGGCGGAGCAGGTCGATAAAATGGACGAGCTGGTGGAGTCACTCGCCGGGGGTGTGCCTTCTACCTATAAGAACTCCCTCCGGGCGGCTGGTGCAACGTTGTCACTCGCCATGGTGCAGGCCCATGGAGTTGAGATAGATCCCTCTGCGGTGTCGAAGACAATGCCTGTTGGCGCGGATGGTCAACAGGTAGTTTTCGCCCCCTTTGCGACTGCATGTGCCAAATACGGTCATTCTTTGATTAATACCGTTGCCAAGTATTCGGAGGAGCTCGAACGTGCTAAGAAGGCGGCGAAAGCTTCGGCTTCAGGGGCAGGTGGAAAAACAGTGGCGTCTGATACTGCCACGGAGTTGATGAAGTCCCCCGAAGGCGTCGAAGTCGAAGAAGCCAGCTCCTCTGTAGTTAGCTTTGTGTAGTAGATAACGAATTGTCCTTTTGCCCTAAGAACATGCCTGCTGGCGAGTGTGCTTGTGAATATGTTTTTATGCTTATCCTGAATGCATCTGCTATCCCTGCTTTTGTGTTAGTTTGGTCGCCTTATTTGCTTCTGTCTTGATCTGTGGTAGGGCACATCGAGTGGTCCCGTAGGGGGAAATCAGGATCCATCATCTCTTGATGAGACAGTGGTACCGCCGCGCTCCAGGGTAGAGGAGCTGTCTTTGCTGTCGCGACTTCATGACCGCGTGAAGCAGCTGGAGCGTGAGTTGCCCTTGATCCACGATAACGCAGATGTGTGGAAGTCAAAGGCGGAAAAAGCCGCCGCCCGCGAGCAGTATCTGCTTGGCAAGGTGACGCAGTTGGGCGACCAGTTTAAGTGTTAGTTTGCTCGCCCTTATCTTTTTCCTTTGTAGATAGTCGCAGTGGTACGTTGTACTCATGCTGTGGGTGCTGCTTCGTGTAGTTGTTAGCGCACACCGTCCTCAGGAGGAGAGGGATAGGATTGCCATCCGCCTTCATGGTCTCACCTAGGAGAAACTCCAAGAGAGTGGATACTTCTGGGTGGATCATGATCGTGCGACTGCATCCGCGACCCTACAGGATCGCGCTTCGCGAGTGCTGCTCTTCCTGAAGAAGTCGCAGTCATGTTTGAAGAATATCTACCGAGCGATGTTCCCGTTGGATGACACGCCGTCCAGCCTGTTGGCTCTCCTGGCCAAATTTCAAGATATGTCCGCAGTTCGCGAGTGCGTGAGGCAGCAGTTGGTGGCTGGTGCCAAGGCTACCCTCTCGATGGTGCGATTGCACAGGCCTGACGTGGATGTCGCCGTCGTAGCTTCCGGTCTACCAGCGCCGCCAGCCGGATCTTCTTGGAATATGGTGCCGCACTATCAAGCGGTGGACCGCCCAGCAGAGGAGATTGTCGACTTCTTCGAGGAGCAAACCAATGTTCTTCTGTTGCAGCAGTAACCAGATTTGTATCCTGCACATAAGTGTATTTGTGTTGTAAAGTTCATATATATATATTTGTATGTAATTTATTGTTGAACGCATATAAATAGCTCTTGTAAGCGTAAGGTGCGTTGCACTATGCGAGTCCTTTTCGTTAGCCTGGCCATCCCTTTTATCAACCTGCCAGGTGCGTTGCATCTAGGTTGAATTTGCGTTAAGGGGTTCGACTGATGTGCCATCTACTCAGGATGTCGCGTTTATTAGTTCGAAGAACAAATGTGTGTAGGGTGGCGCAGCCCCCGAGTACAATAGTAACATAAGTGAAAAGAAAAAACACAAAGTTTTGGGGCACTTAGCTTTTATTTGGAGAACAGTACGAGGTACAATGTGTGGCTAAGTAACCTTGGCTGAGTAGCCTTATTTGCGATGTGAAAGTAAAAACAGCTAGGGGTAGAAGCGTCGCAGTTGTGCAACGTTCCAAGGGTTGGAGAATGCGACTCCTGTTTCTAGGTCTTGAAGGCGATAGGCGCCACCTGGGATTACTTCTGTAACCAAGTATGGTCCTTCCCAGGGGGACTCGAGCTTGAGCTGCCCTTGCTGCTTTAGTCGCAGGACCAGGTCACCTTTGATGAAGGATCTGGGGCGAAGCCTTCTACTGTGGTAGTTGCGCAGGTTCTGCTGGTAGATCGTGGATCTTTCTGCGGCGATTTCTCTCGCCTCGTCGAGGAGGTCGACGGAGTCTTCGAGTGCAAGAGATGACTCTTGTTCGCTGTAAGCGACTATGCGTGGCGCCTTGTACCTTACTTCGGCGGGTAATACCGCTTCTGCCCCATGCACCATAAAGAATGGCGTGTAGCCTGTGGCACTGTTTGGAGTTGTACGTAGGCTCCAGAGTACGGATTGGAGCTCATCTGTCCAGCAACCCCCAGCTTGTTCAAGTGGTCGAAGGAGTCGCTTCTTGATGCCGCTGCAGACGAGCCCGTTTGCTTTTTCCACCTGACCGTTGGTCTGTGGATGCGCGACTGAGGCATAACTGATGTTGATCCCGAGGTTTTCACAGAATTCTTGGAACTCCTTGGATGTGAAGTTTGTCCTGTTGTCAGTGATGATGCTGTGTGGCACACCGAAGCGATAGACGATGGACTCGAAGAACTTGACTGCGTTGTGCCCTGATTGCTTGGTTACTGGCATGGCCTCGATCCGCTTGGTGAATTTGTCGACTGCTACCAAGAGGTAGACGTATCCCCCTTGCGAGGACCTTGGAAGTTTGCCAACCATATCGAGACCCCACTGTGCGAAGGGCCAGGCCAATGGAATAGGCCGCAATTCTGCGCCTGGTGCGTGTGGTTTGTCCACGAATCGCTGACAAGCGTTGCACTTTTGGACTATGTCCTTGGCGTCGCGCATGGCCGTGGGCTAGTAAAATCCAGCTCGTAGAGCTTTGGCAACGAGGGCGCGACTGCCGACGTGGTGTCCGCGGGTTCCTTCATGTATGTCGAGGAGGACTGCTTTTCCATTGGCCAGGGAGACGCATCGCTGTAACACGCCTGTGATACTGCATTTATACAGTTCGTCGTTGATAACGGCGAATGCCTTGGAACGTCGTGCGATGTGCCGTGCGTTCGTCGGGTCGTCCGGTAGGCGCTTGCTGAGGAGATATGTAATGTACGGTTGCGTCCAAGATTGTTCTATCATCATGACGCTCATTGGTCCTTCGAGTCCTGTGTCTAGCTCCAAGTCATCGAGTGCCATTGGCTCATTGGGTGGCGTAGCCCCCGAGTCCATTGCTGCGCTTGTTTTCTTCTCTGCGGCCTTTGGCTTGATAGAGCGTTCGCAGATGCGCTCGAGAAATACCCCAGGTGGTATGGGGGCGCAGGTAGAGCCTATGTTGGCGAGTGCGTCCACCTCCTCGTTGCTTTCGCGGCCTACATGTCGCAACTCGCAATCATCGAAGTCTCCCTCGAGTGTATCGTAGAGGTCGCGGTATGCGATCATGTTGTCATTGAGTGCGTCGCACTCGTGCATTGTTTGGTTGACGACCAGCTTGGAATCGCCATATATGATGAGCCTCTTTGCGCCACAGGCTTTTGCCATCCTCATCCCGTGCAACAGGGCCTCGTATTCATCCTCGTTGTTTGAGGCTGTGAACTGCATTCGTAGGATGTATTTCAGCTTGTCTCCTTGAGGTGACGTCAGAATGACGCCTGCTCCTACTCCGTCTTTCCGCTTGGATCCGTCGAAGTGCATGGTCCAAAGGTAGGACATGTCTGGCTTGTCCGGGAGTTGGTTTTCCATCCAATGCACGAGAAAGTCGGGGAGAACTTGCGACTTGATTGCGTCGCGTTTTTCGTATGTGATGTCTCGTGGAGACAGTTCGATTCCCCAGAGCGCGACTCGTCCCGTGGCGTCGGGGTTATTGAGGATATGTCCCAATGGGGCGTCGCTGACTACCACGATTGGGTGTTCCTGGAAGTAATGGCGTAGTCGCCGGGCGGTCATGAAGACGCCGTACGCCCGCTTCTGGTAGTGCGGGTATCGTTGTTTTGTTGGCGTGAGGACCTCGCTGAGGTAGTATACCGGGCGTTGTACGCCGTGGACCTTGTTTTCCCCGGCCTGCTCGATGACAAGCACTGTACTAACCACTTGGTTGGTAGCGGAGATGTATAGCAGTAGTGGCTCCCTTTCTCGTGGAGTCACCAGTACTGGCGAGGTGGATAACAGGCGCTTGAGGTCTTCGAATGCTTCTTGCGCTTCCTTGGTCCACTCGAATTTTTCAGTTTTGCAGAGGAGCTGATAGAAGGGCAGTGCCTTTTCCCCCATTCGACTGATAAATCGACTGAGGGCCGCGATTTGTCCGGCTAGTTGCTGGACGCCTCTTATGTTCTTTGGCTTCTCCATGGCCAGTATGGCCTTTATCTTTTTCGGGTTTGCCTCAATCCCTCTCGCGGAGATGAGATATCCGAGCAGTTGCCGAGATGGTACGCCAAAGGCGCATTTGTCCGGATTGAGCTTAATTCGGTAACGATCGAGGTTGGCGAATGTTTCGCGCAAGTCGTCGATTAAAGAGGCTTCCTCCTTGAATTTGATTACTATGTCGTCGACATAGACTTGGATGTTGCGACCCAATTGCTCCTTGAGGCAAGCCTGCATGCACCGCTGGTAGGTGGCTCCCGCGTTTTTTTAGCCCGAAGGGCATTGTGTTGTAGCAGAACACACCGAAGGGCGTTGTAAACGCGGTCTTCTCTTGGTCTTCCTCCTTCATTCGAATTTGATTATAGCCTGAGTAGGCATCGAGAAAGCAGAGGTGCTCGCATCCAGCGGTGGAGTCGATGATTTGATCGATTCGTGGTAGCAGGAAGTGATCCTTTGGGCAGTGCTTATTTAAAGAAGTGAAGTCCACGCACATCCGTAGGATATCCGTGTCCTTTTTTGGCACCAGCACCGTATTGGCGAGCCAAGTGCTTTCCTTGATCTCGCGTATGAATTTGGCCTCGAGGATTCTGTTGATCTCCATGCCAACTGCCTGCGCTCGTGGCTCAGATAGTCGCCTGATTGTTTGTTTGACTGGCCTTGCGTCGGGGTTGACGTTGAGTGCGTGCTCGGCGAATTCCCTAGGAACTCCTGGCATGTCCGCAGGACACCAGGCGAAAATTTCCCAGTGCTCATGGAGGAATTCGACGAGCGCCAGTTCCTATCCGAACTCAAGTTGTTGGCGATGAGGGCCGTTTTGGCGGGATCTGTCGGATGGACCTGCACCTTCTTTGTGTGCACGGATGAGTTGAAGGAGAGATCAGGTGAGCTTGGCCTGCTCAGGGGAGACGTACTATTGGCTGTCGTTTCCTTCAATCGCGTGAGCTCCTCCTACATGCCAAAGGACTGGGAGATTCTGTTGAATTCCCTGTCGCAACTGTCGGATCGCTCAAAGCTTCCGTTGATCGTGATGACGCTGTTGGGACCTGGCATTTTCATCTACAGGTAGGCGTAGTGGGGTACTGCCATGAACCTAGCGAACGCGACGCGTCCGAGGATGCAGTGGTATTGTGAGGGCCAGTCGACGACCTCAAAGTCAATGCGCTCGCGCCTAAAGTTCTTCGGCGTGCCGAATATGACATCGAGGTTGATTTTGACCAGGGGGTATACGCCTTTCCCTGGGACGATGCCATGGAACGTTGTGTTCGATGCCTCCAAGCAAGTTAGAGGAATCCTCATTGCTCGCAGGGTACTCGCGAATATGAGGTTGATGCCGCTTCCACCGTCCATGAAGACGCGGCTCATGTCGAAACCTCTGATTTGCGCCTCGAGTACGAGGGGGCAATGACCTGGGCGAGGTACTTGAGGCGGGTGGTCACGTTTATCGAAGGTGATGCACGACTCACTGCCACTGAGGTACTCAGTGGTGGATGGTGGTGAGTGCGTGGCCAAGTTGACTTGGCGAGTGATAGCTTTCTGCACCCTATTGGAGGGGCGTCCCTTTTGGATCATCATGGTACCCATGGCCCGTGGGTACGATTCTCCTCCGTGGTGCTGGTCTGGTGCAGCTCCATTCGGGGGTGGCCCTGGTGGTGGTGGCGGTGCGCCATGTGCCACGGCGCCTGGAGCGGCCCCGTAGCCTCTTTCGACTGTGTTGCGGTTCATTCGAACCAATCCCTCGTGTATCTTGAGGAACTCGCGGCAGTCTTTGAGGAGGTAGCTGGACTTTCTTTTGCCATCATGCTTGTCGATGTAGAAGTGTACCGTGCATGGTCCGGACAGTTTCTCCTCGATGGAGGTTGCGGTTGCCTCGTCGCGAGTGCAGCGTTGCCACACTTGCATGGTCTTCCCAGAGTCGCGGTATCCGCTGTTGCGGTTGTCGTCGCGTCTTTCGGCTGCGACCATATTAACGTCGTCACGGTCGTCGTAGTTGTGCATGCGGCGTTTGCCTCGGCGGTCGCGTCTGTGTTCGAGCTCTGCCTCCTCGTCAGAGTGAGCGCGATTCTTCACTGAATCTTCTCCATTAGCCCATCGATTCGCGATCTCCATTAGATGGTCGATAGTCTGGTGCTTTGAGCGGCCCAGCTCCTCCCTGAGCTCTAAGCGGCGAACGCCACCGTTGAATGCATCAATCACGCGGTCCTCTGAGATGTTTTCCGCGGAATTCTTGATGATGGACCACCTTCGGATGTATGAGCGCAGTGATTCGCCAGATTTTTGCTGGCAGCATCTCAGTTCTTCGATTGATGCGGGCCGTTTGTACGTGCCCTTAAAGTTGCGCACGAAGCTATAGACCAGCTCATCCTAGCTGCGAATGGATCCGCGTGGGAGGCTATTGAGCCATGCCCGGGCAGCGCCCTGTAGCTGTAGCTGCAAACATTGCATGGCAGTACTTCGACTGCCCTCGTGGAGTCTGACGGAGGAGATGTGGTCCTCTAGCCAGATTTTAGGGTCTTGTAGGCCGTCGAACTTCGGGTTTTCCGACGGAAGTTTAAACCCCTTAGGCATTCGTTTCTGCCTAATGGATCTGCTGAAGCATCTGGCGCCATAGAGCTCCCCGTGTTCCTCCTCTGAGTCGGTCGACCGGGCACGTCGTGCTCTTGATTTGTCGATCTTACATTGTGTGAGGTCGTAGCGCGCGTCGTAGTCGCGATCGTGTCGTTGCGAACGACAGCGTCGCGACAGGTCGTGACTGTCATCGCTAGACGAGGGCGAGGAGTAGCGTTTTGCTAGCGTTTTGCCCTTTTTGGGGTCTGATACTGGCTGCTTGTCGAGGGCGGCCTCAATTAACCCCAAACCCGCGATCATAGATCGGTGCATGGCGGTTCGGGGATCTCCAGCCGGTGGCAGGTTGTTGAGGAGGTACATGGTGGCTGCCGTGACCGCGTCCTGCGGCGTTCTAGGGACCACGTTGCCTCTCGTGTCGACTGTCATAGAGCTGAAGTCGAGGACTTTCGCGGCGTCTATGCGCTCTTGTTCAGTGAGGTGAGCCATTCGCGACTGCCTCTTCTTGGCGACGTACTCGGTTCCTCGTGAGGAGGATCCTCCGTAGGAGGAGAGCCCAGCACGACGAAGGCTCGATTCGTCCGCCGCCCTTTTATGCGCCTCCAGCTGCGCGATTGCTTCTTTTTGGCGCTTGAATTCCTCTTTCAGGAGCCAGTGGTATCCCATTAGTAATTCCTGTGGGGATCCAAAGGGTAGAGGTGTACCTCATAGGGCTTCGCGGCAGCGTTCCCACTCTTGCTCGTTGAGCCTGATTACGACGCGTTCGCCGGTTTGCTCATTGATTATGCTGGGAGGTTCGACTGCTCCACCATTGGCGCCGTTACTACCGTTGCCACCGTCACCAGCGTTGGGTGGATCGGTGCCATTGCCGGTGTTGACGACGGTGCGATTGGCGGAGGTGTCACCTGCGTTGATGACGGTGCACATGAAGTGATTAGGGAAGCTATTGCTTTCGCAACTTTCATATTCGGAACCGCAGGTTCCATCTTTTGTGGCCAGATCACTCAGATCAGAGTCGTGACTGCTGTCGCTGATCGTGTTTCCGACTGCTGCCAGAGTATGGAGCTCGCTGAGGGTGCCTCGATGGAGGGAACCATGATGCCGGGGCAATCGCCGGTGTTGTCGGTTGATCAGGCATGCGAAGCGTGCCCATCTGACCAACTTGGAAGCGGAAGCTCCCAATCGCCAAGCTGATTCCGTCTCCCACGGACTCGAAAGCCGGGCGGGTGGCCGGTGTGTGGACGGTGAAGTCGAAGGCGCCGAAGAGCTGGCGAATCTCCGCTATTGTGGAGTTGTAGATCGCGGTTGATGGGGCCGAAGAAGCCGCAACATCAGCACTCCCAATTCCCACAGACGGCGCCAATTGACGAGGGTTTAACTCATCAACGCCCATTGTTATGGACTTGGGTTTTGGAGAAGGAGGGAGTGCTGGAGACATCTATCGGCTCGCAAACAAGCACACAGGGGACAAAGGATTTACCCAGGTTCAGGCCTCGTAGAGGTCCCTACTCCTGCTTGTCTTCTCGTGGAATTATCGAGGGAGTCGAAAGTTACAATGGTGCGCAGATGCAATCTGGCGAGAGTTGTGAAAACTAGGGTTGTGTCTGTCCTCCTCGCCGCCCCCTCCTAGCCTTTATATAGATAGGCTAGGTCTCGGGTAGCAGGTCGAGTCGGTTACAAGTTAGGGTTTTCCCCTTCAAACTTTCTATCTTTACCTTCTTCTTGTCTCTCAAGCAATCGAGAGTCTGCAGTTTAGTCGAGTCCTTTCGTCTGGGCCTTGGCGACACTGTGGGCCTGTACGTATTTAGACCGTATATACATGGCTTGAGTACCTATAAGGTATACCCATGTCAGTAGCCCCCGAGTATCCAGTGGAATCGCAGATTCGACTAGGTACTTTTTGAAGTTTCGAGTGCCTGAATGAGTGCATTTCGACTGCTTTTATTTGTGTCATAGGGATTGTTGATATACGTGCCTGATATAACCGAAGTATCGGTACCAGTTAACCACCTTAGGGTGAAACAACGCAATCTACTCAAATTCGAGTCCCCGGACTCGAATCCGGAAAAGTGCTGGCATAATTCGACTCAAGCCGCGGATGTCTTACAGGAGTCAAATTCCAGTTTATGAGTGTGAGCACTTGACGCGTCCGTCAAGGCATGTTCATCGTGCCTGTAGGCACGGATATGTTTCTGGTAGTGCGCAGTTAAATGCGTTGCCAGGCCTTTATTCAGGTCTTACCTTCACGCTGTAAGCGTGGCATCCGAATTTTATCATCGCGGAGATGATTCGGGCAACCCAGGAGACGCAATCTCTTTGTAGGGAAAATTATGAGGCGGTGTCGCCATGATCTGCGAGTGCTGATGTAATCAACGCACAGCTTTTGTGCAAACAATCATAGGGTGCGCGACCAGCGCTCCCTATGGGAGTAGCCCCCGAGTGCCTGGTTGAGTCGAAGACTCAGGCAGGGACTAAAGAAATTTTGCGACTGCTATCATTTTTCTCTGTTTGAGTCGAAGACTTGGATTGCGACTGCTGTCGTCTTTTGTTTGCTTGTTTCAGTCGAAATTGTTTCCAGCGCTCCCTATGGGAGTAACCCACGTCCATAATCAAATCGTTTTTCGAGTGGCTGGGGATTGACTGCGATTGCTTGTATCCCTACAATAAGAAAATAAAAATCATAGGGTGCGCGGTCAGCGCTCCCTATGGGAGTAGCCCCCGAGTCCTTGGTGGAGTCGTAGACTCTAGCAAGGACTAAAGTAGTCGTAGTTTTCTGCTGCGTAGCTATTGATGACGTCAGTGCTGACGCTTTCATGACCTCAGTTGCCCGCGTGAGCGGCTTTGATGGGACGTGACGAGCGGTGGGTCCCACTTTCTGACTTTGATTTGACTAGGCATGCGTAATATTTTATTAACTATGCCTCCTCGATTTCCGCGCAGTGGAGGGACGGTTCGTGCTTCCTCTTCCCCACGTGTCGAGCGCGATATGTGCCACGCGTCCAATAGGGTTTTTGTGAGCCGTTGGATTGCATCTCTTAGGGGTTAAGTAGCGATGCTACGACGGTAAATTTCCATCTGCGCCCTTTTCTTCCTCGCTGCCATCGCCATTGCCGCTGCTCCTCTGCTTTTCTCCTGCGCTCATCTTTTCCGCTCGTTCCCATCGAGTGATGTTTCTAGCTTTCATCATTCGCGGCCTTTCTTTGCCTATCCACCCCTTTCTTAGGGGTCTCCTCTGTTTTCACGGGCTCCAGCTCCATCAGCTGTCCCCGAATTCGATTCTTCACATCTCTTGCTTTATCACTCTCTGCGAGTGCTGGCTCGGAATCGAGCCGCACTTTGGCCTTTTCAAGCGTTTGTTCAAGCTAAAGCGTCAGTCCGCATCTGGCTCTTTAGTTTATGACGTAGGTGGTTGTGGAATCCATGTCGACCCATCCGCCACCTACTTCGACATCAAGCTCGCCAAGTCCGTCCAGGGATGGAGGGATAAATGGTTTTATGTTTGCGACCTGAAGGCCAAGGACGAGCGCTTTGGACTCGCTCCGTTTGATCCCGCGACTCCCTGCAAGAAGATGCGTTCTTGGAAGAACGTGATCATGCCGTCCGAACTCGTGGAGACGGACGTGCTATATCAACGCGTCTGTGACTTCGAGAGTCGCATGGGCGCAGAAGAGGGAGGCTGCGCCCTTATCAAGACTTGGCTGCGTCGTCGCGTCCAGCCTCTCCAAGCTAGAGTCCATCCCATGTTTCAATGGGGTGGTGCTGATGATGCCACTCGCATGTCTGCCGATGGCATGTCCGCGAGTGAGGTAGATAAGAGGGTGCGACTGGTCACGAAGTACACCTTCAAGGATGTGCTTCCGAATGAGCCAGTCGTTCCTCCCTTCGATGCTTCGAATTCTCCTCTCGAGGTACAGTCGTACTACGTAGTAGCTTATATTCACGATTGCTTTTCTGTTGCTTACCTGCTCCTTTTTGCTTTTTGTATGCAGGATTGGGCGGTCTCGCCTTGCATGCCTCCTCTACCTGAGGGCATTATTCCTCGCGAAGCTTTTGAAGAGGACGAGTCTGAGTCGACTGTCCCTTCTGACATGGAAGAGGAAGCCCCCGAGTCGGAGAGCCCAGATACTCGCAAGCGTCCGCGCAGCGAGGACTCTGATGCGTCGACTCCTTCAACTCCAGAGGGCACTGTTGCTGGCGCGGAGTCACCAATTCCCGCCGTTCCTGTGAGGGCTGTAGCACCAGCTTCTCGCAAGAAGATGCGATTGTCCAAGGAGACTTCGTCGGAGTCAGCGGAGGCCACCTTTGATCTTGACAAGTTTGACTGGTAAGTTTATGAGTTCGTTCTTTCTTCTCTGTTTTCTTTTTGTTGGCTTTGCCCTGGAGTTTTTGCCCTTTCTCAATGTGAATTTGGTCTTGCAGTCAAGAGGCGTCGTCATCTTCTGGCGACGTTGAATTTTTGAAGGAATCAGGAGTCGCGACCTCAAGGGCCAAGGTAGAGGTCGAGCGTGCTCCTTCGCCTCTGGCGGTGGCCCACTCCGGGAACAATTCTTCGAGTTCTCCTCATGGAGGGGAGCATCGAATAGTTGCTCGGATTACAGCTCAACATACTTCTTCGGAGTCGCTAGAGGACCATGTGAGTATATCTTTCCTTCTTTTGTATTTTGGCAGTCAACGCCTTCTGTTGCCCTTATCTGATTCCTTGATTGGTGCAACAGCTCCTTGTAAAAGAGGCCGCACGAGTGGCGGAGCAGGTGATGGCGATGGGTCGTCAGCATGCGATGCTGGAGACGCGTCACCGCGTGGTCGAAAGTGAGTGCTTCCATGCTTGTTTCTTTTGTCTTTTTTCTGTTCTGGTGTGTTTGACTAATAGCCAATTATTTTTTGACTGCCATGTAGCTGAGCATAACGCCCTACTGCGCAATGTCGCATCCTTGGAGAAGACACTGGCCACAGCTGTCAAGGGGCGCGATGAGGCAATCACGGCTCGTGATGAAGCTCGAAAGCGTGAAGAGGATATGCGTGCCTCTTTTGTGGCCAGGGAGAAGTTGTTCGAGGAGCAGCTATTCTCAGTCGCCAAGGCCCTCTCAGGTACCTTTACTGGTGGATTTTTGATTGATGCTTTTCTCTGCTTCTGGAGTTTTGCCGTTGGCACCAGAAATCTGATCCGTGTTTTTTGGTGTAGATGCTGGCGACTTGAGTTTTGAACCGTGGGCCCTTCGTCGTGATGACGCTCTGGCTGGCGCGGTATCCGCGGTCGAAGACCGAAGCGCCGTTGTCTAGAATACGTTGTCCAAGGCCAAGGTCGCCCTTAGTCGCCTCCGAGAGGAGTTGATGCCAAAGGCGGAGCAGGTCGACAAAATGGACGAGCTGGTGGAGTCACTCGCCGGGGGTGTGCCTTCTACCTATAAGAACTCCCTCCGGGCGGCTGGTGCAACGTTGTCACTCGCCATGGTGCAGGCCCATGGAGTTGAGATAGATCCCTCTGCGGTGTCGAAGACAATGCCTGTTGGCGCGGATGGTCAACAGGTAGTTTTCGCCCCCTTTGCGACTGCATGTGCCAAATACGGTCATTCTTTGATTAATACCGTTGCCAAGTATTCGGAGGAGCTCAAACGTGCTAAGAAGGCGGCGAAAGCTTCGGCTTCAGGGGCAGGTGGAAAAACAGTGGCGTCTGATACTGCCACGGAGTTGATGAAGTCCCCCGAAGGCGTCGAAGTCGAAGAAGCCAGCTCCTCTGTAGTTAGCTTTGTGTAGTAGATAACGAATTGTCCTTTTGCCCTAAGAACATGCCTGCTGGCGAGTGTGCTTGTGAATATGTTTTTATGCTTATCCTGAATGCATCTGCTATCCCTGCTTTTGTGTTAGTTTGGTCGCCTTATTTGCTTCTGTCTTGATCTGTGGTAGGGCACATCGAGTGGTCCCGTAGGGGGAAATCAGGATCCATCATCTCTTGATGAGACAGTGGTACCGCCGCGCTCCAGGGTAGAGGAGCTGTCTTTGCTGTCGCGACTTCATGACCGCGTGAAGCAGCTGGAGCGTGAGTTGCCCTTGATCCACGATAACGCAGATGTGTGGAAGTCAAAGGCGGAAAAAGCCGCCGCCCGCGAGCAGTATCTGCTTGGCAAGGTGACGCAGTTGGGCGACCAGTTTAAGTGTTAGTTTGCTCGCCCTTATCTTTTTCCTTTGTAGATAGTCGCAGTGGTACGTTGTACTCATGCTGTGGGTGCTGCTTCGTGTAGTTGTTAGCGCACACCGTCCTCAGGAGGAGAGGGATAGGATTGCCATCCGCCTTCATGGTCTCACCTAGGAGAAACTCCAAGAGAGTGGATACTTCTGGGTGGATCATGATCGTGCGACTGCATCCGCGACCCTACAGGATCGCGCTTCGCGAGTGCTGCTCTTCCTGAAGAAGTCGCAGTCATGTTTGAAGAATATCTACCGAGCGATGTTCCCGTTGGATGACACGCCGTCCAGCCTGTTGGCTCTCCTGGCCAAATTTCAAGATATGTCCGCAGTTCGCGAGTGCGTGAGGCAGCAGTTGGTGGCTGGTGCCAAGGCTACCCTCTCGATGGTGCGATTGCACAGGCCTGACGTGGATGTCGTCGTCGTAGCTTCCGGTCTACCAGCGCCGCCAGCCGGATCTTCTTGGAATATGGTGCCGCACTATCAAGCGGTGGACCGCCCAGCAGAGGAGATTGTCGACTTCTTCGAGGAGCAAACCAATGTTCTTCTGTTGCAGCAGTAACCAGATTTGTATCCTGCACATAAGTGTATTTGTGTTGTAAAGTTCATATATATATATTTGTATGTAATTTATTGTTGAACGCATATAAATAGCTCTTGTAAGCGTAAGGTGCGTTGCACTATGCGAGTCCTTTTCGTTAGCCTGGCCATCCCTTTTATCAACCTGCCAGGTGCGTTGCATTTGGGTTGAATTTGCGTACGCCGATAGACGCGAGGTCGCGGGTGCCTCATCGCGAGTGCGGCGTTGCCACACTTGCGTGGTTTTCCTGGAGTCACGCTATCCACCGCTACGGTATCCGTTGTTGCGGTTGTCGTCGCGTCTATCGGCGTAGCCGGCTGCGACCATGTTGACGTCGTCGCGATCGTCGTAGATGCGCATGCGACGCTTGCCTCGACGGTCGCGTCTGCGTTCGAGTTCTGCCTTCTCGTCAGAGTGAGCGCGATTCTTTACCGAATCTTCTCCATCGGCCCACCGATTCACGATCTCCATCAGGTGGTCGATGGTCTGGGTCTTTGAGCGGCCCAGCTCCTCCCTGAGCTCTAGGCAGCGGACACCACCGTTGAATGCATCAATCGCGTGGTCTTCCGAGATGTTCTCCGCGGAGTTCTTAATGATGGACCACCTTTGGATGTAGGAGCACAGCGATTCGCCAGACCTTTGTTGGCAGCATCTCAGCTCTTCGATTGATGCGGGCCACTTGTACGTGCCCTTAAAGTTGCGCACGAAGCTGTAAACCAGCTCATCCCAACTGCGAATGGATCCGCGTGGGAGGTTATTGAGCCATGCTCGGGCGGCGCCCTGCAGCTGTAGCTGCAAGCATTGCATGGCAGTGCTTTGACTGCCTCCGTGGAGTCTGACGGAGGAGATGTGATCCTCCAGCCAGATCTTGGGGTCCTATAGACCGTCGAATTTCGAGTTCTCCGACGGGAGTTTAAACCCCTTAGGCATTCGCTTCTGCCTAATGGATCTGCTGAAGCATCTGGCACCGCAGAGCTCCCCATCTTCCTCTTCCGTGTCAGTTGACCGAGCACGTCGTGCCCTTGACTTTTTGATCTTGCGCTGCGTGAGGTCATCGCGCGCATCGTAATCGCGGTCATGTCGCCGTGAGCGGCGGCGTCGAGACAGGTCGTGACTGTCATCGCTGGATGAGGGCGAGGAGTGGTGCTTTACTAGCGCTTTGCCCTTTTTTGGGTCTGGTACTGGCTCCTTGTCGAGGGCGGCCTCGATTAACCCCAAGCCCGCGATCGTAGATCGGTGCATGGCAGTTCGGGGATCTCCAGCTAGCGGCTGGTTATTGAGGAGGTACATGGTGGCTGCCGTCACCGCAGCCTGCGGCGTCCTGGGAACCATGTTGCCTCTCGTGTCGATTGTCATAGAGCCGAAGTCGAGGACTTTCGTGGCCTCTATGTGCTCTTGTTCGGTGAGGTGAGCCATCAGTGACTGCCTCTTCTTGGCGAGGTATTCATTGCCCTTTGAGGAGGATCCTCCGTAGGAGGAGAGCCCGGCGTGACGAAGGCTCGATTCATCCGCTGCCTTTTTACGCGCCTCAAGTTGCGCGATTGTTTGCACCTGGTGCTTGAATTCTTCCTTCAAGAGCCAGTGGTAGCCCATCAGCAGTTCTTGCGGGGACCCAAAGGGTAGAGGTGTGGCCCATAGGGCTTCACGGCAGCGAGCCCACTCTTGCTCGTTGAGCTTGATTACGACGCGTTCGCCGGTTTGCTCATTGATTATGCTGAGAGGTTCGACTGCTCCTCCGTTGTTAACGGGAGCGCGATTGCCGCCATTACCGCCGTTGCCACCGTTGTCGGCGTTGGGTGGATCGGTGCCGTTGCCTGGGTTGCCACCGTTGTCGCGATTGGCAGAGGTGTCGCCTACGTTGATGACGGCGCACATGAAGTGATTGGGGAAGTTGTTGCTTCCACAACTCTCAGATCCGGAACCATAGGTTCCATCTTCAGTGGCCAGATCGCTCAGATCAGAACCGCGACTGCTGTCGCTGATCATATTCTCAACTGCCACCGGGGCGTTGAGCTCGCTGAGGGTGCCGATCAATGGAGGGAACCATGACGCCAGGGCAATCGCCGGTGCTGTCGGCTGATCAGGCATGCGAAGCGTGCCCATCTGACCAACTTGGAAGCGGAAGCTCCCAATCGCCAGGCTGATTCCGTCGCACATAGACTCGAAAGCCGGACGGGTGGCCGGCGTGTGGATGGTGAAGTCGAAGGCGCCGAAGAGCTGGCGAATCTCCGTTGTTGTGGAGTTGTAGATCGCAGTTGATGGGGCCGAAGAAGCCGCAACATCAACACTCCCACTTCCCACAGACTGCGCCAATTGACGAGGGTTTAACTCATCAATGCCCATTGTTATGGACTTGGGTTTTGGAGAAGGAGGGAGCGCTGGAGACATCTATCGGCTAGCAAACAAGCACACAGGGGACAAAGGATTTACCCAGGTTCAGGCCTCGTAGAGGTCCCTACTCCTGCTTGTCTGCTCGTGGAATTATCGAAGGAGTCAAAAGTTACAATGGTGCGCAGATGCAATATGGCGAGGGTTGTGGAAACTAGGGTTGCGTGTGTCCTCCTCGCAGCCCCCTCCTAGCCTTTATATAGATAAGCTAGGTCTCGGGTAGCAGGTCGAGTCGGTTATAAGTTAGGGTTTTTCCCCTTCAAACTTTCTATCTTTAACTTCTTCTTGTTCTTCAAGCAATCGAGAGTTCGTAGGCCACTCGAGTCCCTTGTTTTGGGCCTTGGCGACACCATGGGCCTGCACGTATTTGGACCGTATATACCAAGCTCGAGTACCTGTAGGGTATACCCATGTCAACCATTGTTTGTACTCGCGAATGAATAACCATCCCTCATCAAACATGAAGGTGATAAAATGTTTCGACCCATACTAGGAATGTAATAGCAATTATTTAACTCCGTAATAAATCCTAACGGAAGGTGAAGTTGCATGACGCCGACGAACAATGCAGCAACCCTTGCTTTATTTCCGACGCGAAAATCCACTTCGCCTTTCTGCACTTCTCTAGTTCTTATTGGCCCCTGCATCGAATTGCAAATATGAGCAACCGATCCGGTATCAAATACCCAAGAGTTAACATAATAATCTGCGAGAAAAATGTCCACAACATTTACAACAAGCGTACCTGAGTGGGAAGTACTCTTACTTCCACCCTTCTTCAAAGAAGCTTGGTACTTGCTGCAGTTTCTCTTCCAGTGGCCATATTCATGACAAAAGAAACACTAAGTGTCTCCTGCAGGTCCAGCCTTTTGCTTGGGTGCAGGGTTTGGCTTAGGGATCGTATCCTTAGCCTTGCCCTTCTTCTTCTACCAAGAAGTGCCCTTTTTCTTGAAGCTAGGCTTGTTCTGCACAGCCATCACATGGCCATGCCCTGCACACTTCTTAATGTCACATTCTGCTGTTTTCAGCATCCCACATAATTCATTAAGGCCCCTCTCCACCCCATGCATATGGTAGTTCGAAATGAAATTCCCATAGCTAGATGGAAGAGATGCCAAAATGAAATCAGTGGCCAACTCTTGGCCTAATGGAAAACCAAGCTTTTCCAAAGTCTGACTGTAACCAACCATCTTGATCACATGGGGGCCTACAGCTGCTCCCTCTGCCAGCTTGCATTCCACAAAGGACTTAGCGACATTGTACCTCTCAGTCCTAGCCTGAGTCTGGAACATGTCCTTAAGCGCAACGATCATATCGTACGCTTCCTGATCCTCAGACTGCTTTTGAAGATCAGGTTCCATGCATGCAAGCATAAGGCAACTAACCTCAAGAGATTCATCACATGCTTTCTTGTAGGCATTCTTAAGGGCAGCAGTTGCATTATCAGCAGGTTCATCCGAGATTGGGGTATCCAGAACAGTTTCCTTTTTCTCAGCCCTGAGAACAATTCTCAGGTTATGGACCCAGTCCGAATAGTTTGTTCCATTTAGTTTATCCTTTTCAAGAATCGAACGCAAAGCAAAAGGTGATGAATTGTTCAGTGCCATTGATCTACAACAAAAAATATGCAAAATACTAAGCCATGTAACCATGAAAATGTAAAACATATTAAACAATTTAATAGCATATACTCCCACTTAAATCAACATCCCTCCATTGATACTAAGTGATTCAAGATCCACAATTAACAAGTCGACTAGTGAGCTTTAGCATCACTGCTAGAAGACAAGGTAAATCGGTAAGCAACCTTTGCTAATCATATCACATATGACTCTTGTTGTTGGGTGACATCTCTATGTCAAAACTAGGCGCCCAACCTTTATTTCCCAAGGTCCTTAACTGTTAAGATGACCTTGTTAATCTCACCAACCCTTATGCGTGTAGGTATCCGATACAAACCCATCCAGCCAAGGAAAACCGCGACACCCTAATTTCATAGACCCACCAACGATTGTACAGGGCATAGGATGGTACAAGGTTTGGTTGGGAGGGCATGGTTTAACTTAAAATTTGTGAGGGATCGTTCTACTTCTATCATCTAAGCATGCATAGTAGTAAAACGTATAAGAATAGAATTCACATAGATGTGATACAGTATGGCCCAATATTCTCATGGTGATCTCCATCACCATAGAACCTGTCCACCATGATGATCTCCATCTTCATGCTCTATGAGAGCCATCCTCCAAGTGATGAGTTCTCTAAGAACTAATACAAGCTATTACTCCTAACAACTAGTAATCAAAATTACATGGTATTGGGATCATCACAAGTTGGCACGCGGGCCATTACAATAATTGACAACACATATGGCTCCAGCCGTGTTGCCGTACTCACGACACGCAGGTCATGGAAAAATACATACATGCATCACATACATATTTAGGCCATACTGATCACATAGATCCTGCAAAAACAAGTTGTGCATAGAATCGCATTCTACCGGATCAGGTGAAATCGTAGCACCTATGAACCTTAACGTGATACGAAAGGGGGCTACGATTAAGGGGGGTCTAGGGGGTCTCCCCCTGCGGGGTTCGAAGGGGCAGCCTAAAATTTTCTTTAAGGATTTTGATCGGCAAATCAAATTTACCATAAACCGACCATAGTTCCGATTCGACCAAACTCCTTTGATCACGGTACGTCGATTCAGATATAATTCCCGATTCGATCAATCATATTGATCTTCACGTGATTCAAAAGGATTTATGTGTCACTGTCTACCCCGATGGCGGAAACCGACCGGTAGGGGTAAGTCGTTCGACGACCTTAGAATCACAATCACGAAAAATAAGACCATAGATCAATCTAGAACCACCGCCATACAGATGATCACATCATCCATATGCAAACTTCCCGAACCTATGACTGAACAACACCGGCTCTGATACCACTGAAGGGAAATGGGTAGGCTACACTAGCGTAAAATCAAAATTTTCTACCACGTCAACCAGGAATACTATTGTCATAGATCACGGGATAACCGCTAGACGCGCAGGTGCGGAACTCGATGAAGCACATCGCGGTAGTGTAGATGTTCTACGTCTCCTCCTTGCCCTCGTCCCAAGAGCAGCTCCCCTTTGCGCGGCTCGTCCAAGTGCTATAGATGCAGCACCTCCGAGGTATCCACACGCCCGGAGTGGAAGCCGTCACACGCCAGACTGCTAGGTCTGCACGTGCAACACAGGTGGAAGAGGAGTGGCGGCTGGGTGGAATGCTCAACCCTATTCAACTCGCCTCACTCTCTCTTATATAAGCATCACTGGTGGGCTTCTACATTAGCAGCCTAAGCCTAGTCTAATTCGGATCCAATCCTCATTAGACTTTCAGCCCCTAAAGTGTGTGACCCTATAGGTTCATACACGTATAGACATGACACGTGCCAACTCCTAAACGCATATAAAGATCATTCGGGCGAACCATCACAAGGTTGAGTACATGTCTTTCCCTTTGCCTCACGATATTTGGCCTAGCTCCAAGCTGACCTCTCTTTCTCGATACTGTGATTCGGAATCCCTTTACGAGGTTAATTCTTAACCATATGTAGCACGGCCATGCATTTCTGGATCTGATCACTCGAGGGGCCTAGAGATATCTCTCTCAAGTAGAGAGGGGCAAATCCCATCTTGATTGACCGATGCCTTGCAGCATGTATCAGGACAAACCCGAAAGCTACCTTTATAACTACCCAGTTATGGAGTAGTGTTTCATAGCCCCAAAGTAAGTCGATCCATATCTCAAGTACATGCGACAATCTCAGGTCTAAGGACAAAACGTACACGATGTGTAGAGAGAGCTGCAAGTATTATTGCTAGTCTCAAGTTGGGTCAGTCCAACCCCATGTTCATAACATGTGTCCACATCATTGGTTTGGCATCTCCATGTCTATGACTTGCGAAATATAGTCATCAACCAATAGATGTGCTAGTCCAATATTCACGTGTGTCCTCACATGAACTCCGACTAGGGACAATTATTAGATAACCATACAAGTAAAGAGTTTCACAAACAATTCACATAATTGCCAATCAATACAAGTTGCCTGGTATATGAATATTCAAGGAACATTATAATAACTCATGGATACACATGAAATACAATCATCTCTATGATTGCCTCTAGGGCATATTTCCTTCACTGTGAACCTCTCATGTGCAGTCGCCCCCACTCGCATGCCACTGCTCCAAACGACGAGTCACCAAGCCAATTCCTCATCATCACCTAGACTCAAATCACCATAGTCAGTCCTCATATCTTGGTCTTCATGACATTTCCCGTCAGCACCATGGAACGAGAACATGCCCCATGATATTAACAGCCAACAGAGCTTCGAAGCGCACCCTTTGAACCCAAACGGCCAGAAAAAAACATGGGTACACACGACCGAATACCTCTTCCGATCCAGCAATCTCCAGGCATGATGCGCCCATGGGAGTTCGCCGACGTAGCTTTCCAGAACTCGACACTACCACCAGATCAATGGAGACACATATCAAGTAGATCTTCATCTTGGTGTGAGAGGAATCCGAGGACCACCACCTTTATTCAGACCGAGTCGGCAACCCCCTCGCCACCCGCTACGCCACCCGCTAGTAACCTGCAAGATCTGCCGCACCAACCATACCAGCAGCCCTGCGGCTAGGGCAGTAACGAGAGAGATGGCAGCAGAGCAGGGTCGACCCCTACTAGATCCGGCCCTACCAGCAGCGAAGAGGACTGGGGAGGTAGCATCGGAGCCCCAAATCAGAAGATCTAGGGTTTTCAACACCAGTCGGCTTGGACCTAGACTTCCACCGCCGGTCATGGCGCCGCTGGGAGGGACCTCCGCTACCACCCCAACCAGGGACGCCGCCTTGGTTGTCAGCCGTTGTCGATCCGACCATATCTGCCCCAGAGCCATGGCGGCTAACTCCGGCCTCCATCCACCCCGGACCACCTTCGGCGGCCGGGCCCGCCGCCACCGCGGCGAGGCCAGCGGCGGCGGGAGAGCTTTGGCGGCGTGCGGCGGCACCCCCGGTGTCGCCCTGGGGTGCGACACACGGGGGTCTTTTTTCCTCGCAAAAAAAGCCTCTCCTACAGCCAGGCGGTAAGGTCTCCTTGTGCATGGTTAAAACCTGTAGCATTGAGCTACATAGATCAAAAAAAAAAGAGCATGCATGTAGCATTCGGTTCACTTAGAGTAGTTTTCTTCTGTGCGGGAGATGACAGTAGATCGTCGCGAAGCCGTGGCAAGATGACGCACCAAATGGCGTCTATTCTCCTGTTGCTTCACTTCTCCCCCAGAGATACACCAGAAAATACCCTCTGTCCACCCAAATAAATAAATAAATAAAACATCCGAGAATGAATCGCCATCGAAGCAGCAAAAGGGTCGACTTATCGGCATCTATTATATCCACTTGCTCTAGCTGTTCCTTTGTGTATTCCCAAAGGCTAACAGTGCTCCCTTCCCACCCAGGTACAACGCCGCCTGCTCCGCCCAGGCATCTCCCTCATCCTTTACCTATATATATATATATATATATATATATATATATATATATATATATATATACGTGTCGAATAATCAGAGCTCCAACCCGCCAGGTACGGCCCAAGCTAAGCTCCTACCGGCGGGAGCTAGCAGAAACAGCGAGGTCTGGACCAGATCCACTGGTAAATCTGCTAGTAGATTGCCTGGTTGCGATAGGAGTTTGTTGCGTGCGCACGTGAAATTAATGTGTGTATGCACTATGCACTTGCGATAGATCGGAGATCAGATGAAACAGCTGCTACAGTGGATTTGACACCTCAAGCTTCCCTTTCTGTTTTTGGTCGGAGTCAAGTTTTGATCCAGCTAATGATCAGGTCGAGCCCACGCCGGACCGCCCGGCCGCCTCTGCGTGACATTGGACCGCCACTCCTGTCGCCCCCACGGCTAACCATATCTGTCTCACCATATTGCTTACTTCTAAATCATGCTGAGCCCTTACTTCTGGTTAAAATATAGCCGTGGCACTTGTATCATATACTCCCTCTCTTTTAAAATACTTCCTCCGGTCTAAATTAGTGGACTCAAATTGTCAAGATACAGCTGTATCTAACAGTAAATCATGTATAGATACAATCGAATCTAGAAAAAACTAACTTAACTAATTAGGTCGAAGGGAGTATAAGATGTTTTAGTTTTTATAAATAAATGTCCATAGATTTTATGAATGAATGTAGCTAGACTCAAAAAACTAAAACATCTTATATTTCTACAAAGCACAAATCCATGGACATCCCTTACACAATTCTACACCTACTGTAGTTTAAAATACAGCGAAATCCATGGTGTATATTTAACGCCGCGGGATCATAGATTGATTCCCTGAATGGATATTACGTGCCCTTAAAGGCTTGATATCCCCGTACGTGTCCCACTTTTGGCAAGGCTGAGCATGGCATGAGGTATTTAGCTTCCATGGCACTGCTTTTGCATTTGGAGGGTCTCCATCGGAAATATACCGGGTTGCGGTCTGGGTCGGTCGAGAAGCAGGGTCCAGGCGGCCGATTGGAGAGCGACCATGCATCAAAGGTGCAGCAACAGCTAAAAGAAACTTGCTGCCAGTATCAGGAACATATATGCAAATTAAATGGATTGCTATCGAACCATGTAAGGCAAATAACCGCATATATTTATTCCCTGCGTGTCGCGTCTTGGAAAAAATATGTTAACATAATGTACTATATCATTTCTAGAATGAAATTCTAATGTGGCTAATGGGTGGAGTGGTGGTGGATCTCCAAAAATTAGAACAAATAGGAAAAATAAATACGACCTGTGTATCACTTCATACGTGTGGGTTGATACTCCCCTTTCCTCACCCCTAGGTCGTCCTATCCTGTCGACCACGGGCATCCACCGCTGCTTCCAACCCCTCCTCGCCGCACACCGCCAGGCAAATCTCGTGCGGTGCCGGCGGTTGCCTACCCCTTCGTTCCTAGCCCCGAGGAAGTTTGCGTGAGGCCGCTTTGATCCAGCGGCGGGTATCTCAACGACGGGCCGACTTCTCCTCCCGTGGTGGGACACTCGACCGTGCCTGAGGCGATCCCTCATGGTGAAGGTGACAGAGTACAGAGATGTTGTAGTCCTCGTGAGTGGAGATAGTGACAATATCTTCTATCTTAGGCCTACTCTGGCGGATGTGCATCTCGGGTGTTCTAGGGTTTGTCTACGGCTGAAGGGCAATGACACAGGGCGCCAGCGCAAGCTAGAGCGGAGGCGATGCGGCGGAGCGGTGACATGGCGCAGGAGGGTAGCTCTTCGGCCTCGTCTGTCCTGGATCTAGACCCTACGGGTCATGGGTTACGGCAGGCCATCCTGCCCACACCAATCGTGGCGCGTCCTCGGATGCTAGCGAAGGTGACCTTGAGGCTAGGGACGGTACCGACGTTAGATGGCATGTTGCACCGTGGCCCTCCTGGGGCTGGTGTGCCTTCGTAGGGGCTTTACGAGCCCATTGGGCCTGGTTGGATCCAATAGGGACTGGCGTGCCCTGCGGCCACATCCGATCGATTACCCTCTCGGGGTGGAGGTTGTTCCCACGCGGTCACGTTATAGTTGGCCCTGATTTGAGCTACCAGTTTCCTCTGTCTTGCAGGCCTCGTGATAGTAGCTTCGGTGAAACGATGAGTGTCATGATTTATTACCTTACTTGGAAGGAGATTTATAATAAAAGTGACGGTGAGAAAAGCTTCATCCAATACTTGAGAGACATAGATGAATTATCAAGCAAGGCAAGACCCAGTTAAAAAATATTACGATTTTTCTTTTAGCAGTAACATTTTGCCGATGAGTATGTGGACAATAAACATGGTGAGTAATGCCAACTTTTTGAAAGAAACTATTGAATTTTTCATATTCACCTCGCCAGTCAGTTTGATAGTAATTATTTTCCTATCAAAATTTCTGTCAAAAAGTTGTTGGAAGTTAAGAAAAACTTGATAAACATCATAATGCTTGTTGAGAAAATAAATCCAAATGAATTTACTAAAATCATCGATCAAGTTTGCATAATATGAATGTGTTTACCAGCTGAAACAGGTGCTGCACCCCATACATCGAAAAACACTTGCTTCAAAGAAACAATGGAAAACCTAGTAGATACGGGGTATTGGCAATTGATGGCTCTTAGCTACCCCCCCCCCCCCCCTCAAAATATAAGATGTTTCAGCTTTTATGAAATGAATGCATCCAGACACCTTTTATGTGTAGATTCACTCCGAACCTAGACACCAAAAGATATCTAGATATATTCGCTTCACAAAAGCTAAAACATCTTATACTTTGAAACGGAGGGAGTAGTTGATGTGGATAAAAAATTAAAAATTTATTTCAGGAGAATAAGAAATATTATTTTCCTAATAACTTGTGGAACCACAAAGGATTAAGGAAGTCCTAAACGGCGATGCCACATAGAAGACAATACCTTTTTTCTCACGAAGGCTTGCTTGGAAGACCCGGTAGAGAAAGGCACTAGCGGGTAGAGACCACCATGGCATGGTCCTTTAAAAAGGGTTCTACTTGTGGCTGACCCTTGAGAAAAAATAAATATGGGTGAAACTCAAGAAACATATTATTATCGAGTGTAATTAAGCTTATGAAGCGGATAAAAGATTTTTGATGCACGTAGAATATAAAGAATGTTTTTAAGATGCAAAGATCTATGTAGGGTGCGCAATATTGAATGAAGAATATAACTTATTTACATACCATTACTGTTGGTCATGTGGATGTGATCACGTCCCTTTTACTTGTCATGTGTGGAGAGCTCTCAACTCCCCAGCGACATGGTTTTTGGCACCCGTATTGGAGTACCAATTTGTATCGATGTCGTAAGAGGCAACGTGAGCGCCCTTCTCATCAACATCATCATCAGACTCATCACGATATGGGTAACGCCGCCACCAGCAGTCACTTGCGGGCTGGCCATGGATCTTGCAAATTTGGCATGTGACATCAGCAAAGGGGTGGGGGCACGACCACATGACGCCCCTGTCCACCATCATCACGGTGGATGTCCTGGACACCAAAATCTCGGAGCCCTCCATCGTCACTATCATGGCGGCGGTCCTGTCCACCGCCACCACCATCACGAAGTCCTCCTCCATCACGCCCATCACGACATTCACCATTGACACGACGATCACGGTCGTCATGACCACGATCAAGGGGGTGGCAACGGTCATCTCCTACACAAGAGTAGTGATCATCACCAAGGCGAGCGAGGTTGGCGGAGGAGGTGAAGGAGATGGCATCGTCGTCTTCTTCAGCCATCATCTCACGACGCATATCATACACTGCGAGTTGGGAAAACATATTGTCAAGGGTGGTGCCACATTGTCTGTTAACTGAGGAAACAACAAAGTCAGAGGAACGACTAGGCCCATTGAGGATGTACCCGATGATCTCATCGTCATGAATAATATTTCTGGCGGCGGTAAGTTTTCAACAGAACCCCTTCATATTGGTGAAGTACTGCGCGGGCATCATCTCGCTTTTCTTGATGTTGTTTAGGGCAGTCCACAGATGCGTGGTCTTTGACCGAGAGGCAGAAGAGAACATGGCATAGATCGTGGCCCAGAGTTCAACAGTGGACTAATGCTCAAGGACATGAGCGAGGATGTCCGGTGAGAGGGAGTTGAGGATCCACCCCATCACATAATGGTCTCGCGCAAGCCAAGCAAAGTACGTTGGATTCAGCACGGTCATCTTCTTCTCTTCATCCTTGACCTCCATGGTTTTTGCGGGCATGACGTCGGTGCCATCGAGTAGGCCGATCACATGTGCTCCTCGTAGAGGAGGGAACACAAGAGCTGTCCCGAGTGAGTTTTTGGGAGGGAGGGGAACCCAACGTGGTGGGTTGGAGGCCAAGGTGGTCTTCGATGAGGAGGAGGCCATGCCGACGGTGGGGGAGATGATTGTTGGTCTTTGGTCGTGGTGTAGATTGATTATTTTTTTTGTGTCGTCAGGGGCGAGGTCGAGAAGAGACCCGCTCTGATACCATATTGATCGATGTGGGTTTTGGCAAAGGTGATAGCCTTCGGCCTCTCGTGTGCATGTTGATATATCGATTGAAAGATCATCGAGGGAACAGCTCTTCGGTTGCTTACACGGGTATACGTATTAGGGGTGGAATACTACTCCATAACCCTATACGAATGTAGAAAGAGGAGTACAAAAGAATAAGAGACGAGACACTATGACAGACATATATATTCTAACATGGCTAAGCTCCAACATCACACGCACACGACATGTCACTAGCAGCGTGATCCATTTGCTTCATGCATGATTGCATATATGAATTCGATCTTGCCCTACACAACACAACCCTTTATGCACACCAGACATCTCCTCCTCCGCGGACGCGCAAACAGTATTCGTTTGGTCCCAATATGGCAAAGGGATAGACCACTTAATTGCAGTGCCCATGACATGATAACCATAATTACCTGGCTTTCAGGGCCACAGGCGCCAAATGCACGTTTCACCTAAGGTTTAATCAACTGTATCAGCTCCTTTACATCTTTACACTCCTCTTGGCCTCAAGGTTTCAGTAGTACTAGGATTAAAGGTGGCAGCTGGTGCCTGGCCTTTTCTGCTCGCTCGCCATCATTTCTGCCTCGCCCTGGATAGCCAGGTTTCGCTACTTGTAGATGAGCAGAGGTAAATTGCACTGGGAATTAGGATATCAAGTGGATACCCTTTCGGTTTTGGCCGGGGTGATCGGAGGGAGGAGGAGACGAGGCCGGCCGGCCGGGGGCGATCCATCGCTGGAGCCGAGGAACTCCGGTCGCTGTCGTTGGCTGGTGGGGCGAGGTGGCGGTTACGGCGAAGAAGGCCAATAGAAAACGCGGAGCTAGAGGCCGAGAGAGGGAGAGAGATCGTGGCAGATCCCGGCGTCGCTGTCTGGCCGCGTCGCTCCTGGATTGCAGCCAAGCCTTGGCCCGCAATCCATGCGCGCTTTCCGGCCGCGCCACCCACCTAGCCCAGGCCACCGGTGCCGGTATATATATACCCCGCCTTATCCCTCCCCTCCATCGATCGCTCGATCGCCCGGGGAAAGCTTGCGAGTGGGCTAGCTAGCAGATGTCGCACGCTAGCTAGCTTACTTCGGGCTTCCATCGGTCGCCGGCCGGAGAGCGAAGGCCAGCCGCCAGCTGCTCCAAGGTAGCAGACGCGAGCGCAGGACGCGAGCTACGCCGAGACCTTCAGAGGTAAGCTACGAGCATAATCACCATCAAATTACCTCGTGATTTCTGCTTGTCTTTTGCTTCCCCGACTCCCCGTGCATACCCGTACGTACTGCGCACGCGCTGAAGTTCTGCGTTCTGACTGACCGAAGCGTGCTGTGTTCCTCTGTCGTGTGGTTGTAGGGTTCGCGAAGCTCGAGGTGTTTGTCGGAGGACTGCACGCGCGAAGGCGTGCTGAAGAATCTGTACGTTCTTCCTGCTGCATATCGTATGAATAGATAATTCGAAAAATTCTGCCTTTTCTGTCTCTCTACTGTTCCAATAGTGCTTCCGTTTATACACCATATGAATCGCTTCAGTTTGTTTTCTTCCTCATCCTCATGACAAGCATAATTATTAGGTATTGACTTGTCATCGACTGTTCTTTGGAACGCATTCATTATGTTTAGCTTCTACCACACAAAAGAAAACCAGCAACCAAAATGTGGGTCTCAATCATATGGTCCGGTAATCCAACGCATGATGAAAGGATTGTACTTTCCCCTGTAGGACCGTAATTATTCAATTATTCGTCTGTTTTGAGACAATATTAAACCTGAATCAGATTTCAAAGTCTTTGGATCAGCATCCTAGTTTTGTTGTCGTTGACTCGCACCATATAGAAATTGCCATATTATTTTATATACTAGATTCGCACACTTATTGCCAGATCATAATTTTAGGCGTACACAATTGGATTCTCAGGTGACTAATTAAGAATGCAAAACAATGTTCCATCATGGAATATCTATTTCTTCATCATCTTGCAGCGTTTTGGTTACCGGTTGGTAATCGGATTTCCCGAGCACCCTCGAGAAACCAGTTTACCAGTCAAAAAATCCTGAATTTTTTAATTTTTTTCTGAAAATTTGAATTTTAATAAAATTTCTCTATAAATCGTCCTACCGAGAAATTTGAATTTAAAATTTAATTTTTAAATTCATCCGGTAACCGCGGTAACCGAAAATCCTGACCACCCTCGGGATTTTTTTCTAGGTCGGGAACCAAAACCTTGTCATCGTGTACTATATGTTCTACCTAGCAGAAGCTAATACTCTTTTACCGTTGAAAAAAATATACGTCCAAACTCATGCCGGATGTTTAAGTTAACCCAAATTTTTGGGGTAAAAAGTAATTTGGGTTCCCAAAAGTGACACAAAATTTGTCTAGAAAATGCACTACCCGACAATTCGGGTACCACAAATTTGGGTTCGGGCTCAGGTATAATGCCCAAAAATACACAGCGCAGTGAGAAATGAAATGATAGCAACAAGTTTAAAATTCGACAGCATTTCTGCTGGTTTTAAGGACATTTCTGCAGTATGTACACAGCATAACACATAACATCTAATGACACTAAGAGAGTAAGAATTCACAGTTCACAGGACAACAAGTTCACAGGACAACAAGCTACAGCAATAGTTCACCGTGAGCACCAGTTCAAAAATATAAAAAAGTTCACAAAACAGGCCAAGTCCAGCCCACACCACTTTATGGCTTCACCTTGATTTTTTTATCATTGTCGAGGGCTACAAGCTTCCAATCCAAGGCTCCAAGCTGCACATTCAATTTTGTTATTATCAATTCAGATTATTGCATGTCAAACTTAATATCAAATTGTCACGAACGTGTACCTTGTCGTTGACAAACATTTTCAAGGTTTGGAGATGATGGACATGATTGCAACAGATTTTGAAGTGGTTTTCTTGCTTTTATCAACTTTCTCTTTCCCTTTTCCTTTGGCAATGTGCATGCTACCAAATTCTTCAATTAACTCTATATAAATGGGATGCAAACATGATGTGAAAAATTAACTAATAAGGAAAATACAATAAAATCTATGAATAGTGGCAAACATGCAGGATAAGGAAATGAGGCAACATTTCACCTTTTTCCATAATGGCTAGTTCGTCCACATTCTCTTGGATGTCAATAGGAGTACGCTTTAATCTGTAAGCCAATCTTGTGCAAATACAAGAGCTTCCCACATGAATGGGATAAGCGAGGTACGGAAGCCATCTAATATACACCGCTTGTGTTAAAACCCTGTTCCGGAGATAAGGTTGAAATAGGTATAGCAAGCACATCACGTGCCAAGTGAGCCAAGATGGGATATCGATGAGCATTGAGCTTCCATCAAGCAAGAATGTCAATCTTTGTATCTTGGTCTTCTGTATCTTCAGCAAGATATTTTGTCTAGTTCTGACTTAGCATTGCTACTTGAACCATTCGTCATCTTCAACTTATTTGTACTGACACCTTACAGCATGCCTCCTCTACTTTCCTTTGCTACACTTGTATCATCTACTTCACCAGTTCCAATAACACATTTGAATTTTCGATAATCCCTGTTACCATACAAAATGTAAAAACCTCATTGACCTGCAGTATTTAGGCCATAATTTACTACTTGCGGCTGTAAAACTCCCACTAAAATTTAGTGCAATTTTCCTTAGTAAGTTATATAAAAATGATGGTATACTTATCCAAGGTTTTAGAAATGTTACTAGCAAAATCTATTGATCAAATATTTCTAGGAGTGACCATTTTAATTAATAACCAAACTTCTGAATTAAAAATATATATATCATGCAGTGTCAAGCGTCAACTAACTTGCGTGTACCTATGTTACTTTGATCAGTGGAAGAAGATGAATGCTTTCTCGCATGTCCCCCCGGGTTTTCGTTTCCACCCTACCGACGAGGAACTGGTGGATTACTACCTGAGGAAGAAGGTAGCATTGAAGAGGATAGACTTGGACATTATAAAAGATGTTGATTTGTACAAAATTGAGCCATGGGATCTACAAGGTAATCACAAGCTCACAGCTCAATTCATGATGCACATATATACTACACAAACTTGCCTCTGTAGACCTCGCGACAGTGTTATAGCTAGTACTGGTGCTATATATGATGGATGTAACTTAGGTAAATAATTTGAGCACTAATCACGCTTCAACGGTCGATGCTCACGCAGAACAATGCAAGATTGGAACCGAAGACCAGAGTGACTGGTTCTTCTTCAGCCACAAGGACAAGAAGTATCCGACGGGCACTCGCACCAACAGAGCAACGACCGCCGGTTTCTGGAAGGCCACCGGCAGGGACAAGCCGATCTACGTCAAGCACTGCCTCGTCGGGATGAGGAAGACGCTTGTTTTCTACAAAGGCCGGGCTCCCAATGGGCAAAAGTCAGACTGGATCATGCACGAGTACCGCTTGGAGTCCAACGAGAATGGAGCTCCCCACGTACGTAAGCATATCTCTGAATGTGTGTTGGTACATGCAAAATAAACCTCATATCGTCGTACGTACCATTTCTCCAGCACCTGTCCATATACCTAACAAAAGGTTAATTAATTCTCTGGAATGTGCTTTCCGTTCTATTAATTCAGGACGAAGGATGGGTGGTCTGCAAGGTGTTCAAGAAGCGAGTGGCGGCGGTGCAGAGAATGGCTGCGGCGGACTCGCCCTTCTGGTTCAGTAACGACCATATGGCGTTCATAGCGCCTCATGTCGACCAGAACGCGGCGGCGTACCAACACGGCCACCACCAGACCTACCACCACCCTTGCAAGGTGGAGCTGGAGTACCATCACCTCCTTCCCCAGGAGCCCATGAGCTTCCAGCAGCTCCCGCAGCTAGAGAGCCCCAGGCTCCCAGAACTGATCGGCGGCGCAGCTGCCACTCTCCAACCCTGCAGCCAAACACATGGCGACCAAGCTCTTCGGCAACTTCAGATAGAGCAGGTTTACGCGACAGATCATGCATCTGCAGCGGAGTGGAGGGACCTTGACAAGTTCATGGCGTCGCAGCTCAGCCACGGTGGTGGCTCAACTCCGAAGGAGTCCAGCAGCTACTCCAATCCGGTGCAGGTGTTTCAGGTGGAGGGGAAGCATGAAGAGGCCTTGGATTACGTGTCGACGCCTGCCTCCTGCGGAGGGGAGAATAACTTGTGGAAATAATAACAAAATACAAAAGAGATCCAGATATACAGACTAACGGGCAGCACTGGCACTGTATACAGCTTAATAACATTGTGGTTTGATGTGACTCAAATAGCTAGAGATGCCATCATAACTAAGTGGTACTACTGTGTACTACTAATAAAGTATAACCGAATTGGTTATGCTTGCATGCACAAATTTGTATTCAGCTATACCGTTCTGATATTCATATATCGGACGGTTCATATATTATACTATGCTACTGAGATATTGACTAGGCGATTTGTAACAGTAGTCATAGAGTACTTTTTCAATTCAAATGTACTGCAATATATGCATGGTTCATTGCCATGCATGGCTAGTTGTTAAAAACTTTTCAATTCAAATGTACTGCAATATGATTTTGTGAGTAATTAATTACGCTGCAAGAAGTCTAGAAATTGCAGTCTACTAATTCAATATACAATTGCAATATGAATAAGACGTAACAATACTGCCAAAAATCCAAGCCCACATATACGCCCCTATCCTATCCCAGCAATCCAACCAACATTAAGATTCGCGCTACTAACAAGGGCCACCTCCTATGAGGCCTGGCCTACACCACATCAGCAAGTGGCTACTGATGCCAGTGCTCTAGGTACTGCTACCGGTCCCGTATTCCCCTCCTCCCTTCTCACCATCACTCGAGGAGGTTGCCGACAAAGTCTGCATGGCGGTGGATCCATAATCCCCAAAAGCTTTGGTGGGTCCACCAACATTAACCTCACAAATTCTCGTCATGGCCCCAAAAGGATAAATGGGTAGAGGAACACGGCACATTATGAGCATAGATCGATCATAAGGACAAATTTTGTATATATTAGGTATTTTATTAAAGCACACACCAAACATGCATTTAAGACTAATTCTTCTGAACTTGTATTTAAGAAAAAATTAGCCATATTCATCTTCTCCATATTACTGATTATTAATGATTGATTGCCATCATCTTTGAAATACGTTGCATGATCTAGAAACAATAATGTTTGGAGGATATTATAGCTTCATCAGGGCTAGTGACTCGTCAGGTTATAGTTGAGGCATTCATTATGTAGCACTATTAGCATATCTTAGTTGTTGTTTGTATAGAAGCATGGATGCAAAAGCCAATTTTAGAACCAATTCTATCTCTAAAAGATGCATCAATACTCATGTTTTAAACATTGTGTCAAATCCCCTATTTTCCCTTTTTTATGAGTAAAACAAATTCTACCTTTTGGGGCAAACTGTCATGGTGTTCTTGTGGCACATCCCAACAACATGTTGCTCTATGTTCCGCCAAAAATACAATTGTTCATTTCTACTTAAATGTGTCCTCTGATTTAAAGATTTAGTATCCTTGATTACTTGAATTTGTAACACGGTTTTGTTGTACAATTGATGAGTCAACCAAATTTGTTATGTTGTTCTCGCCAAACTCATTAGTTATTCAGTGAGGGTCTGAAACGGAAATAATATTACATCTAATGAAATCTGTCATGTTTAGCTTTTATCATAAGCATGTGTTCACCTAGGGGATTCACGTTTCGGGTGTAGCATATTTCGGATCGCATGTTCTTAGATGGAGATAGTACATGTGTTCCTATACTAGTCTGTAATTTTTGTGATCTTCCTACCATGATGTGTTTTTAGCATGATCATCTCACGGAATTGGCAAGGAAAATCAAAAAAGCACAAACTGATAGAGGGACACATGTAATGTCACCATCAAAGAACACATGATTGGAAATCTAGCACACGTGAAATTTGCATCCCCTAGATGAACACATATGATAATGATGACGATTAACATGACAGATTTCATTAGATGAAATATTCCTCCGATTTTAGGTTCGTCATTCGACAACTAACGAGTTTTGCGAGAACAATAGAACAAATTTGGTTGGGTAATCAGTTGTACAACACAACCGCCTGTATTGAATCCAACTACAAGTAACCAAGGATACCACATCGATAATAAGAGGAAGGATAGGAGTGTTGTTTCTTTTTAGTAGATATGAACAATATGCCTTTCAATGGAACTTAGAGATACATGCTTTTTAGATGTGCCACATGAAGACCATGACAGTTTAGCCTAAGAAATAGTATGTTTACTCTTTAGTGGTAAAAATGGGGAAAAAAGATATTTGACACCGATGGTTAAAACATGAACATTGATGCATCTATTAGAGATGAATTTAGTACAAAAATTGGCTTATGCATCCCTGCTTCCAGAATAAACAACAACTAAAATATGTTAATAGTGGTACATACTGAATGCCTGGACTATAACATGACCAGCCACTTACCCTGAGTAAGCTATAAGATCCTTCGCATATCATGGTATCTAGAGCATGGGACATTATTAAAATATGATGGTAACCCGCCATTAATCAACAATCATAAAAGAACCTAGAGACAAGAGAAGATAAATATGGCTAATTTGTTCTTAACTAGAAGTTCTAGAAAACATATAAGGCTATTGCAGAATTATTCGTTGCAACCCATATATGAAATTAGTCAGGAAAAATTTCTTCAAGTTGTGACAGATAAATATACAAATGCATTATACATGTGAAGATATTAAGATGTGTCTGCTACGGGTTTGAAGGAATCTTCTAGGTCATTGACCCTTATCTTACATGGGAAAGAAACATGCTTAGACATGAAGAAATCATTTGAAACCAAGGAAGGTGGTCGACTAAAAGTTATTATCCTTAGTTTGACAGGATCTTGAAGATAGATCGTATTGATCTCTGTTGGCTCAGACCCAGCCGCCGAGTACTTTCCGGCGACTGCGACGACGAAACTCCGGTAAACACATGCACGTATATGAAGCTAGAGCTAGATTACTTTCCTGGCCATAGCAACTCACACACACACATACGAAAACAATATGATCGCTACACGCATGTATCGTGCGTCATCTTTTTATTGCTTTGAACTCACGGTGTCTTTACAACCTGGGGTACATGCATATATATACTAGGATTCTAGTATGCAGACTCGACTATTAGCCCAACTCTAATCCTAGTAGTACTCAGTTACATGCAAGTATACGGATTGGACTCAACACACACACACCTCGGTGTAGTGCAATCCTATACGTATACAACTCGTATACGTGACACCATGTCGGTGCTGGACACGGAGTGCTTATTCCTAACAATCACCCCCTAAGCACGACGTGCTCTTCAACATCCACATGGATCCCAAATATACACGTTGCTTCTCGCGGGCATCATCCACGGTATTGCTTTCGCCGCTTCCTTTCTCAGCACCGATGTCACCGACTTTGCTTTCGTCGGCTTCTCCATGGCTTCACGCCGACAACCTTTTTTGTCCGCATCCTTCTCCACGCCTTCACGCCGACTGTCCTTTTTGTCCGCGCCTTGAGACATTATACTTGGTTTGATGAAGTACTTTCTCATCGATGCTTCACATATTTGATCTTCTGCTTGCCAGTACTCTTGGATGCAATAGAACAAATACGTAGGAGCTAGCTTCCCCTCGTGACTAGCAATTTCGACTTCTACCTGCTCCTGACCAACACCATCTTCTGGCTCGTCCGGAGTAGCAAGACACAGGTTGCCAACCTCTAGTGATTCATCTTTTCTTTTTGAATCCCTTTCTGGCGTGTTTTCTTCTAGCTTCTCTATACCACGTGAAAAGCCTCTTGATGGATCTGCACCCTCTATTGTTGGGTCTCCTCCATCTGTCTGACCACCAGTCCACACTCTTGGATCATCGCCTTCTAGCCTTGCTGGCATGTTTGCTGGGCTCGCTTCAACTCTCCCTCCTCCTCTAATTGCTGGGCCAACAAGTGCAGGTATCACTGCACATGCGCGCCCTTCCAGCTTCGTGTCTTCTGGCCACGGACTAGCCTTATCTTCAGACTCTTTTTCTTCTAGGAGAATCCCTTGTGTTTCTGGCCTAGTGTCCACGCCTGGAGCACCTCCTAGGCCTTCAGCGCCTTCTGGGCCCGAACTTGCTGACAAGGATAAACTTGGTTGATCCATATTTTCTTCATACTCAAGATCCCATGTGACGTGAAAAGTTGGATATCCCGGTTCGTTGGAGCCCCAATTCCATGACTCGCCTTCCTCAAAGATTACGTCGCCCCTGACAACCACCTTATTGGTGTAAGGATTGCACAAGCGGTATTCCTTTGAGCTTTCATAGCCCGTCATGATCATTGGAGTCCTCTGCTCCGCCAATTCACTCTTATGGTCGGACTCCGTCTTGACATGCGCCACGCACCCAAAAGTGCGAAGATGATCAACTGAGGGTTTCCATCTGTACCATGCTTCGTACGGTGTTATACCAACGCCACTCTCAGTTGGCTCCAGGTTCAGCAAATGCACAGCCGTATTGACTGCCTCACCCCAGAATTTTCCTGGCAAGCCTTTACTCTTCATCATGCTCCGTGCCATGGTCAACACAGTTTGATGCAGCTCACCCCCTTGATCAATGCATAGGGCTCTTATCTCCGCCTCCACCTTGAACTCTTCGGCTTCGTTGATCTTCTCGAATGCTTGTTGAGCTTGATCCTTACTTTTCAGCAACACAATCCACATGTATTTACTATGATCATCCACCACAAGCATGAAGAACTTATTAGTTGCGGGTGAAATTCCAACGCATAGATCAGCATGAACTAGTCCCGAGGCTTCACTTGCCTCAAACGTGGCTTCACATGGTAACGGGGCACTCCGTTCCTTGTGATCCACACACGGTAGATCGTGATCCACTTGCGCCACAATCTCCGTAGCCGGTGATGGAGGATCCTCCTCATCCTTCAGCTCAATTACTTCGAGCATCAGCATCATCGGTCCATCATCTCCTTCCTGGGCGATGAGAGCCCTCTCCTTTTCCTTTGGTGGTTTCCGGCAATCAGCCTTGAAGTGACCGAGCTTGCCGCAGTTATGACATCTTACTTTCTTTATGTCAAACTTTCTCCGCAGCGGGGTGTCATCTTCGTCCTCCTGCCCCGCGATGTACTTTTTTGCTGGGCGTTGCTTCTCCTTGCCGCTCGTGGAGCCTCCTTGCTTTTCTTTCGAAAGAGTCATCCACTGCTGCTTCGTGAGCATCAGGTGCTCAACCTGTTCTGGATCACCGAAGCTGATCCGAATTCTCTTGTCGTGTGCCTTGAATCTTCCAACGAGATCCTCAACCATCAATGTATTCAGGTCGAGACATTGTTCGATCGATGTGACGATCTGCATGTAGCGCTCCGGCGCCGCACGCAGGAACCTTCTGACGTTCTTGACCTCATCCAATCTCTCGCCATATCCCCTGATTGCGTTGACGAGGGTAACGAAACGGGCGGCAAACTGATCAACCGTCTCGCTCTCCTCCATCTTCAGATCTTCATAGCTTTTCGTCAAAGTATGAAGATGCGCTTCCTTCACGCGGGCATGACCTTGGTGCAAGATCTTGATCTCTCCCATGCATCCTTCGCCGATTCCCGACGAGGTGCTGCATCACGTCCTTCGGCACGACGGAATAGAGCGCCGTTAGCGCTTGGCGATCTTTTCGGCACTTCACGCCTCCCTTGACGTACTCGTCACCTCCTGGATCGATGGCCTCCCAAACCTCCTGAGCCTCCATGGCCACCTCCATGTTGAGTGCCCATAGTCTGTAGTCCTTGCGATCGAGGCGCGGATACAAAGCAGCCCCCACCGTCTCCATCACCGGTGCCGTTGCCGAGCTCTCGCCAAACTTCACCATCGCCATGACCTCCTAGTACTTTCAGCAGATCACGAACGACGACCTTGGCTCTGATACCAATTGTTGTCCCAGACCCAGTCACCGAGTACTTTTCGGCAACTGCGACGACGAAACTCCTGTAAACACACGCACGTATATGAAGCTAGAGCTAGATTACTTTCCTGGCCATAGCAACTCACACACGCACATACGGAAACAATATGATCGCTACACGCATGTATCGTGCGTCCTCTTTTTATTGCTTTGAACTCACGGTGTGTTTACAACCCAGGGTACATGCATATATATACTAGGATTCTAGTATGCCGACTCAACTACTAGCCCAACTCTAATCCTAGTAGTACTCAGTTACATGCAAGTATACGGATTGGACGCAACACACACCTCGGTGTAGTGCAATCCTATACGTATACAACTCGTATACGTGACACCATGTCGGTGCTGGACACGGAGTGCTTATTCCTAACAATCTCACCTTGAAGGAAAAGAAAACATGCGTATATAAAGGACATGGAGGCCATGGCAGAAAACGAGGAATAAAGAGTACACAGTGCCTTGAAGTTCTAACCGATATAGGGTTTAGCCTACAGCTACAAATATCCACCGTAATCAACTGGGTATTATTTGAAAGGCCATCGGAAATTTATAAAGTACGGATTCTACCAGTATCGAGGGGCTAAACTTGCGTAAATCATGTACAATATCATCTAAGCATTGTGGAAAACAGGATCCTTGTACCGGCTTGGCTCCTCTACATCTATTACATATATCCCGTATATACGATTGACGTAAAAATTATGCATCCGTAGTGGTGGACCCCCTTTTTTCTTGAGATCCCACGAGTGAGCATCAGTGATGAGTATCACAGTGCAACCAGAGCATAGTGAATCTAGAGTGGATGGCGAACTGGCTCCAGATTTGGCAATGTGTGGGTGACGGTGAGCTCCTTGTCCCTGATGTGACGATCCTCGAGGCTTTTCGATCTATGGCGGTGACAATGGTGTAGACGGATGAGTGATGTGTTATGGGCTTGGGGCATACCACGAGCTTGGAGGATGGCGTCGGGCCACAGTCCAAGGACAAGATTGATGCAATGGGCATAAGTCGAGGCTGGTGATAATCGATCTTGGACTATAGGTGTAGCAAAGTTAGGCTCTATAGACGTGTCTCAGAACTGTTTCAGAATATCTAAAGACGGCAACCTGTTTCTACTTGAGAGAGTGACTTATATGGGGAAGGACGGCCCGGATAGTGGGTGTTGGCGTGCTAGTGAGGCATGTCACAATAGCTGGCGGGGGGGCTTTCCAAGCCTTGACTGCTCTAAGGAGTTCACCTAATGTAGGGAACGTTGTTCCGATCAAAGTCCACCAGCAGGGTATTGGCAAACAACGTTGTGTCAGCCCCAAAAATTGCCAACTAGTTAGAGCCGATAATTAGGGTTCAGGGTCACTAAGCCTTTCTTTCCTTTGGATTTATTTTTCTCTCCTTGAATTTCCTTAATAATCGGTTCCGGGTAAATGAGAAATAGTTAAAACTCAATTTTCAATTTACTTCCTACCTTTTGACATCTCTCTGTCGTTCACGCGTGGATAAGATAAGATCATCTTCCAACTCAACTACGTACTTACATGCTCTAATCCAAGAAACTTTGCATCAAGCAATTGAACAAATACAGAACAGAAGTAAAGAGATCCAGGAGATTCGGCCTGAATTTGCAGATCGAGGTACTTACACGAAAATTTCTGCTCCAGCACTCTTTGAAACCTTCGAGTCCCGTCAGAATACCATCAAGGTTCAGGAGGAGACCAACCACGCGGTGAGATGATAAACACATAGGCAGAAAGATCTGTGGCCTCGCCGCCTCGATTCGTGCAGGAGGCGTTGGCTTTAGCTTCGCGCGATCACGCTGATCAGGACGCCATCACGGTTGTATTTGTAGGGTGGGCGCCGACGTGCGGCGATGATGATGGGAGAAATTCCTTTCGCGTAACCTATCTGGAGTTCTGGATACCCTTTAGGCAGTGGACCGGGCCGTGGTGCAGGAGAAAGTCAGGACGCGGTGTAATGTTGAGCTCTGCTGTAAACCTGGGCCATGAGCTGTCTTGCCTCTCTGCGGCTGGAGTGGTCTGTTCTCGGTTGGGCCTGTTTTGTTCTCCTTATTGGCCCATCAAAGTTATAGAAGCTGTAAAAAACCCTCGGAGATTAGTTATGAAAAACAAAAGTACACTGCATAGGTAGATTATTGTATGGTCTTATTATACTGTTTCCATTCTCACCTCTCGCATATTACATTCTACAACAACGAGAATCAAGCGTTGCCTTTTCCATTTTCCTATCAAAAACAATCTGCCGTAGTTGACGGCAATGTTAGCTAGGTAGAAGTCTGCGTGCCTGTGTGTCCACAACTCCAACTAGACCTGCGGACGGAAGCTCCGGAAGTGCTGTCATGTCACATTCTTCCGTTGACGTTTGCATTTTGAATCTTATTCTGCCCTTTCCTTCTGTGTAGTACTGCTAGTATTAGACTAGCCTCAATAGGGTATCATAAGTAGCACTCCCTCCGACCCATATTAGTTGACGTGGATTTATCTAGATTCGGTTGTATCTACTACTAAAACATGTCTAGATATATCCGAATCTAGACAAATTTGAGTAAAAGATTAATGATAAAAGAGATTGTGTTGGAATGATACGTAGATACGATATTATAGCACGTAGAACTAGAAAAACTAATCCTAAATAAATCTTGTACACAATTTTATATCGAGATTCTACAAAACAATAAATATACTAAGACTATGATATTACTACATAATACTATGCATTATTGTGAAGATAGTATCGTATACTCCATGATACTACTACCATATGATACTCCTCCTTATGACTAGTCTTAGTATACCCTTTTTCCTATGTGGCCCCAAAGATGCTACGTACCCTAAGATAGGAACCTAGGAACGCTAGAATTTGCAAAGTAATGTACGATCCTACTGTAGATACTCCGAGGCTCTCACTCTCTCTGTCATCGCCGCTTGGCTCTGTATACTAGCAGGCCATCATCATTTCTTCAATCACGGCACCACTATTTACAGTAGTATAACTTGTCAAGCACGTGTGTCCGTTGGAGCTGGTAGTAGTATGTTGCAATATTTATAATTGAGGTTTATGAGCATTGTCCAACGCGAGAACGGAGTCGGTAGCCTCCTACACGTGGTAGAAGATGATAAATCAGCACCAAGCGCTACTGTGAAGGAATCTCTTGTAACGCCGTGAGAAATGAATTTCTTGACCCCTTTACATGCATGGAACTTTTTTCGAATTATTAAGTACCACAACGTAGACTACGTACGGGGTAGTGTTTGTGTATTCATGGCGCCCACCCATCTTCTTCCTCGCAAAACTAGAGGTTGTAGTAGGAGTACTAATCTAAGCTAAGTTGACCTAGATCGATCGATCGATGTCCAACTGTCCAAGACACTTGCTTGCTACTCCTCCACTAGACTGCGCGCGGTGCATGGTCGATCAGCCAGCTGCGCATGCTGTGAGCCATGCAGACGCAGGGCTAGCTTGCTAGGTTGGCATGCAATGGCAGCTAGTCCCTGCACGCTGCGTATGCCTCGGTCGGAGCAGCAAGCTAACTGTACGGCAGCGCAAGCGTGAAAAAAGTGGAGTTGGTTCGATCTCGATCGGCTGCGAAGGGAAGGTCCGTTTCTTCTGCAGCCCACTTTGCCGTCCAGCTAGCCAGCTAGCCGATCTCTCTCCCCTAAGCCCAAGGGTTGCCCCGGCGGCGTGCATGAGCAAATGAAACGGGTATGTAGGCAGTGTCACGTTGAACGATTCTCCCCATGCAGTGCAGATGGATCTCTCTACCCGGCAAGGCAGGCAGCTAAAGGCGAGACGCACTATAAGCAGTGCCCTGCAGGTCTCTCTTTCGGTTGGACCGGCCGGCCTGTGCGTATTTGCGAGGTGCCGACACGCACCTGGGCGAAAGCGGCACGCGGGGCCGCCGCTCCTGCGAGCCACCACAGTCCACCGTCGTACTGCGCTTAATATAAAGGACCAGCTAAATACTACTCAACCGGCAACGGCAACGCCACACCTAGTACATGCCCTGCTCGCGGTCCCTGCCCTGCCCTGCCATGCCATGCCATGGCATGCCATGCGGTGCGTGGCGAGAAACGACACCCAGACCCGTTCGGGCATTTGGATATGTATATCAAGCTGGTCCCTCCCGACGGATCCTCGCTCCCTCCCCTTTGGCTGTCCTCTTTTTTCCTCTCCTCTCTGCGTGCCTATCCAGCTCGTGTTTCTTTTATTCCGGACGTACACCGGCTATACGGACCAGCAGCAGCAGCAGCAGCGTGCCTAGCTACATAGTTACGGGGGACCATGCGTCCCTTTGGTTCCATTCACCAGACCGAGAGCCAGTACGTACTTACTGCACAGGGCCGGCCGGCGGGCCGGGGCACGGCATTGACGCCGATCGACCCGCACACGCGCAGAGGGAGCGGAACCCCAAGGCTAGCCGCAGGAGGCCGCGGCGGTCTGCACCACGCTGATGGGGGAGAATCAATTCACCAGGCAGGCAGTAGCACTAGTAGCCTGCGGGTTTCTGCGCGTGATTTGGACTAGCTGCCTGAGCAAAGCAGGGAGCTTGGCAGGCGCTAATCAAGGCTCATGTACAGCCAAATTTAAACAGAACTGAACAAGCGCAGGCGTCCCGTACTACGTACCCGCCACAGCGGAAGGAGGAGGGGGCTAGTTTCATTGCGCGACAAGAAATGATGCAAATTAAAATGCATCTTTCTTTTTTCTGAGATCAAATGGATGCATTTTCATTGAACACCAGCCGTCAATCGCCATGACCATCTGATTCAGAGAATGCACCATCGGCATTCGCTCTGTATCTTCCAGTATCACGCATGAGACAGTGTTGCGCCGGCAACATCCACTGTACGTAGTCGACCAAGTCGCGTCACGTTGGGATACGCCATGTGAGTATAACCATTTCATGCATTCGGGCAAGTCCACGGAATTGTACAACTCCTATCTGGTTGATAGCCCTTTTGCTTACAGAAGAGAAGAGTGGCCCATAGACGGTGGTTAGGCTCATATCGTACCGGCGGCCCAATTGCTAGATCGATAAGCGGAAGCCTAGTCGGATACATGGAGGCTTTTGCGGACCGCCGTAGAAGGAAGGCGGAGCCTTAGATGAGTGAAATACACGTAATATATGTTGTATTAGTTTAAGACTATATTTTAGAAGGGGTGGTAATTTTGCATGAAACAATTGATGAAATTCACCGAAAGAAATTAGATGGTGTCCTTTTTAAAATCGATTTTGAGAAGACCTATGATAAACTTAAATGGCCGTTTTTACAATAAGTACTTCGTATGAAATGTTTTGATCCATGTGGTGCAATTGGATTGAAAACTTTGTGCAACAAGGGAGTGTAGGAATGATGACATCGAAAACTATTTCCAAAATAAAAAAGGATTGAGACAAGAAGATCCTTTATTTCCCATGCTTTTTAACATCGTTGCTGATATGTTGGTTGTTCTTATTGCTAGAGCTAAAGATAATGGCCAGGTTGGTGGACTGATCCCTCATATTATCGAGGGGATGTGTCTATTCTACAATATGTCCACGACACAGTTTTATTCATTCAACATGACTTTCAGAAGACGGTGAAAATGAAATTGATCTTATATATTTTTGAGCAGCTGTCGGGTCTTAAGATTAATTTTCATAAAAGTGAAATTTACTATTTCGGCAAAGCAAAAGAGCAAGAAGGTCAATATAGAGAGATTTTTGGATGTGAATCAAGCTCCTTACCATTTAGGTACATGGGGGGTGCCAATTCATTATAGAAAACTACGAAATTCCGAGTGGAAACCTGTAGAAAAAACGTTTTGAACGGAAGCTAGGATGCTGGCAAGGCAAGGTTATATGGTGATAGACTTGTCTTAAAAAATTCATTCCTCACTAGCATGCCAATGTTTATGTTATCTTTTCTTCTAATACCAAAGGGTGTAAGAAAAAGATTAGACATTTATCGATCCCGATTATTTTGGCAAAGTGATGAACATAAGAAGAAATATATATTGTCTAAGTGGAATAGACCCAAGGATCAGGGCGGGTTGGGTATCGAAGTGCTAGAGCTCAAAAATAAATGTCTGCTTAGTAAGTAGTTGTTTAAGCTTCTATTAGAAGATGGGGTGTGGCAAGACCTGCTGCATAACAAATATCTGAAGGACAAAACTTTGGCACAGGTTGAAGTCAAACCGACTGATTCATCTTTTTGGAAAGGCATGATGAGCGTCAAAAGGAGTTCTTTGCTCGAGGTATTTTCAAAATAGTTAACGGGAGATGTACGCAGTTTTGGGAGGACGTTTGGTTAGGAGAAGAAACCCTTGCCAAACAGTACCCTTCCCTTTATAATATTCTACAGCGAAAGAACATATCCGTTCATACCATTTTATCCTAGATTCCTCTGAATATAGGATTTAGGGGGACTTTAACTAGGAACAAATGGGTTGCATGTTGCATCTGTGTCAAAGATTGATGTATTTTGTCTTGACGAATGAACCAGATAGGTTTGTATGGAAATTAACAAACAACGGCCTGTTTACTGTCAAATCGATGTATGATGACCTTATGAATAATCATCCAAGATTCCCTAATAGATATTTATGGAAACTAAAGATACCATTTAATATTAAGATCTTTATGTGGTTCACTAATACCAAAGTTTTATTAACTAGAGATAATCTTGCAAAGAGGAACTGGCACGGCTGCCGGAAATGTTTTTTTGTGATGAACACGAAACAATTGATCATATTTTTGGTTCTTGCCCTTTTTCTAAGATTAGTTTGCATATTATTTTCTTCACTTACAATATTACACCCCAACCAATATAACTAATATGTTTGGGAACTGACTGAATGGGGTTGACAAGTAAAAGAGCAAGAAGGTCAATATAGAGAGATTTTTGGATGTGAATCTAGCTCCTTACCATTTAGGTACGTGGGGATGCCAATTCAATATAGAAAACTACGAATTCCGAGTGGAATCCTGTAAAAAAATGTTTCGAAAGCTAGGATGTTGGCAAGACAAGGTTACTATCGTACGGTGATAGACTTGTCTTAATAAATTCATTCCTCACTAGCATGCCAATGTTTATGTTATCTTTTCTTTTAATACCAAAGGGTGTAAGAAAAAGATTAGACTTTTATCGGTCCTGATTATTTTGGCAAAATGATGAACATAAGAAGAAATATAGATTGTCAAAGTGGAATAGACCCAAGGATCAGGGCGGGTTGGGTATCAAAGTGCTAGAGCTCAAAAATAAATGTCTGCTTAGTAAGTAGTTGTTTAAGCTTCTATTAGAAGATGGGGTGTGGCAAGAGCTACTGCATAACAAATATCTGAAGGACAAAACTTCGGCACAGGTTGAAGTCAAAGCGGCCGATTCACCTTTTTTCAAAGGCCTGATGAGCGTCAAAAGAGAGTTCTTTGCTCGAGGTATTTTCAAAATAGGTAACGAGATATGTACGCGGTTTTGGGAGGATGTTTGGTTAGGAGAAGAAACCCTTGCCAAATAGTACCCTTCCCTTTATAATATTCTACGGCGAAAGAACATATCAGTTCATACTATTTTATCCTAGATTCCTCTGAATATTGGGTTCATGAGGACTTTAACTAGGAACAAATGGGCTGCATGGTTGCATCTCTATCAAAAATTGATGTCTTTTGTCTTGACGAATGAACCGGATAGGTTTGTATAGAAATTAAAAAATAACGGCGTGTTTACTGTCAAATCGATGTATGATGACCTTATGAATAATCATCCATAATTCCCTAATAGATATTTATGGAAACTAAAGATACCATTTAAGATTAAGATCTTTATGTGGTTCACTAACACCAAAATTTTGTTAACTAAAGATAATCTTGCAAAGAGAAACTGGCACGGTTGCCGGAAATGTTTTTTTTGTGATGAACACGAAACAATTGATCATATTTTTGTTTGATGCCCTTTTGCTAAGATTAGTTGGCCTATTATTTTCTTCACTTACAATATTACACCCCCAACCAATATAACTAATATGTTTGGGAACTGACTGAATGGGGTTGATAAGTCAAATAAAGCTAGAATACGTACAGACATGTCAGCTTTATGTTGGTCCATTTGAAAGTGTCGCAATAACATTATTTTTAACAAGGCCAGAATTCTATCTTTTTTACAGGTTATTTATATGGCGTCTCATTGCATTCAATTCTGGGTTTTTCTTCTCCCAGAGCGTCATTGGGAACCTATGCTTACTGGATGCAATCGTTTGATTACGGTTGCCCAGGATATTTTTAGCCGAGCTAGCTGGCGGCATACTAGAAGACTGAAAGATGTCTAGCTATTGTATGCATATGGTAGTCCTTTTGCTTCTATTTTTTAGATTGTTGGTGTTTGTATCAACCTTGTCTGGTCCTTAAATTGTAATACTTTTAACACTTAAACTCCACAACAAAGGCTGTGTGCATCCATGGATGCAGAGGCCGGGGAAAACCCCATTCATAAAAATAGTGTAAGACTATAAACTGTTGGGCTATGACTTACCTTGGAACCCTAGGCTCCGGCGCATATATAAGCTGGCCTACGGGAGCCCTAGGGGAAACACGTACAACACAACTATCTCGCTAAAGTTGACTTATTATTATTATAGTGATTTATTGCAGGAGTGGGATCTCGTCACCATCGTGAGATGTGAACTCTAGTACATACTAAACATAAAAATACCTCTCTAAATACGGTAGCGCCACAAGCAACGATTAGAAAAATTTATGTGTAACCATAGGGGACTAAGAGCATCTCCATCCGTGCTACCTAAAGGCATCCCTAAGCGCCTATTGGGTGCGCTAGACACGATCACGCGCCTAGCCGCGTCCCCCAAGCGCATTCAGTCTGGCGCCTTTGCTTCTCTCTATGGCGATGGTATTGAAGGCGTTGGAGTACGAGTAACTGGGGAAGATGACTAGGAGCAGCAACAATGGAGCAAATGTGTCACGATGAACAAGAAAGCTAGCGTCAGAAGGGAGAATGAGCAGTAAAAATACTCCGTTCTTATAAAGTAAGCTGGCGAAGTCCAGAGCCGTTGGTTATGGGCGATGTTTTGTCAGGATCAAATCTGGGTCGACACGTGTTAGTAGATAACGAAGGATCAGCCTTAATGAGCACTAATTATTGTGGTAATTTTGGGAGAAAATCATGCGGTGCCTCGATTTTTGCGCGGCGTGGGGACATGCGGTCAAACACACTGCTGACACACCTCTCACGTGTCCTCGGCCTGTGTCATGGGACCACAACTGAAACGTCTCATCGCGTCCTCTCCATCGTGAGTGAAGCACGCCATCATCGTCAGCAATAACGTCATGTGCGATGACAAAAAGGCATTGGGTGAGCCATTTAAGGCTTCAATAAAAACTATTGATTCAAAGCCCGAGATGAACATTTACTCGGATCATGAAGATCTTAAGTCTATGCTCCGGTGCAAGCGTCCGAACATAGCCTCAGGGGCTACATACATCAGAGCGCTACCCGTGCACCCCGACAGTTTCTGATGATTCAAGAAAGAGAAGACCTCAGTTGAGTACCTCCTCGGATGATAAAGACTTGAGCCTATGATCGGATGTAAGCGTCTTAACATAGCCTTGGTGGCTACTGCCATCGTGAGCGCTGGCAGCGCACCCAAGGAAAATAATTTTATACACAGACAAGACCTGAGTCGAGTACATCTTCAGATGATCAAGGCTTGAGCCTATGCTCAGGTACAAGTACCTACATAGTCTCGGGGGATACTGATGGCTCTATAATGGCGCTAGAAAAATGCTGGTGCGGTGTTGATGTAGAGCTCGTTGGGAACCCCAAGAGGAAGGTATGATGAGCACAACAGCAAGTTTTCCTTAGTTATGAAACCAAGGTTTAATCGAACTAGTAGGAGCAAGGAAACACCCCAAAGGTGTTACTAGCTGAGCCTTGGCAGGGCGCACTACCAGTGCTAGTAGCAACGTGGAGACCTGTACAACACAACCACATAAGTTTGTCCCCAACTTGTGATGAGGTTGTCAATCTCACCGTGTTTTGCTGAAAACAAAGGATTAAACGTATCAAATGGAAAGAAGTAATAGTTTGCAGAAAGTAAACACAAAGTAGTAAATTGTTTGTAGATTGTATGTAAAGAAAGAGGACCGGGATCCATAGTTCATTAGAGGTGGCTCTCCTTAAGATAGATAACATGTTGGGTGAACAAATTACAGGGGGCAATTGACAAACATCGAGAAAGCAATACATGCATATACTAATCATCTTGACTTCTTTGAGACTTGATTGGGCATTACAACATTATACATAGACCGCCATCCAACTGCATCTATGACTAATAATCCACCTTCAGGTTATCATCCGAACCCCCTCTAGTATTAAGTTGCAATCAACGGATTATTACTTTACGAACTGCGTGTAAAGTAAACAATACGATTGTTCTATGAACAAAGGATTATTGTTTTCTCCCTAGTAGCAGCAACACATCTAGTATCTTAGAGATTTATGTCACTTCCCCAGATTACCAGAGGCATGAACCCACTATCGAGCATAAATACTAACTCTTGGAGTTGGTAGCATCTACTTGGCCAAGATAGCTACTAACAACGGAAAGTATGCAAGATCACAAATAACAAAGACATGATAGAATTAATAATCAATCTGAAATAGCATCTTAATATCCATCGGATCCCCGCAAACACAAATGCAGAATTACAAATAGATGATCTTGATCATGAACGGAGCTCACAAAATCTAGACATGAAAGCACAAAGGAGAAGAACCAGCCATCTAGCTACTACATGGATCCGTTGTCCAAGGATGAACTACTCACGCATCACACCGGAGGCTTGCATGGTGATGAAGAAGGCCTCCAGGGTGAATTCCCCTCTCCGGCAGGGTGCCGGGAAGAGCTTCAAATCCCTCCTGATCTAGGGATGGAGATGATGGTGGCTATAGACTCTTTCGTGGATTTTTGATCGGGTACTTAGGGTTTTCGTCCCAAGGGCAATATATAGGCGGAAGGAGAGGCCGAGGGGGTGCTGGGGTCGGCCAGACCACCCCCTGACGTGAGCCAGGCCTGGCCACGCGGCCAGGTGGTGTGGCTGGCCCCCAGCTCTTCTCCGTCTCGTATTCTGGCATCTGATGACTTCCAGAAAAATAGGCACTTTGGCTTTTGTCCCGTCCAATTGCGAGAATATTCATTTTCTGACTTTCCTGGAACCAAAAACAGCAGAAAACAGGCAGCTGACACTGTGGCTCTTGTTAATAGGTTAGTCCAAGAAATCATATGAAAAGTACTCCAAAGTGTGGACAAAACACAAGAAAGTGGATAAAACCAAGCATGGATCATCAAAAAATTATAGATACATTTGCAATGTATCAACATCCCAAGCTTAACTCCTGCTTGTGCTCGAGTAGGTAAGTGATAAAAAGTAAGAATAATTTTTGAGGTGACATGCACCATCAAAGACTTGATCAAAGTATTTGGAAAACATTCAAAGCTGGGATCATAGTACTTCAATCATAACATGAAAGACAAAGTTCTAGCAATAAGACAAAGAAACTATGATGCAACATGAAAATGCACAAACAAAAGATTCATGAATAACAATGATTTGTAAGACGTTTGTTTGTTTCACATAAAGAAAACATAGCATAATAGTATTCAGCTTGTCCCTCATAGAGTAGCAAAATATAAATGCATAGGACACCTTCAAACTTCATAAGAGTGACTAGATACAAATAGTTTAAAACAAGCAATATCAAGTTATGCATCAATCAACTAGTCTTGGGACAATGCACATAGAACTAAGAATGGCCACTATGCTCTCAAAGTAGGTGCATAAAGGTAGAAGGTGGAGACTCAATAAATGGTGGAAGAAAGGCCTTCATAGAAGGAAGTAGGGATTCAAGTCTCATAAAGAGCTTCTAAAAATTATGGTGATTAAGGTTAAAGTGACACAACTAAGAGGATATGCTTGACAAGTTATAAACCGAAATCTCATGCTCCTTACTTACAAAGACCGATCCTCATGCTACTCAACTTTAGTCACAAGTAAGCTCTTGTCATTATAAGTACATATGTATCATAAAGAACCGCCAACGGGGTACCCCTTGCACATGATACAGGAGCTATCCCATAATCAAAATGACAAGGCAAGCAGACAATGAGCATCTCATCGATCTTTTTATTTGCTATTTGCATAGGTTTTTAATGAGGATGCTTCATAGAGTGCTCATTACGGTGATGCTGCAAGTTTCCACCATGATTAGGCATGGCTTAGGCTAGCGGCCCAGGCGTTTCTCTAACACACATACAAACTCCACGATCTTACAAGTTCCACTTTTATTTCACACCGTCGGGATCCGTAAGCAAAAGAACATGATATCAACGGGGTACAAAGTACAAGTGCAATGTTGAAAGCGTTCCCCATGATACATGGTTCTGCTAATTTCAACTTATAAAGCGCAAGCATATACGCAACAAAGAAGGACCCAATGGTTCAAGTTTATTAGATGCAAAAAAGTAAAGTGTGCCATCAAGTTTGTGAGAGCTTTAATCACTAGTTTTCTCATAACAAGTTTAATTTGGAAGGTAAACAAAAGCATGAATATACTTGGAATAGCATAAGCTAGTAGGTAGGTATGGTGGACTCTTTGGAATAACTTGGTTTGGGGAGTTGGGTGCATGATTGGAACTCATACTTGGTTGTGGAGGCTAGCAAAAGATTGGGAGCGACAAACTAAGAGAGCAATAATGACCATAATCATGCAGAGCGACAAAACATCATTGATAAAAGCATAAAGTGATACTACAAGTTGCAAACTAAAGGATCATAAAGGCTATGGTGACTTGAGATAGTAATAACATGGTGTGAGCATGTGCCAAGTCAACCCAAATAAAGCATCAAAGGAGAATACCACGATACTATGCTTTAATATGCTAAAACAACGCATGATTCATCCAAGGCACATTAAGCAATCTCAAGTGTTTATAACAAGTCATGCTACAACAAAGAATACGAAGCATAAAGCCAAAACAATATCAAGCATGGCATGACAGAGCATAGTGAAATGGATCGTATGGGCACCTAGAGGGGGGTGAATAGGTGCTACACCAATTTTTAATTCTTTTTCAATTTTAGGCTTAGCATAGAGGTAAATTCTCTAGATAAACTAATGTGTGGAATTTCCCTATATGCAAACCTATCTACTAGCGAGTAAAGAGCGAGTGGAAGAGGAACGAGTGAACCGAAGTGAAGCACGCGGAGATACAGGATTTGTTTGACCGCAGTTCCTTCCTTGTTAAGGGAAGTACGTCTGTGTTGGAGGGGTGGGCGGTACTAAGACCACCACGCCACAAAAGGCCTCACCCTGTTCTCCAATGGATCTCGCCACAACATGCCTGATCCACCTTCCACTATAGGTACCCTTCGAGGCGGGCACCGGCGCCTTTACACAACTAGCGGGGCAACAACTCCACAACAACTTGGAGGCTCCCAAAATGACAACAAGCTGCCACAAGAACAAAGTTGTCAAATACAATAACAAGATCTAGGTATTAACAAGAATACTAGATCAGGGATTTCTCCAAGTGAATGGAGAGGAGTTGAAGCGCTTGATTCTTGATGTTGATGATGAACTTCTCCTCCTTCAATTCCACCAAAGATCAAGACCTTCGGGTGGTTGAAGTGGGAGATCGAGATTTAGAGCTCTTGCACAAGGTCTGGTCAAATTCGAGTGAATCAAGAGTTCTGGACGTTGGGGAAGAAGGGGTACTTATACGCCCTTCCAAAAACCAGCCGTTGCACACTTTGGGGGCCGGATTATCCGGTCTGGGGAAACTCCGCCCCAGACTCGGAATATCCGGCAGAAAATCCGCCCCCTCACAGTGAGACGCGCCGAGCTTGCCCTTAATCATCTTCTGGGGGCCGGATTATCCGGTCCTATGCGAAGGCCGGATTATCCGGCCTGGGGAAGAAAAACCGCCCCAGTTCGGATTTTCCGGGAGAAAATCCGACCGGATACCGAGCGACACGCTTTGGCTCCTTTTGCTCGAAAACTGGGGGACGGATTATCCGGCCCTTGTGAAACCCGGATTATCCGGCCTGGGGAGGAAAAACCGCCCCAGTTCGGATTTTCTGGGAGAAAATCCGACTGGACACAGAGCGACGCGCCTTGGCTTCCTTGAGAGATGAGGTAGGCCAGATTATCCGGCCCTTGGAGGGGCGGATTATCTGGCCCCCCTCAAAACTTCCTGCACACTTAACACACATGAAAAGTCTCCATAGTATTGTTATCTAACACGCAAAACAAAGGAAAACATGAAATGTTGTTTCAATCTCCCCCTTTTGGTGTTAGATGACAATACCAGGATTTGCAGGAGAAAGACACAAGACAAACAGAGATAACTACGAAAGGGACTCCCCCTCAATGTGTGCATAATAGAGTTTTGCATTGGAATACAAATGCACACAAATAGGTGAATCTATTCCATAGACATAAGGGTAAAAGCACATACCACCGAAGTAGAGAATAGACATCCTTGATAAAAATCACAATTATTATTGGATAACCATTATGAGCGCGCGCCTTCCGTGATAAACCTCCAGCAATAGGATATGAATAGATATAGCCATGAGCATAATCCATGATATGAAGTCCATAGGTATCATCCAGACAACCACATAAAGTCTCAACCACAAATCACAAACCACGAATTTAAAAGTTCAACGCTAAATGGGCATAAGCAAGAAATAATGAATAAAAAAGTGCAAGTGCTTATGCCTGACCCATGCAAATTCACGGACAACCTAATAGAACTACTTCTCCCCCTTTGGCATCGAGACACCAAAAAGGGAGAAGAGCGATGCTAGCGCCCCATGGGATCACTCATCATAGTCCTCGTCCTCGTCCTCGGCGCGTCCCCAAACAACACCCCCACAAGGTGGACAAGGGACTTGTGTGCAAGAATAGATGGCTTAGGGGTACGGAAGGCTTAGGATTGAGAAAGCCAAACTGAGATGGTACTAGACACTCAAAATTGCAAAATCCAAATCAAATAAAAGCCAAGATTGAGTGTGATTCCCATAAGAACATGAGAGAGCAAATAACATCCAAAAAGATCCAATTCTCCACTAGGGAGAGGGCGGTGGCCGAAGCCACCTTGTTGGAGTGTATGGTGTGACACCGTGAAGATATATCTTGGGTTCACGACCAATACTCATCAATAAGCTCACATATCACAACATGATATTAAGAGAAATGATATAACTTTCTATTGGCATTATGGGGGGAGGGTTAGCCCAATAAGTTAGGACCACACTCCCCCTATATCCATGCCCACACCTATACCAAACATGGATTGAGACGTACGAGTGAGTGCATGGGTAATCAAGACAAACTCCCAGAATCAATGATATTTAGCTCATTCCTCAAATAGCAGAATCTTGCTTCATCAAGTGGCTTTGTAAAGATATCCGCCAGTTGGTTCTTCGTGCTCACAAAAGATAGATCAATATCGTCTCGAGCAACATGGTCACGAATAAAATGATTTCGAATCTCAATATGCTTCGTCCTTGTGTGTTGAACTGGATTGTACGCAATTTTGATAGCACTTTCATTATCACATAAAAGAGGCACTTTGTCACAATTGACACCGTATTCCTTTAAAGTTTGCCTCATCCACAATAATTGAGTACAAGCGCTGGCAGCAGCAACATATTCAGCTTCAGCGGTGGAGAGAGATATACAATTCTGCTTTTTGGAGGACCAACATACAAGAGATCTTCCCAAGAATTGACAAGCTCCAGAAGTGGATTTCCGATCATCCTTATCACCAGCCCAATCTGAGTCAATATAACCACATAAAGAGAAATTGGAGCCCTTGGGATACCAGAGACCAAAGTTGGGGGAATGAACCAAATATCGAAAGATCCTCTTGACCGCCACTAAGTGGCTTTCTTTAGGATCTGCTTGATACCTTGCACACACTCCCACACTCAACACAATATCGGGTCTAGATGCGCAGAGGTAAAGAAGAGAGCCGATCATGGACCGGTATACCTTTTGGTCCACATCTTTACCGTGAGGGTTGAGTTCGAGATGACACTTCGTTTGCATCGGAGTAGCGACAACATTTAGATCCGTCATCTTGAATCTCTTGAGCATGTCTTGGATGTACTTTGCTTGATTAATAAAGGTTCCTTCTCTAAGTTGCTTGATCTCGAATCCAAGAAAGAACCGTAATCCCCCCATCATAGACATCTCAAACCTGTCAGTCATAAGCTTCGAAAAATCATCGTTAAAAGCTTTGTTAGTAGAACCAAAAATGATATCATCTACATATAGTTGGCATACGAAGAGCTCCCCCTTAACCTTCTTAGTAAAAAGAGTGGGGTCGATTTGCCCAACTTCGAAGCCACGATCTAACAGAAGCTCTTTAAGGTGCTCATACCACGCACGTGGAGCTTGTTTAAGGCCATAGAGTGCCTTATCGAGTTTGTAGACATGGTTCAAGAAGTTAGGATCCTCAAACCCCGGGGGTTGCTTTACGTATACCAACTCATGTAGAGGACCGTTAAGGACTCTTGACGTCCATTTGCTGCAACTTGAAATTGTTATGAGCAGCATAAGCAAGTAGGATACGGATGGACTCAAGGCGATCCACAGGAGCATAGGTCTCGCCGAAGTCGATGCCCTCAACTTGGGAGTAACCTTGTGCCACAAGTCTTGCCTTGTTCCTCACAACAATGCCATTCTCATCTTGCTTGTTCTTGAAAATCCACTTGGTGCCGATAACATTGCGGCACTCTTTGGGTTTCTCCACTAGTTTCCAGACTTTGTTGCGCTCGAAATTATTCAATTCTTCATGCATAGCAACAACCCAGTCTGGGTCTTCAAGAGCTTCAAAGACCTTCTTAGGTTCCACCATGGAGATATGAGCTTGATGCTCACCAAAACTGGCCAATTCTTTTCTTGTAGAGACCCTTCGTCGAAGATCACCAACAACCTTGTCGAGAGTGTGACCCCGCAACTCAAGGTTCCGATCAGCCTGAGTCTTGCGACGAAGTTCAATAAGTTTGTTGTCTCTTGGTGGAGGAGATTCATCACTTGAGTCTTCATTGGAAGCATTTTCTCTGCCTTTATCAGTAGCTGGAACATCAGTAGCAGGTGGTGGAGATGCATGCCCTTGAGGTGAATCCGAAGCCATAACAGGAGGCTACCAAACTGGAGAGTCAGGGCCGGATAATCCGGCCGATGAAGAGGCCGGATAATCCGGCCTAGGAGAACTTGCAGCAGCTTCATCAGGAAGCCTAGGACTTGCTTGAACTGGCGAGGAGCCGGATAATCCGGGGTCAGCCGGATAATCCGGCCTAGAGCTTGTATTGATATCTTCACCACTTGGAGCTGCATGGTCAGATGGAGCAGGGTGGCCAGATAATCCGGTATCCACCGGAAAATCCAGCCTGGAGCTTTCTAGAGCATCTTGACCTTCAGCAGTTGATGGAGATGGTGTAGAAGTTGCCCCCGTGGTTGGAGCATGTTGCGTATGTGTAGATGAGGGCTCTATATGAGTAGAGCATTGTCCTTCCTGGTCCGCCACAAGGGGTTCCTCAATGGGGCGGAAGAATCCCATGCCCATTCTTCTTATGGCATCTTGGGGTATTTCAACATCTGCATCACAAACACCAACTTGCTCCGCACGGGAACCGTCATTTTCCTCGAACACCACACTACAAGATTCTACAACAGTTCCGGGGAGCTTATTGTAGACTCTATAAGTGTGGGATTCGGCACCATAACCAACAAAAATACCTTCTAGAGCCTTAGATTCAAACTTAGATAAACGAACTCCTTTAATAAGAAAGAAACACTTACACCCGAATACCCGAAAGTATGAGATGTTTGGCTTGTTACCGGTAAGTATTTGATACGGAGTCTTGTCCAAAATCTTGCGGAGGTATAAACGGTTGGATGAATGACAAGCAGTAGAGATTGCTTCAGCCCAGAAATTATATGGAGATTTGAATTCGGACAACATTGATCTTGACATGTCCATTAGAGTTCGATTCTTCCTCTCGGCTACACCATTTTGTTGAGGGGTGTACGCAGCGGAATATTAATGTCTTATCCCCTCTTCACTTAGGAACTCATTTAAAGTGTAGTTCTTGAACTCCGAACCGTTATCACTCCTTATAGCCAGAATGGGGACGTTGTGTTGACGTTGAACCTCGTTGGCGAAGTCGATGACAGTTTGTTGAGTTTCACTCTTCAACTTGAAGAAATAAACCCAAGTGTATCTTGAGTAATCATCAACAATCACAAGACAATACTTCTTCCCACCGAGGCTTGCATGAGATGGAGGTCCGAAAAGATCCACATGAAGGAGCTCCAAAATCCTTTTTGAAGAGATAATAGTTTTCCTTCGATAAGGAGAATCATGTATTTTCCCTTCAACACACGCCCTTCAAACACGACCTTTGGCAAAAGAGACATTTTCTTTTAGTCCAAGAATGTGGCCACCCTTATGGAGACTTTGCAAAGTTCTCATATTGACGTGGGCTACTCGGCGATGCCATAGCCAACCCGCGTTAGCCTTTCCAAGAAGACACATCAGACTTGTAGTGGTTTTCCCCGAAAAGTCCACCACGTACAGGTCGTTTTCGACATATCCCACGAAAGCGACTTTTAGAGACTTGCTCCACAAGAGTACCACTAAATCAGCATCAATGTAAACTGCAAAGCCCATCTTACCAAGGGCACGAACTGAAAGTAAGTTATACCCGAGGGTCCCAACAAGCATGTCGTCCACGACAGAGATATCGTGAGCCACCACAACTTTGCCGAGACCCAATACCTCAAATTTTGACTTGTCACCATAGGAGACGGTAATGTGATCAAGGTTTGGCCGCATCTCCGTGATGATCTCCTTGCTTCCGGTCATATGACTCGTACAACCGCTATCGAGTACCCATTTAGACCCACCAGAAGCATAGCCCTGCAAGAAAATTACTTCTTGGTTTTAGGTACCCATTTTTCAATGGGTCCTGTCATGTTAGTAACAAGGGTCTTGGGAACCCAAATAGACCAAGGAATGTAACAATCATAAGGCCCTACATAACTAGCATAAACATCACCATAACAATCACAATATAGTTCAAAGTTAGGATTGTTGATCCCTGCAAAACCATCATGATTAGTCTTGTTATTGGTAATGTTGCTAGTCTTCGATTGAGCAGTCTTGTTCTTCTTCTTCTTGTTGTTGTTTTTCTTGCTCTTTGTCTTGGGTATGTAACCAAGACCTTCTTTACTATTGTTTGTCCTTTGCCTGCTCAGTATCTCATCAATAACCCCTTTACCTTTGTGTTGAGAACTTCTTGCAAGATCTTCTTTTCCAAAGGATGAAGAGGAGGTATTTGGCACATCATACCATTTCAATTGAGTTTGGAGCTGGTCATGAGACTCATTTAGAGTAGAATGATAACTCTTCAATGCCTTGTGAGCACTTTCAAGATCATCAAACTTCTCCAAAAGTATAGCATGAACAGCCCCAAAATCAATATTTTCTTTCTTTAGTTTCTTTACCTTGGCAAGAGCATGGTCACGTTCTTTAATGAGCTGAGCTAAAGCTTCTTATTGTGACTCCTCTAGGGATTCGAGTCTTTCTTCCAAAGAAACTCGAGTTTCCTCTTCCTCTTCCAAGGCATTCTTCAAAGAGGCTATCTCCAAGGCATCTTCTCTTTCAATTCTGCCCTTTTCTTCAAGGAGATCTTCGGCTTGAGCAAGTTGACTCATAAGAGCATCAAAATGGAGTTTGTGCTCACCTTGTAGGTTAGTGAAAAACGTATCCAAGGCAATAACTTCTTCTGTCATTTCAAGACTGTCATGATCATCCATATCCAAAATTATGTTAGTCTTAGGAAACGAGGACTTAGAAGTTGATACCTCGGATCCTCTTGCCATTAGACAAGTGGCGTTGTTGTTGATGGCGTTCTCGTTCGGCGAGTCGAAGAGAGAGGAGGGAGTCGATGTGGTGGCTATAGCAGCCACTTCGCGGGAACTATCATCATCCTCTTCATCTTCACTTGCGGAGGAGTATTCCTATTGAGCTACAAGGACCATCTTGGGTTGCTTCTTGAAAGGGCCATTCTTCTTAGCAAACGGCTTCTTCTTCGGAGCTTTGGATTTCTCTTTGAGAATGAGCCTACCACCATTGTCTTCTCTATTTTGATAAGGACACTCGGCTACAAAGTGCAGTCTATCTCCACAGTTGAAGCAAGTTCTCAATCTTGGGCCACTTTCTCTTCTTCCATTTGACCCATTCTTGCGCTCAAGTTTAGACTTGGCTTTGGCAGGGTGCTTCCAAAAGTTCCTTGCATAGAATGCCATGTACTCACCATGAGCACGTTTGACCTCATCGGGGCAGTCCATGGATACCCTCTCAAAAACTCCTTCATCGTCCTCTTGCTCAACAACATTGGCTTTGAGAGCCACATTGACACCCTTTTGCATTCCAATGGCCCGAGCACGGGCATCTTCAGCATTCTTTGCTGCCACTTTGAATGACGCCATTTCTTGCATGAATTCATTGGATGTCATTTGATGATAGTTGTGTCTACCTTGCAAGCTCTTCAAATCCGTCGGTTTGAAAGGCATTAAGGCACTCACATACTTTCTTTTTAGCCATGCATCATCAATGTGAGTGGCCCCATGCTTCCGAAATGTTGTTGCGATGCCCTTGAGTCTTCTATACATGTCCTCATGGTTTTCACCATCCAACATGTAGAATCCCTCAGCTTCGTTACTAAGGGCATCATACCGGTTTCTTCTCATGCTTTCATTTCCAACAAAAAGGTCCGTAAGAGCATCCCACGCCTCTTTAGCTGTGTTGAGATGTTCAATGTGTGGCATGTCCTTGGGACCCACACCCAGCTGTATCATGTGGAGAACAGTGGCATTCAACTGGCTATCCACAACTTCCCTTCTTGTTAGATTGGTTTGATCTCCAATATGAAGACCTTCTTCAATAATCCTCCATAATTCAATAGAGGAGCTGCAAACATGAGATTTCATTAGAAATTGCCATTGGTTAAAAGAAGATGCAGTGAGCTTGGGTGGATCACCCCTATTGTTTATATGAGGATGAGGGATAGGTGGGTCGGGGGAATATACATGGCGAACCTCACTATATTCCTCCTTACCACTTCCCTTTTTGGAGGTGGAGCCATTTAATTTTTCACCTTCCACATCATCATCCTTGGATCCGGTGTTACCCTTTTCCTTAGATGATGGTGTGGGAGCCTCAGAGGAGGATGGAGATGGGGCTATGGATGATGTAAGGCGAGCAATCATTTGATTCATCTCCTCCATCTTGGCCTCAAAGGATTTCAACTAGGTTGTTTCCAACGACTTGAGATCATCCATTGTGACCTTATCCACAGCCTCATTTCCATCATCCCTGGTACCCATACTACTCTTAGGCGGTTAAGCCCGAATTAAGATCCAGGGCTCTGATACCAATTGAAATGGATCGTATGGGCACCTAGAGGGGGGGGGTGAATAGGTGCTACACCAATTTTTAATTCTTTTTCAATTTTAGGCTTAGCACAATGGTAAATTCTCTAGATAAACTAATGTGTGGAATTTCCCTATATGCAAACCTATCTACTAGCGAGTAAAGAGCAAGTGGAAGAGGAACGAGTGAACCGAAGTGAAGCACGCAGAGACACAGGATTTGTTTGACGGTAGTTCCTTCCTTGTTAAGGGAAGTACGTCTGTGTTGGAGGGGTGGGTTGTACTAAGACCACCACGCCACAAAAGGCCTCACCCTGTTCTCTGATGGATCTCGCCACAACAGGCCTGATCCACCTTCCACTATAGGTACCCTTCGAGGCGGGCACCGGCGCCTTTACACAACTAGCGGGGCAACAACTCCACAACAACTTGGAGGCTCCCGAAATGACAACAAGCTGCCACAAGAACAAAGTTGTCAAATACAATAACAAGAATACTAGATCAGGGATTTCTCCAAGTGAATGGAGAGGAGTTGAAGTGCTTGATTCTTGATGTTGATGATGAACTTCTCCTCCTTCAATTCCACCAAAGATCAAGACCTTCGGGTGGTTGAAGTGGGAGATCGAGATTTAGAGCTCTTGCACAAGGTCTGGTCAAATTCGAGTGAATCAAGAGTTCTGGACGTTGGGGAAGAAGGGGTACTTATACCCCCTTCCAAAAACCAGTCGTTGCACACTTTGGGGGCCGGATTATACGGCCCAAGCGGGGCCGGATTATCCGGTCTGGGGAAACTCCGCTCCAGACTCGGAATATCCGGCAGAAAATCCGTCCCTCATAGTGAGACGTGCCGAGCTTGCCCTTGATCATCTTCTGGGGGCCGGATTATCCGGTCCTATGCGAAGGCCGGATTATCTGGCCTGGGGAAGAAAACCGCCCCAGTTCGGATTTTCCGGGAGAAAATCCGACCAGATATCGAGCGACGCGCCTTGGCTCCTTTTGCTCGAAAACTGGGGGCTGGATTATCCGGCCCTTGTGAAAACCGGATTATCCGGCCTAGGGAGGAAAAACCGCCCCAGTTCGGATTTTCCGGGAGAAAATCCGACTGGACACAGAGCAACGCGCCTTGGCTTCCTTGACAGGTGAGGTAGGCGTGATTATCCGGCCCTTGGAGAGGCGGATTATCTGGCCCCCCTCAAAACTTCCTACACACTTAGCACACATGAAAAGTCTCCATAGTATTGTTATCTAACACGCAAAACAAAGGAAAACATGAAATGTTCTTTCACATAGGCCACAGCCAAAAACAAGCTCTCTTTACCACTTAAGCATGAACTTTCCTACTCTTTTCCAATCCAAACCAAACTATTTGAAACAACTCACAAAGATGATAATAAATAAAGATCAGTGAGCTTGTCTCATAAATCCACAAAAAGAACTAAAAAGTTCTAAGCTGAAAGCACAAGAAAACTAAGGCTAAACACGGTGCTAGCAAAAGAGAACACTCACAGAACAATAAGAATGAAAACTAGAGTGTTCTAGGCAATGAAAATGGAGAGTGTCTCTCTCCAAAAGAAGTGTGTTGGGATCCAACCAACTTATTCAAGCAAACTAAGCAAACCAATCAAACTAAAACTAAAAACGAAAACAAAGACGCTCCAAGAACAACACAACTGTGCATGAAACAATAAAAATGAAGTGTTTGGAAGAAACCTGAGATTTTTATTGATGAAGAAGGGGATGCCTTGGGCATCCCCAAGCTTTGACGCTTGTACTTCTTGGATATTTCTTGGGGTGACACGCGTGGCATCCCCAAGCTTGAGCTTTAGTCCATTCTTCATCTCATTACTCATTCCTTCCATACACCTGAAATTTTTCCTTCATACAAAACTTCACACAATCTTTATTAGCAACATTAGTGCACTCAAGATAAATAAGTCTTAAGGTTCAGTTCTAACACCAAATAAACTTCCATTAGAACACTATCTACTGTAGCACTTCCCTCAAAAAGCTCAATTCCCCAAAAGAACTCAAAAAGGAACCAACAAGAAGCAAATGCAAAAAATGGGAGAAATCTGTCAAAACAGACCAGCAGGTAAAGACGAATTTTTTCGAAGACCTTATGTTGCTCAAATCAAAAAGTGTTGAACTAACGAAAGTTATATAACAACCTGGGGCAGAAGCACAAACATTCACGCCTCAAAACGACGTTCGGAGATTTTACACGAATGTTTACGGTGAAGCACAGAAATCTGTTTCGGGACAGCAACTTTCCCAATCATTACTTCTCTCTCATTAGAGGTTACTCTTGGCACAAAAAGCAAATAAAAAGGATAAGGAGCGGTTATTACTGAAGTAATAACTTGCAACACTCATTTAAAACTTTTGGGTTATTGATGTCTACACACTTCTATTCTTGTAGACAGTTGTTGGGCCTCCAAGTGCAGAGGTTTGTAGAACAACAGCAAGTTTTCCCTTAAGTGGATCACCCAAGGTTTATCGAACTCAGGGAGGAAGTGGTCAAACGTATTCCCTCTCAAGCAATCCTGCAATCAAGATACAAGAAGTCTCTTGTGCCCCCAACACACCCAATACACTTGTCAGGTGTATAGGTGCACTAGTTCGGCGAAGAGATAGTGAAATACAAGTGGTATGGATATAAGACAACGGTGCTAGAAAATAGATTGATGGCGTGGAAGAGACTAAAGGCAAACTGAAATAAAGATGGAAGCAAGCAAACATGTAACAAATCTAAAAGCAAACGGTGTTTCAGTGCTTAGAAACAAGGCCTAGGGATCATACTTTCACTAGTGAACACTCTCATATAAATATCTTCTCTTTATGATACTACTCTTAACCACTCTCCGGTTGGACACTCTAATCGATGGTGGGGCTATAACAGCACACCTCAAAGTAAGTCTTTCCCATCTAGAAACCCCACACTGTCACCTTGAGCACTAAATGGTTCCTGTTGGGGATCGGCGCGGAAAACAAAAAAATTCCTACGAATGAAACCCCGAAACTTGCCTAGGATCTATCTATGTAGTAATGCGACAATGACCAATGCGTAGAGAATACATACCCTTGTAGTCTGTACGCGGTTAACGTTCCGCGGGGAACGTGGTTGAAGTAGTCGTACTCGTAGCCGACCTCAATGTCGCGAAGCTCCTCGCAGGTCACCCCTTGCTCCTTCTTGATCTTCATTATCTTCATCATGCAACAGCTCCGGCTCACGACATTTAAGCGCCCCAAGTGTTGCGCCTCGTGTCTTCGTACACATCCGGTGCACGATGAGACCTCCGGCTCCCCGATCCCGCCGGGAGTGCGGAAGTGATATCCGGCTAGGAATCCCTGCAGTGCAACGGCGTACTGCAGGTGTGCCTCGATCGCATAGCCCAGACTTGGGGCCATGGTCACGAGGCATGGAGGGAGAGAGAGAAGGAGGAAGTCAACCATCAATTTCATAGATAACCCCACACGGTCACCTTGAGTACTAGATGGTTCCAACAAACACCACAATTTCATAGAGACATCCAACTCCAAATATAACTCATAACAAGTATTTGTAATCTCTAGCCTAAGTGCCACCATGGTGAGCACGCTGTCACTTTCACACACATGGGGAGAGCAGAGATTCATTAAAGCACTTGAGTAGCAAGGTAGATCTACTAGATTACAAAGCTCATAATCACAATATGATCATGCATAGAGAGAGAGATGAACACATAGCTACCGGTAGAACCCTTAGCCTCGAGAGAGAACTACTCCCTCCTCATCATGGGAATCAGCAATGGTGATGGAGATGGCGGTGGAGATTGATGGAGATGGCTCCGGGGGCGCTTCCCCGTCGGTGGGCGGCCAGGGGGCCCACACCATGCCCTGGCGTGGCCTAGGTGGACCCGCGCCTAGGGGTGGTGTGGCCTCCCTATGGCCCCTCTCCGACTCTCCTTCTGGCTCCGTGAGTCTTCCGGGAAAATAGTAACTTTGGCTTTTGTCTCGTCCAATTCCGAGAATATTCATTTTCTGACTTCCTGGAACCAAAAACAGCAGAAAACAGGCAACTGGCACTGTGGGTCTTGTTAATAGGTTAGTCCAAGAAATCACAAGAAAAGTACTCCAAAGTTGGAACAAAACACAAGAAAGTGGATAAAACCAAGCATGGAACATCAAAAATTATAGATACATTTGCAATGTATTAGTTATCTCCCAATAAGTACTTTTATTTAACGCCTTTAAGTTAGGTATAAGAAGCAAGAAAAATAATCAAGTGTTCTCAAATGAAGAAGCATTAAGACCAAATTTCTTGCCCTTACCTCTCTTACTTTTATTATTAACCTTGGGGAAAATATGATTGTTTGGTGGAGAGGAAAGGTGCATGGTCCCCTTTCCCACATCTATTATTGCTCCAAGGAGTTCTAATAGGGACCTTCCAAGTGTAATTTGTTCTTTTCCTGCACATTCAATAACAAGATAATCAGTAGAAATCATTTTCCCAAGGATCTTTGTAAACACTCCTTCAGCTATTCCAATAGGTAATATGGTAGCATTATTAGAAAGAGATATTTCTTTTCCTCCTTCAGTAAGCTCCCAAGTATTCAAGGATTCATAAATATATTTGGGCATAAGACAAAATTCAGACATGATATCGCAGCAAGCTTGAAAAGTTTCAGTGTTTATCTCAATCTTTACTGTAGGGAGCCACTTTGATGGTTCAGAATTTATTGGGACATAATTGTGATGCTCCCTAAGCGTATTATAGCAATCTTTTAAGCTAGTAGTGCTGGTCTCAAGAGTGCTCAATCTACCAAATATTCTTGCGAAAGAAATATCAGTTTGGCTAGGCAAGTTCTAAGTAAGGATCAATTTCTTTATAGCATTTATAGCATCATCCTCATTACATTGGAGGAAATCTCCCCACAATAGCATCTAAGGCATATCTATAGCAAAGAGCAATTCCAAGGTAAAAACTGCTAAGGAACAAACTTTGAGTCATTTTAGGCTCAGTTTTTTCATGTAGATCAGAGATTCTAGACCAAGGTTCCTTGAAACTCTCTTCCATTCCTTGTTTAAAAGTGAAAATCATTTCCTCGGGTGACATAGTGATTGGAGCAAGGCTATACATAACGACAACTTAAGAAAGGAACTATTTTTTTGTGTTTTTTAAATAAGAAAGCAAACTAGTAAAACTAATTTTTTTGTGTTTTTGATAACAAAACAAGCAAACAAAGCAAAAAGAAACTAAGCAAAACAAAAACAACAAAGTAAAGAGATTGGTTATGAGGGACTCCCCTTGTGAAGATGTCCTTGACTCCCCGGCAATGGCGCCAGAAAAATGCTTGATGGCTCTATAATGGCGCCAGAAAAATGCTGGTGCGGTGTTGATGTAGAGCTCGTTGAGAACCCGAAGAGGAAGGTATGATGAGCACAGCAGCAAGTTTCCCTCAGTTATGAAACCAAGGTTTAATCGAACCAGTAGGAGCAAGGAAATACCCCAAAGGTGTTACTAGCTGAGCCTTGGCAGGGCGCACTACCGGTGCTAGTAGCAACATGGAGACCTGCACAACACAACCACAGAATTTTGTCCCCAACTTGCGATGAGGTTGTCAATCTCACCGTGTTTTGCTGAAAACAAACGATTAAACATATGAATGGAAAGAAGTAATAGTTTGCAGAAAGTAAATACAAAGAAGTAAACCGTTTGTAGATTGTATGTAAAGAAAGAGGACCGGGATCCATACTTCACTAGAGGTGGCTCTCCTTAAGATAGATAACATGCTGGGTGAAGAAATTATAGCAGGGCAATTGACAAACATCGAGAAAGCAATACATGCATATACTAATCATCTTGACTCCTTTGAGACTTGATTGGGCATTACAACATTATACATAGACCGCCATCCAACTGCATCTATGACTAATAATCCACCTTCAGGTTATCATCCGAACCCCCTCTAGTATTAAGTTGCAATCAACGGATTATTGCTTTACGAACTGCGTGTAAAGTAAACAATACGATTGTTCTATGAACAAAGGATTATTGTTTTCTCCCTAGTAGCAACAACACATCTAGTATCTTAGAGATTTATGTCACTTCCCCAGATTACCAGAGGCATGAACCCACTATCGAGCATAAATACTAACTCTTGGAGTTGGTAGCATCTACTTGGCCAAGATAGCTACTAACAACGGAAAGTATGCAAGATCACAAATAACAAAGACATGATAGAATCAATAATCAATCTGAAATAGCATCTTAATATCCATCGGATCCCCGCAAACACAACATGCAGAATTACAAATAGATGATCTTGATCATGAACGGAGCTCACAAGATCTAGACATGAAAGCACAAAGGAGGAGAACCAGCCATCTAGCTACTACATGGATCCGTAGTCCAAGGATGAACTACTCACGCATCACACCGGAGGCTTGCATGTTGATGAAGAAGGCCTCCAGGGTGAATTCCCCTCTCCCGTAGGGTGCTGGGAAGTGATTCAGATCCCTCCCGATCTAGGGTTGGAGATGACGGCGGCTACAGACTCTTTCGTGGATTTTTGATCGGGTACTTAGGGTTTTCGTCCCGAGGGCAATATATAGGCGGAAGGAGAGGCCGAGGGGGTGCTGGGGTCGGCCAGACCACCCCCTAGCGTGGGCCAGGCCTGGCCGCACGGCCAGGTGGTGTGGCCAGCCCCCAGCTCTTCTCTGTCTCGTATTTTGGCATCTTATGACTTCCAGAAAAATATGCACTTTGGCTTTTGTCCCATCCAATTCCGAGAATATTCATTTTTGACTTTCCTGGAACCAAAAACAGCAGAAAACAGGCAGCTGGCACTATGGCTCTTGTTAATAGGTTAGTCCAAGAAATCATATGAAAGTACTCCAAAGTGTGGACAAAACACAAGAAAGTGGATAAAACCAAGCATGGATCATCAAAAATTATAGATACATTTGCAATGTATCAGATACTCCCATTGGGAGAGCTGACCGTGCAGCCGAAGGAAACAACAAATCCTCCTACGTAGTTTATAGTAAAATCTCAAGAAGACGAACTTTGAGCCTACACTCGAATGCAAAAATCCGAATGTAGCCTTGGGGGCGCTGGCCACATAGAAAGGGAAAAAAAATCCTCCTACGGATTCGAGAAAACAAAAACATGTGACTATTACCCAAGTCCAAAGTGTATCCTCGAACGATTAATCATATCGGGAGCATAAACAACACACCCGATCAAAATGACAAAAATCTAACAATTTCGACAATCCCAACTGCCAAACAAGCCAGTCGACAAAAATTTCGAATTCTCAGACCGTGTTCGCCGCGATAACATGTCTAAACGTCGTGTCCACGATATGAAGGTAAAACCCCAGGATTCGTCCTATGAGGTCTAGTAACCGCAAATGAATGCACTCTGCTAGAAAATTTCCATATCGACAAACGTGTTGGGTACCTGAAGCATAAAACTGGAATTCAGTACTCGATAAGACCTCCGCGACTAGAGCTGAATTACGCCAGCATGTACCAGGTTCGAGTTCAGGGACTTGAGCTTGAAGAAGGTTCACGATGTTTTTTCCCAAGAGCAATTAACTGGTTCCCAATCCGTCAGATGCACCAGCCTCATTATACCAAAATCCCCATAACAGAAATATTGAATTTGCAGTTTACTTACTTGAAGAGATCTTCGGGTTTAATGCCAAAAATGTCTATCAGACTCAACCTGAATCTACGATTCAAGTGGAGTCTCGGGGGCTACTGACATGGATATGACTTATTGGGTTCCTATGATTGGTATACCTGGAACATATCTGAACTACGACCCACGAGGTCCACAAGAAACCAAGAGTCCTGGAAGCATCTGAAGCCTAGGAACAAGACATGGTGATCAAGACAAAAGTATAAACAGACATAGTTTTAGAGTTGTAAATAAAACTTGTAACCTACCATATTTGACTCCGAGAACCAGCCTCTCATATAAAGGCTGGGATGAGCCGACGGAGACGGCATCGTAGCTTTTAGCAAACCACAACCCACTGTGAGTTAGATTGCATCTAGCGAATCGGTGACTCTGTAATCTTCTTCTTTGATAATAATCAGACGTGCATTGACTCTGTTGTTTGTTTCATAAGCCGACAAAATCACCAGCGCTCTCTCTTCCCCAAAACCCTAAGTCCATAACAATGGGCATTGTCGAGGTCACCCCTTGTCAAATATAACCATAGCATGTATGCTCTTCTTCTGGTAAGCCCGGGTGACCAATAGATGGTGGTCAAGCCCATGGCCTACCAGGCGGCCTAGTTGTTGGATCGGTAAGTGGAAGCCTAGTCAGATACAGGGAGGTTGTTGCGGACCGCCGTAGGTGGAAGCCGGAGCCTTGGAGTGCAAGAGATGTAATATATGGTGTATTAGTGTCGGACTTTTGTAACCTCTTCGGCTAGGACTTACCTTGTAACCCTAAGCTCTGAGCATATTAATAAGACGTCCTTGTTGGAAATATGCCCTAGAGACAAATAGTAGTAAGGACTATTATCATATTTCATATAGTTTATGATTAAGTTTTATATCATGCTATAACTGTATTGAGTGGAAACATCAATACACGTGTGATATACAAACAACCAGGGGTTCCCAGTGAAACTCTAGTCACTGGTTCATTGGTCAACAGATGATCAAGTTCCTGATCATGTGGCATTTATGCCAGTTGGAAATGAGGTCACGAAGTTCAAGTTACGATGATTAGAAATGGATCATCGTGCACTATTCCTTAGACCGTGAGGCTATATCAATCACTGTCTCCCGAGAGAGCTTTGATAGCATCAAACGCCATCTGGTAATACGGTGGTTATAAAGGTGTGTTCAGGTATTCGGAGGAAACCATTGAGGCAATATATGTCAAGAGCAGGATTTGTCCGTCCATGTGACGGGAAGATACTCAAGGGCCCACTCGGAGAAGTTATATCCAATAGCTGCGCAACGTCTGATTTGATCACGGGGATATCACTTGTCGGAACGAGTCAAGTACCATTGTTCAGTAACGAGATTGAACATGACATGGTGATGTCATTCATCAGATCTCGGGCAATGCAAGTATCGAGTGACAAAGGGAGTAAGACACGACTGTCCCGGTTCAAACGATGAAAGATCTTCGTGGAACGCACAGGGGTCACATGGCCATCCAGGTCCCTTTGTCGATCATTGTTGCGGGAGTGTCCCGACCATGTCTAGAGTGTTACCGAACCGTGGGGTATCACTCTTAAGGGCTTGATGATGCTTAGAGAGTGTTTATAGGATCGGTGGAATCACCGAAGAAGAGTAGGGAGAAAACCGGAAGGGTTTCGGTAAGTCCGGAGGATGTCCAGAGGATGTCCGGAGTGGAGGTGGAAGGTGTTCCATAGCCACGGAGATTGAATAATGTGTGAATGAATGTTAAATATTGATTTAATCATTTATTCATAATTATTTAATAAAGAGAAAATCAATTAAAGGTCAAAAAAGGCTTAATGGGCGTATTTCCGGAGGGAGAGGGCCCATTAGGGAAAGGAGAGAGGGAGAAGGGGCAAGGGGCTGGCCGGATGGGCCTAGCCCCCGCGCGGGGCCCACTAGGGGCTGGTCGGCGGCCTCCCCACCCCTCCTCTCCTTTAGTCCCACCCCGGGACTTTGGGGGAGGGTGTACCCACTCCTCCCCCTATATATAGTGGGGGAATTTGGCTAGATAAATACACCAATAATCAATATGGGTCTCCCCACTTTTGGGAGGACCTCTAATTGATATTTTCTCTCTCCCTCTCTCTCTCTCGTGACCGTGGTCCCAAGTCTAGATTGCGCGAGCAAGAGACATCTTCACCATGGAGCACCATCGTGCTGTGGGATTCAAATCCGGGAGCTCTACTTCCGCAACTGCTGCTGGATCGGGGAAGCGGGAGTCATCATCAGGCACCGGACGTGTGTAACTCCCCGCGAGGTGTCGCACTTGAGGCACTCAAGTCATTGGAGCTAGAAGGAGCGCAAGGACTTCATCACGACCTTGAGGTCGGCTTTTGCTCGTCTACATCAACCACGCTCTCCTGTGTGTTGACAACGTTTTTCGGTCTTCAAGGGTAAGTTCGTGAAAAGCCCCTCCCGTTACTATATTACTAATAGATAGGTCCTAGCAGCTTCAGGGGTTTAGGGGCATAGAGTAAAGTTTATTATTTTCATACGCGAACCCCTACAGTGGTATCAGAGCTAGAGCTATGCGTAGTAATGCTAGTACGGGTAGAACACACGAGATGTAGCATGTGGGCATTGATATTTTAGTTGTTACCCTCCCACGTGTACTTGTGTATACCACAGTAATGCTTGATGAAGCGGCCCCCAACCGACTTTACGTGTTCATTCGTGAGGCTGGTCCACGCTTGACATACGGCTTGTACCGTATAAAGTGGCTTAGGGGGTGTCTATCTCTCTCGCATTAGTTGGTATACCATTTGCAACGGAGGGCCCCGAAAGGGGTGTAGTAGAGACAACTACTTGATCAGCGTTGTGCTGAAAGTTCGTAGGTAAGAACGATTCTTATGTGAAAGCCCATTCAGCCACGTAAAACATGCAAAGATAAAGTAGAGGCGTGTAACTTTGTTTTGCAAGGGGGCGTTGCTTTGTGATATGGTTGTGGCAAAGGTAAAGTGATTACTTTTTGTTACATAGTAGTAGATAGTCACGAGGTGACGAACTACCACGCCGGAATGACACCGGTACCCTGGTTTCTATGGCACCGGAACCGTGGCGCCGGAACCCGGTAACGGCGGATGGAGATCATGACATGAAGGACCATATCACATAGCATTTACATTCAATGTTATTGTTTGTATGTCTTATTGCGTGCTAGTATTAGATACTCGACGGTAGCCTAATAAGATGATCCCTGTTAAAATTACCAACGATTGTGTTCCCCTTAGTGTGCACCACCAAGAAAGTTCTTCGGAATGAGGCGATCCAGGGTTACAGGCCTGGGTGTCAGACATATCTACGTTCACATACAGTGGGTGTAAGGCATGTTGCACAACAAATACACTAAGGTTGAGTTGGCGAGCCTAGCACGCCACATAAGCGTGGCCTCGGAACACGGATGGTCGAAAGATCGAGCACGAGTCGCATGAATGATGTGACCGATGTTTAGCATCCACCTTTGAACCCACATCGATGCCCGTGATCAATCGGGGGAGATGTGGCTGATAGGGGTCATGTTATCACTAGGAACCCTTTTGGGGATAGGTGTTTCTGAGTGGAGTTATTATTAACTCATTTAATTATAAACTTAGTCTAAATTCCTTTTGTAATTATAAATGTAGAAAATGGTTCTCCCCGAGATTACCTTCCCTATCGACAATTGGTTAAAAGGAGAAAAGCTCAAGTTAGAGGATCCAACTTCTGTGCATGGGTCATACGCCTGTTTGATCTCCTTGGGGAGAACAATGTAGCTGACTACATGACCTGCGAGATGTATTTGAAGCCACCCTATTCTCATGAGACCCAGGAGCAGCGGGATCTGCGCTATCGTCGTCGTGATTGCCACTTTTATATCAGTGACCATGCGCCTCGGAATGGAGGATGGGCTATGGCCAATGGTGGGAAGTCTCAAGCCCCGAGTGGTCATGGCACATCTGAGATCGCATTTCGTGGAACAAGTGCGCATGTGGTAGTATGAGCTTATGGGGAACTTCCTCTCCATAAAGATGGAGGAGGGCTCCTCACTGGATGAGCACTTATTGCGCATCTACGATGCGTACATGAGTCTGGCATACTACCTCGACAACTGGTTCTCAAGCTCATTTGCGATGGGAGTTATGCTACGGTCGCTTCCACCAAGCTTCCAAGCACAAGTCAGGATCTGCATTATGAGAGGCGACACGGAAACACTGGATTTCCTCGAGTTCATATTACATTTCAGAAATGTGGTAGATGAATCCAACGTCGCTAGAGTCGTCAACGACAAAGGTATACATTTGATATACAGTTTTATAATTGTTATAATCTTGCAAACACACTTGTAGTGTTAAGTATATCTAATACTTGTTCTGTTTTGCTGAAAACAGGTCCTTCTGCATGAGAGGTGCTTGCTGAAGAGGAGGTGACGTTGCGTGTTGATGGCGAGCATGATGATGATGGCCGACGACACTCTCCCTCGACATTTATCATTTAGTTTGTGTTTAGGATGATTATTGTAATCAAGAGATTGTGAACTTCTTTAGTGTGTCTCACACTTCGTGTGTAACATCCCAAAACTCTAAGTAATGTTAATCAAGATCCAAATCACCCAATTTAGGGTTAACAAAACCTTTTTCTATTTAAAGTATTTAAGCATGCATATAAGAAAGGCCTTATTTTGAACTCTTTGTGAATGTTCACCATTGCTTGATCCATTGGTTGTAAAATGTTTCTATGGTAAATTAAACATCATCTAAATCATTCCCAAGCAAATCCCAAAGAAAATCCAATAAAAAACAATTAAAAATGAGGAATGGTCATTTTTGTCATTTTAATCCACTACACTACTTTGAGTGTTCCTAGCACTCATTTCCCAACAGAAATAATTCTGGATCTTTACACCCCTTGCTAGTACACATAATGAGATACCAAGGCCCACCTTGTGATCTGCTAAAAACATTCAAATGCTAATTTTAAATGACAGTTTAAAATTGAATTCAATGCATATACCTAGATCACCCCTATTTCAAAGACCATCCAAATGAACTCCAATTTCAAAACCCGTGCAACCAGAGAATACCTAGTACTAGTGGAGATCACTCCAAATTTTTAACCCAAAATTCCAAAGTTTATTTCTTGCGGCCATTTTATCAAACACTTGGCAGGCAGGGTTAAACTCTAAACCTAGCTCACTATTTGCAATAGGGTTTTGCACCCAAATTTCCTCAAAACCCTCCCTCTGTCCCCAAATGATCTAACCACAACCTTTAAACCCGATCCCCTACCTCCTAGCAGCATGGCCATGCCAAGCCGAGCCCCACCTCAGCGGCCAACTTGGTCACCGCCGCAGCAGACCGCCTCCCCCTCTCTCGCCATGTCTAGCAGCTATCCAGCACCTCACCTCCACCTACTGTCCCCTCCCCAAGCCAGGCCAAGCCATGGACCACCGAGAAAACCCCGCGCCCAGTGCCACTGCACCATGCCGAGCACGCGCCAGAGCGCCCCGCCCGACACGCGTGCACAAGCCGCTGCTCGACCGCAGCCCGCGCCCGCCGCGTCGCCACGGCCCAGGGAGCACGCCAGACACCCCCATTCACCGATCAATGCCTCACAGCCACCGCTCACCGTCGAAGTCACCGCCTCTGCTGCTCAGAGCGCCAGTTGCGCCCGACCGCGTACCACCACCCCTAAGGCCACATTCACTTCCTAGAGCACCGCTAGGAGACCGTGCGTCGATCGCCGCTCGCAGCCATGCCGCTAGCAGCCCGTAGCCATGTCGCCACCGTCGCCTGCCCATCCCTCTCGGTTTCGCCGTCGAGCCTATAAAAGGAGGGCACCCCCAGCCATTTGCAGCACACCACTCCACTCCCCTCACCTCTCTGATCGTCCCACACCCCTAGCCAGAGCAAGAGGAGCAGCAGTTCGCCGGAATCGCACCGGAGAAGGCCGCCTCTAGAGGAGAAGGGCGCCGCTGATTGCGACCACCCCCGGAGCTGCCTCGACCGTCCCTGAGCTCACCGTCGACCACCAGTCCGTTTGCCCGCCTCGCGGTCGTCGCTGGAGCCCTGGTAAGCCACCTATGCACCCCCACTAAGCGATTAGGGTTAGAGCTCGCCGGCGATAGGTCCATCGTCGACGACGATCCCCAGCCGTTGATCCCCACTCTAATCCAACGTCCCACATCACCCCGTACCGCTTCGCGCGTTATGAGCCGCTGAATGGTGGACCCCCCTTTCAGCTGAGTCCCGCGCTGCAGAGTGACACTGGGCTGGCCCGTTAGCGTTTCCCGCGCGACCCAGTTAGTTTGAATTAAGATTTTTCTATTAAGTTTAAATTTAGTTCTGTCTCTGAGTTTGAAAATCAATTCAGGGAGATTTACAAATTCAAATTGCATGAAACCAATTTTTCCTGAAAGGTATTGAAATGATCTATCCAAACCCGTTGGATTTAATCCAATTAGAGTTATAGATCTCTCCTAGTAAAAATAATAAAACGGAAGCTATTGCACCTTGTGACATTTTTATAAAATCAACCAAGATAGATTTTGAGTTGATTCCAACTCTCAAAAATCACATTTCATCATATATATCTGAATATGTAATAATATTAAGGTTTACATGCAGTGACTTTGGAGTAGTACCAAAATAATGCTATATAGGCATTTCTAGTCACTTTAAATCATTAAATAATGAACTTAAAACAAAGTAATTATGATCCAATGCTTAAATCACATTCCCACATGTTAGAATATGTGGTTATGACATGTGTCCACATGATCCCATATTTTAAGTGGTGAATTTTAAATCTTAGTTAATTTTTCAATGAGTAGAAATTACTTTTCTAAAATAAAAAGGATGAAACTAGTAAATAAAACTTGTGATGCTTGTGATGATAATAGATCATCAAATTTGTGTTTTAGAATGCTAATTAGACTAGTTAAGTATTGTTTGGTGATTGGGTACTCCGTATGTATTTATAGACGATAGTACCGACCAAGTCTACGAGGAGGAGGAGTTCTACCAAGAAGAAGAAGAAGAAGAAAACTTCAACCACTGCACCAACCAAGGCAAGCCACCATTAACAATGCAAGCTAACCCTTGCAAGTATAATGCTTAGCAAGCTAGGATTAAACTAGATGGTTTAGCAAAGATGCTTTAGCAAAGATGGTTTGATTACACTACTTTGACTAGTATTTACCCCCAAGTATTAAATTCAAGCTTTACTTCCGTTACTTTACACAAGTCCTTTACTTGTTGATACATTGCAAATGTATCTATAATTTTTGATGCTCCATGCTTGTTTTTATCCACTTTCTTGTGTTTTGTCCACACTTTGGAGTACTTTTCATATGATTTCTTGGACTAACCTATTAACAAGAGCCCTAGTGCCAGCTGCCTGTTTGCTGTAGTTTTTGGTTCCAGGAAAGTCAGAAAATGAATATTCTCGGAATTGGACGGGACAAAAGCCAAAGTGCCTATTTTTTCAGAAGACTCGCGGAGCTAGAATACGAGACGGAGGAGGGCCAGGGGCTGGCCACACCCCCCCCCCCCAAGGCGCGGGCTAGGCCTGGCCGTGCCAGGGCCTGGTGTGGTGTCCCCAGGCACCCCCTCGACCTCTCTCTTCGCCTATAAGAAGCCTTCTAACCTAAAAACTTCGGGGGGTTCGACGTTTTTCAAGAAGGAGTTCCGCTCCGCCGCCACCACCAGATTCCATGAAACAGCAGCAGAAACTCCGTTCTGGCACCCTGTCGGCACGGGGAATTGGAGGAGATCATCGCCATCATCATCACCATCACTTCTCCATCGACCATCCATGTTTCCCCCATCTATGAGTGAGTAATCCTCTGCTGTAGGCTATGCGGATGGTAGGGATTGGATGAGATCGTTCATGTAATGGCATCAGATTTGTTAGGGCATAGTGCCTAGTATCTTTTATTAGTGCTTTATGACTTTGTTGCGACTTGTTGTGCTTAATGCTTGTCACTAGGGCCCGAGTGCCATGATTTCAGATCTGAACTTATTATTGATTCATTATGATACTATTGTTTTTGGTCTTATCTACAAGTTGTATACACACATTGTTGTCCGAAACCTATGGCCCCGAAGTGACAGAAATCGGGATAACCGGAAGGGAAAGGCTTTGATGTGAGGATCACATGTGTTCATGGAGTGTTAATGCTTTGCTCCGGTGCTCTATTAAAAGGAGCACCTTAATTGCCAGTAGTTCCCTAGAGGCCCCGCTGCAAACGGGTTGGCAGGACAAAAGATGTTGTGCAAGTTCTCATTGCGAGCACGTATGACTATATATGGAACACATGCCTAGGATTGTCTAGTACTTGGGTGCTTTATCTTATTTATCTGCAATTGCCCTATGTTCTGATTGCTATGTGAATTGTCTTGTCCATGCAACGCCCGTCCATCCATCCCTATGCCTACTGCACTCGAATCCCACTGTTTACTGCTTTTGTTACTACTGTCTTTGCTTTGCTACTACTATTACTTTACTATTCCTACTACAAAACTATTGCTACTGATAAACTGCTGTGAGCAAGATTGTTTCCAGGTGCAGCTGAATTGACAACTCAGTTGTTAAGGCTGATAAGTATTCTTTGGCTCCCCTTGTGTCGAATCAATAAATTGGGTTTCACTTCCCTCGAAAATACTGCGATACACTCCCTATACTTGTGGGTCATCACTTGTTTTAAAGGTAGCATAGAGAGTATAAAACTTGGACTATTTAGATAACCCTTAGATGTCATTCTATGGCATGAGATTGATCCTATCTTTTCCACCTTAGTGAACACTCTTAACTTAGTAGATAAAAGCTAGATCAAAACTTGAGTCACTTTAGATGGGAACACTTGGTGAAATTAATTATGAAAACCTGAGAATGATGAGTCATTCTATTGAGATGTTTTGATATGTGTTGAGACACACAAATGGTTTATGATGATGAAAATGTTGAGGCATGAGCCTTAACCCTTTTATAAAATTGATAGTTGGATTCGGATGCGATACCATTCCAAATTTACCGTACAACCACACTACCTGAATTGGCTAAGGCGTAGCTGGAAATTTATATGCATTAGTATTAGTTCCCTCGCGGGAGAGGTTTGAGCTGAGGCTACCTCTCAATGTTGTCCACCTATGCAGTGCCCAAGATGACAGATGGTCATGGTTGGGAGGCCATGCTCATAGGAGAGGTGCTTATACTAGGGTGTGTAAAGGAAAGGTTATGTTTGATTATCTGCATACTAAGTATGATGATTCAGGGTTATCCCTGACAGATGTATCGAATCTTGTGGTGAAAGTGTACCACCTCTGCAGAGTGTCAAACTATTCGAATAGCCGCGTCTGCGGTTATGGACAGTTGGAATGGCCATACTGTTTCGTTGTCAGATGTTTTCAAAATGACTTATGAAATGAATGATGAATCTTGACTTGACCCCAACAGGGTTGTGTGTATGACAATAGCTTCCCAACTTAAGTGATTCTAGAACTTTATTTTATCTTTCTTTGCTTCTGAACTTAGCTTAGGTTTCAAACTTAACTTTATGGTTAAACTTAGACTTAGCACTTTAACTTAGAACTATACTACTTGTTAGTGGTAGTTTGCGAGTACTTAAAGAGTACTCATGGTTGTTGTCCCTGGCTATTCTCATGGCCAGACTATGAAGGAGACTATCAAGATGATGGCCAGCAGGACGACTATGATAACTAGGACTATCTGCCTTCGTCAGCATTGCCTGTGCCCCTGAAGATGGACTCCACCGCTACGCTTATCTTTTATTTCCGCTGCTTGTTGTATTAAGACTGGATCATGAGATCCTTATTTGTGTAAGACCTTATGTATGGTTTGTAATGGATGATGTACTGTGATATCCAATCCGTTATGTCTCGCAAAAATGATAATCCTGAGATTACGAGGTATGGCATAACGGGCATCTAGGATTAAAAATCTGGGTGTTAACATCGTGAGACGGTTATTCATATGAGTTTGTAACAAACAGTTGTTCTGCTTTTACGAATGATTTCTATTTATGTTCATATCTTGTTTGATTATGTGTGAATTATCCTTGTTGTTTGAAACTAATTGATAAATGCATGAACATTTGTAAAACATTAAAATGCCTTAAAATACCCAACTTAAATGATATATTCATTAATGAATGAATCCATTGTTTAAATTCAAAGTTATGTGATAATATGTGAAAGTCATTCAATTTCTCATCACATATAAATCATCCCTAAGTTTGGCAAAATAACTTGAACACCGTGTATTACTTGAATACAAAGTGTTTTAAAGAATTGTTAAAAGTAAATACATATTCGATGTATTCGGTTTTAAAGAAAATGGTAATTATCATTATATGATTGTCTAAATGTGTAAAGTAGTTTACCAAAGGAAACATGAATATGAAATTATTTGATATGATCAAAATGTTTCATCGACAAAGGGTATAAAAGATAAAAGAGAATCTAATTACTATGATTTAATCAATGGTAATGAAATTCGAATTTATAAGAATGGCATAAAATAAATTGAGGAATGCAAAGCATTCTGAAGCGTCAGAATGCAAAGCATCACAATGTGATATTAGATATCAAAGGGGTTCAATAGAAGGCACCAAATAAATCGTTGTAATGTAGATGTAGAGACCATTAGCTTAGAAATAGTTAGCACTCGATTAGAAGCAGTGAACCATTTGAATTCGTGAAAGTTTTGGGGTTATTCGATATAACCAAAACAATAGAGAATAAGTCCTTATAGAGTATTCATTGGAAACTTTGAATATGAAATCCATAGCTGGAACCAAAAGAAAAGCAAAATGCGTTTTGCTTGGATTTTGGTACATTCTTGAGAAAGCTCACTTTTAGTGATGTTTCTCGATTATGGAGCAAATGGAAGATAGTGTAAAACACGATGAGGATTCAAAACCCTGCATCAGAGTGTTGAGAAGCGCAACGGACAACGTTCCTGAACGATTCTCTTCACAAATGGAAAAGAATCAATGATATTGATCATTGTGTTTTTCCCACTAGTGTTTTCACTATATGAAGTAGGATTCAAAATGTAATCCATATCTTGTATGGAGACATTTGTGAATCACTTGTCATGATTCTTGAAATATGACATACCAACGAACTACTAAGGAAATAATGGTAAACTAAAATTATGAGAAATCCTAGAAGCAATATTCACTTGAGATTAGAAAGCAATTCGTTGTTGAATCTCACAAGTAAAAGGGGTTACTTGGAATTTTCCCAAATGACTGCAAAGCCATAGTGGAAAAGGGTGTGAATGACAAAAGCACAATTTGTCAAGTATTGGACAAATTCAAATGAATTTGATTAATGTGTGCTTCATGTCTAGAGGATTTAAAACTAGTAAAGTACTAGTATCTCATAGTAACACTCCAAGTTTGATATTTGATCAAAGGATTTTGAAGTTATTCAAAATAGTGAGTGGATATGCAATTTGCATAAAATTGAGTGGGAGCTATGAAAGTCTTCCTGAAACAATATGTGATTGACATATTTTTAAGTGGGAGCAATATAAGTCTCAAATTCAAATATGTAGGAACATATTTTGAGTGGGAGCTTATAGGAGTAATTCTTAAGTATGTTAAGGATAAAAGCACAAATACTTATAAATAATGATTTATAATATGTATAAGTTGATAATAGGTGTATTATGATATTATGTAGTATTCCTTAAGGGATTCTGAAAGGAGTTTCAGAATAGAAGTTAATTAAGGAACTGGTCCTTAATAACTCAAATTAGGAATAGCATTAAGTTTAACATCAATGGTTGAAAGAAAGAAAAGGATGATCGCCATCCACTATGTTGAGACATAGGTTCTATCTTAGTAAACCATGATGATAACTTAGCATAATGTGTGATCCAAATAAAGAATGTTTGAAAGTGATTAAGTTTGAATCACAGAACGTTAAGCTAAGTTTTGTCCGCAGTGTCTAATAGAGAACGGTAGAAATGTTTTCCAAATCCATAAAGGATGGCATATCTTAAAGCATAAAGAGTTATGTTATAAGGGAATATGTTGAAAACTCCTGTGATACCGATTAAAGTCAAGTAGGAAGCAAGGTGAACAAAAACATCGAAAGTTGCACAGAGTGCATTGGTGTTTCGATGAATACATTTATAATAATAGATAAGGGTACCATCTAAAGTGTTGTATAATGTTATGGCGGGGCTAGTTCGCTTTTAACGTAGAATGATGTGTCCCAGGGCACAGTCCCCATGAGAAAGCCCTCGAGGTTGATCTAACGATACTGTAGGCTCCTGGAATCAGGCCTCGTTCTGCTGCCATAGCGACGATGCATACACACAGATGCTATCATGTGATGATAAAGTATTAATGTCAATCAAGGTGACATTAGTAAGTTGCAAAGGATTTGGGACTGTAAAGTACAGACCCAAGACTCAACCTCTTCCATGAGCAAGCATGTTCAGGGTACTGGATATATGGTGCCAAAGATTGAGAACAAATGCAGCTAGTGTATTTGTACTCTAGTGCAAGTGGGAGACAGTTGGAAATATGCCCTAGAGACAAATAGTAGTAAGGACTATTATCATGTTTCATATAGTTTATGATTAAGTTTTATATCATGCTATAACTGTATTGAGTGGAAACATCAATACACGTGTGATATACAAACAACCAGGGGTTCCCAGTGAAACTCTAGTCACTGGTTCATTGGTCAACAGATGATCAAGTTTCCTGATCATGTGGCATTTATGCCAGTTGGAAATGAGGTCATCTCATTCTGAGAATGAGATGATGAACCAATACCCAACCTAAACATCGTGACCCGATCATGTCACGAAGTTCAAGTTACGATGATTAGAATTGGATCCTCGTAGATTATTCCTTAGACCGTGAGGCTATATCAATCACTGTCTCCCGAGAGTGCTTTGATAGCATTAAACGCCATCTGGTAATACGGTGGTTATAAATGTGTGTTCAGGTATTCGGAGGAAACCGTTGAGGCAATATATGTCAAGAGCGGGATTTGTCCATCCATGTGACAGGAAGATACTCAAGGGCCAACTCGGTGAAGTTATATCTAATAGCTGCACATCGTGTGATTTGATCACGGGGATATCACTTGTTGAAACGAGTCATGTAGCATTGTTCAGTAACGAGATTGAACACGGCATGGTGATGTCATTTATCAGATCTCAGGCAATGCAAGTATCGAGTGACAAAGGGAATAAGACACGACTGTCCCGGTTCAAACGACGAAAGATCTTCGTGGAACGCACAGGGGTCACATGGCCATCTAGGTCCCTTTGTCGATCATTGGTGCGGGAGTGTCCCGACCATGTCTGGAGTGTTCCCGAACCGTGGGGTATCACGCTTAAGGGCTTGATGATGCTTAGAGAGTGTTTATAGGATCGGTGGAATCACCGAAGAAGAGTAGGGAGAAAACCGGAAGGGTTTCGGTAAGTCTGGAGGATGTCCGAAGTGGAGGTGGAAGGTGTTCCAAAGCCACGGAGATTGAATAATGTGTGAATGAAAATTATTTAATAAAGAGAAAATCAATTAAAGGTCAAAAAAGGCTTAATGGGCCAATTTCCGGAGGGAGAGGGCCCATTAGGGAAAGGAGAGAGGGAGAAGGGGCAAGGGGCTGGCCGGCTGGGCCTAGACCCCGCGTGGGGCCCACTAGGGGCTGGCCGGCGGCCTCCCTACCCCCTCCTCTCCTTTAGTCCCACCCCGGGACTTTGATGGAGGGTGTACCCCCTCCTCCCCTATATATAGTAGGGGTATTTGGCCAGATAAATACACCAATAATCAATAAAGGTCTCCCCACTTTTGGGAGGACCTCTAATTGATTTTTTCTCTCTCCCTCCTCTCTCTCGTGACCGTGGTCCGAAGTCTGGACTACGCGAGCGAGAGACATCTTTACCACGGAGCGCCGTCGCGCTGCGGGATTCAGATCCGGGACCTCTACTTCCGCAACTGCTGCTGGATCGGGGAAGCGGGAGTCATCGTCAGGCACTGGACGTGTGTAACTCCCCGCGAGGTGTCGCACTTGAGGCACTCAAGTCGTTGGAGCCAAAAGGAGCGCAAGGACTTCATCACGACCTTGAGGTCGGCTTCGGCTCATCTACATCAACCACGCTCTCCTGAGCGTTGACAACGCTTTTCGGTCTTCAAGGGTAAGTTCGCGAAAATCCCCTCCTGTTACTGTATTACTAATAGATTGGTCCTGACAGATTCAGGGGTTCATGGGCGTAGAGTAAAATTTATTGTTTTCATACGCGGAACCCCTACAGTCCTAAGGGAGCCCTAGGCCAACACATACAACACAACTATATTTGTAACCTTGTCTTATTACCCTTATAGTGATCTATAACAGGAGTAGGATCTCACCATCATCGTGAGTTCTGAATCTGGGTAACTTGTGCACCGCCGTTATGGATGCTTGTCGCCTTTCACCCCACCTCTTTAAACTCTCTCTGTAGACCCCCCTCATGGCGTACTCATCGACAATAGCATGAAACATCAAGTCATTCCTCAACTAGAGCTAGGATCCTTCTTGCTAATTTGTTCGGGTCTTTAATGAAGGGGCGTCTTGGGTGTAATGTCGAGCCTGCCAAATCTGGTAAATTATCATCATGCCTATTGCCAACTCCTTGTCCTCTAGAGAACCTAACCAGTCGAGTAGCCAACCCTGCAGCTCCTTGTGAGATGGAACTATGCCACATAGACACGACAAGATGAGCAAGGTACGGTCCCGCAAACAAGTCCTATATTTGAATTGAGTGTGGGCAATCCCGAAATATATGTTTGAGACTCTCTTCTATTGCAAGTAACATAACACACTCCCTCCTTGATCCTGCTTCGACTTAATTCTTGCCCAATGGCCAGGTCGTTCTTTGCCATTCTCCAAACGTGAACCTTCACCTTGCCAAGGAAACCTTTGCCACCCATAAAGCCATCCGCCCTTGATGGTTTGCATAATTTGAGGATAAGTCCGCTTGTCCGTCCGTCAACTGTTTGTATTGTTGCTTGAGGTGATATGCCGATCTGATATTAAATACTCCATTTTTGGTGTAATTTTGATAGCTCTATTTTATATAGAGTTTTTCCTAGGTTTTCTTTTTTTTTCACTTGGTTTTGATGATTCTCACCTTTTAACAAGCACAAAACCCCATTGTTGGAGCTGATCTCATCGTCGAGATATACACCTGACGTATTCATCACCACCCTCGAGATGAAAACCCTAATGAAAAACAGAATCCCCCTAGAGACAATAGTGGTCTCTGTGGACCCACTCCCCTATGCATTGGTTTTTTCTTAAAAAATTCCACCAATCTATTAACAATCATCCTAAAGGTAGTAAAAGGTGCCGTAAAAACACCTTAAAAATTATAGATCGTTCACTAGAGCAGACACTAGCGTGAGCCCAAGGCTGGCCGTTATCCTTGTCCCTCTGTCATGGAGCCGAGCAAAGTTTGTTATAGTAAACCTTGTTTTAGTAGACAAAACAAGAAGTGCGCGCCCCATCGCCCTTTCCCATGCATTGGCATGAATAAATCAGGTGCAAATAATGCACCGGCCGTAGCAATAGTAAACAGGGCTCTTCTCCTCTGCGACAATCTAATCCAACAGATGTGCTCCAGCTTGGATCCTTGTCCGCGTGTGCATCAGCAGGTCTGCCTGACTGTTGGAGGAGGAAGCAAAGTAAGGGGTTAGTACAAAGATGGCACAGTGACGGACAACCGATCGGATTCGGGCGATGGTTAGCGCTTGATCGCGGAACAGGGCCGTGGCTAGGGGGCACTGTAGGCGTCGCGGAGCGTGTCAAAGCAGCGAGCAGACCACGTCACGGAACGGGGTGGGCAGGTGGGCAGGTGGGCCGGGCCGGCGATCCCCACCACGCATCCCGGCCCTGCCCGCTTTTCAGAAGGAACAGTCCCAAGATGCTAGCTACCGGACAGCGCTGGTGGCCACTGTTCCCAGGACAGAGAAAGACGGAGACTGGACGCCTTGGCTTTATTGCCCCCCTCGGCATTCCCATTCTGCCCCTCCTCCCACACACATGCCATCCCCGGCTTTGTCTGGCTCACGCACGCGAACGCGCTCGCGCGCTCACGCACATGAACATGCCAATCCCGGGCCGGGGAGGGCAGGGCATGACATGACATGATTTGCGCCTCTCCTCCCGTCCCGGCTTTCAAATCAGGAGAAGATCGGGCAGGCAGAGGCAACAACAGATCCGAGGCTTTCTCGAATCGGGCAGGTCAATCAAATCCATCAGGAGGGACTCACGTACGTACCCATCATATCAATTCGTCACATCAACAATCCATATACCCATAGATCGATCCGACGGGGGGACCGACCCGATCGACCCACACCCACTATATAAGCCCGCTCCCGTCTCCCCCACTCCCCACTCCTCCCCCTCTTCTTCAGAACCTATCTTCCTCCCCCGACCAGGACCAGGACACCACTCCCTCCATCTCCAGCTCATACCATCAAACCACGCACGCACCGGACACGCGCGCGCGAGCAGGCAGGTGGTGGGGCGACCGGGCGAGAGCAAAGTACTGTGTGCCTCCACCATGATGTCGTCGCCCGCGGAGTCCGAGACCAGCTGCTTCTACCTCCCCCCGGACCACCATCACGTCGGGGCGGAGGAGCAACAGCTGCAGCCCTTCGCCGAGCAGGAGCAGCTCTGCTACGTTCACTGCAACTTCTGCGACACCATCCTCGTGGTATGCTTCCAGGCTCCAGCCAGCCAGCCTCCGTCCGTCCGTCCATCCGATCCTTCCTTCCTTCCACCCCTCCCGTATTCGATCTCAAGATTAATCCACGAACCTTCGTTCCTGTGTGCAGGTGGGCGTGCCGTGCAGCAGCCTCTTCACCACGGTCGCCGTGCGATGCGGCCACTGCGCCAACCTGCTCTCCGTCAACCTCCGGAACCTCCTGCTCCCGCCGCCTGCGCCCAACCAGCTCCCATTCGGCCAGCCGCTCCTCTCCCCAACCTCGCCGGCATCACCGCACAGCCTCCTGGTACGTCTACCTACTACTACATCCTTCTACGGCTAGTACGTCTTACTAAAACTGATTGGATGCACGTGCTGTTGTCGTCGTTAACTCGATCCTGCAGGATGAGATGTCGTCGTTCCAGGCGCCGTCCAGCATGCTCACCGACCAGCCCAGCCCCAACGTCAGCAGCATCACCAGCAGCGGCAACAGCTGCGCCGCCAACAACGCGCCTTCCGGCATGCCGTCCATGATGCCGCCGCCGCCCAAGAAGGCCGCGCACAACAAGGAGCCGCAGCAGCGGAGGAACGTCTCGTCATCATCATCAGGGGCCAACAAGAGTAAAATCCCCCAACCTCACTTCTTATTACCTCTCTTCTCCCTCTTCTTCTTCCCTCGTTGTAGTTGTACTACTAGTCAAAGGAGACCGAGCTTGCTAGCTCCGGCGGGAGAGCATGCATGTGCAGCTGCACTGTTCTTGTTCTTGGTAGCGCGCACCTACTACAGCTCCTCTTTACATTTTGTCCCTCTTTTAAAGGATTCTTTCTGGGCGCGCGGTCAATGGAGTTTTCGAGTGGCCGGCTGAATAGTTTGCTCCCCAGCTCAATAGTACCTTTTGTCCGCCGGAGAATTTTCCCCAAACTCCAACGTTAATACATACGGTACTATAATGCATGCACAGTGCGTCATACTATAGCCCAAAACCCGACTTCAAGAAATATACAGTGAGGTTTTAGGAGCAAGAAACAAAGCAGTACTAAAGGCGAGTGTCAGTCTTAATAATTCTGTTCGATCAGTAGTAGTATAGGAGAGTACCAAAGGCCGGGCCTGGTTGCATATGCACTTGTCTTAATTATTACTACAGTACTGTTTCTCATCGATCCACCATCCTGTTCCCTGAAGCTCTGTCAAAGTGTTCATTGATTCCGTGCTGCTTGCCGTGATTCTGCAGATCCAGAGAAGCGGCAGAGAGTTCCCTCGGCGTACAACCGATTCATCAAGTGAGTCATCGACCGTTCTCTTCACATGATTAAGCATTTTAGTTTCCCGTTTTGAACAAACTGCACACGCATGACTGGTTCCCGTTGCTGTATTTGTAGAGACGAGATACAGCGTATCAAGGCCAATAATCCGGACATCACCCACAGGGAGGCTTTCAGCGCAGCGGCCAAGAACGTAACCTCCTCTTTCTCTAGCTATTTATCAATCACATTTGATCCATGTGATTGCGAATCGGGTTAATTCGATCTTCGGTTAATCCAACACTTGAGTATTTACCATCGATCTCCTCTCATGTCTCTGCATGCATCAGTGGGCTCATTTCCCGCACATCCATTTCGGTCTGATGCCGGACCAGGGCATGAGAAAGACCGGCATCCAAATCCAGGTATACTTGATTGAAACCTAAAAAACAATCAAAGATTCAGAGCAGGATATATAGGCCTGGGCAGCACTTGTAATCTCTTCTCTCTTTTGCAGGACGGACCTGGCGGGGAATGCATGTTCTTCAAGGACGGTCTCTACGCGGCGGCGGCGGCCGCCGCTGCAGCCACAGCGGCATCTAGCATGGGCGTCACCCCCTTCTAGCGTCCTACATAAAATATATTGCCATTGCTTACTTTAGATTCTTCTAGCTAGGGTATTATGAGATCTTGAGATGTATTGTACCTACGAGCGAGTACTCTTCTACTACTACTAGTAGCTTTCGTTGTTTCTTTCCTGTCGTTGGTCCTTCATTCCCTGCTGGTTACCATATTCGCCTGTCGGAGCCTCCAAGGTTGCTGCTTTTGGCGCGTCCATCTTCTCTTATGGACATAAATCTAGCTCGCGATCGATGGTCTTTAATTGGTTAATAATCCTAATTGCTAATTTGGCTTTCTTCTGTGCGTAAGATAAGTGGATAACTAACACACGAGATGTCAATTCATTAGCTTATTGTTTTTCCAAGATGATAGAAGGTATATATGATATTCCTCACGCAACAAACTACCGGTGTCATACTAAAATTAAGTTACTTCTCTGGGGTCATGGATGAAGAATTAACATTCTTATTACTAACATCAATAGCTACCAACATAAATAGCCATTTCAGTGAGACAGTGTGGTGGCCCGGGAGGTCTGGGACTGGGCTTTAAGATGGTGGAACAAACCTCAGTGGATGCCCGCTGCGGGCACGGACCTGCTTCTCTGGTGGACAACGAGAACATGTTCAAAGGCGGAACAACGAGACCTCTGGACGGCGATCATCCTGGTCTTCTGGAGCATCTGGAGGCACCGAAATGACGTGGTTTTCAACGGCGTACGACCAACGGTGGCCACCATTAAGGCGAGGATCCGGAATGACTTCCAGTAGTGGCGCTTAGCTAGGTTGTTCCGGTCCGAAGTTAGTGTTAGAGGGAGAGTAGGCTTAGGTGTTGGGGATCTACCACCCCCTCTGTTGGTAGACGTGACCCGCCGCGTCGCGGTGTTGTAATTGCCGTTGGCAGCTCCTTCTATATGTTTGGTACACCTTCCAGGGTATATCCTAAAAAAAGTGAGAGAGTGTGTGGAATAGCTGATTAATAAATACACATGCTCGAACTTATATGAAAATGAATACTACAAATGGGCAACATGAGTAGGCAAAGTGTTATTTCCTGGTAATTTACATTGCCCCATATATTATGCGAGGTTGTCGAACTTTGTACCTTCTAGCTAGGTGCTGAAATAGTATTAGAAGTTGTTCCGAAGAAGTTCTAGTGAAGGACTTGTTGTCATCTTTTAAAAAGAAATAGGTCAAAATATAAACCCCTCTTATAGTGGGCACCAAAATAAAAATTATGCACATATCACATGGTTGGATAATTAAGAAAATCCCGTGACAGGTGAACATCAATCATCATTTTTCTACTTTTTATTGTTAGACGACATGATTCTAATATATTTTTATGATTAATAATTAAGAAATAGACAAACAATGAAACGCCAAAAAACAACTTAACCAAACAAGATCAGCATACACCACTACAATATGAAACACAATCCAACTATAGATTTAAACAAACTCATAAAATGTGACTAAAAACTACTATCAAGATTGTTGAACCTTTTTGAGGCAACACATCCGGGATTTGTTTTATCATTTCTCATGCACTTTGTCAAGATCGAAAGCTCAAAATCGGTCTAGTCAACCTATTAATTTTCGAAAATTATATTAGTGCCAATTAATATAGTGTCACGAAGAAATATCATAGATTTATGCCCATTGTATGTAAAGCTCTAAAAACATATATAATTTGGATAATCAAAAAGTTCATGGACAACTGCACACCGAACATTCTAGGGTTTTAATAGGCACATTCTTTCTAATTGGTACGCAATAAAAATAAAATCATGGGGCAATGATTTTGTAAAATATAAGTAGATAGAGAGGAGTTCATAAAAGTGCATTATTATCTTGTCTCATAAATAACACAAATTGTCGTAAGATATTTTGTATTTTTCGCTTAGTATAGTATTCAAACCATATGGTTCTTAATTAGATTTGCAAAATAAGTGGTAAACTCCCAAATACAAAAATCGACTGACGTGATGAGATTGTCTAATCCAACGCAAAGCCTATTGAAACCTGGCATTCTCACGTGTTGACCTCCTCCCTAAGTAACAGAGATTCGAGCCTCCTTAGGATAATAACCCTACACCTATGTTTCACTTATATTGAGATCGAGAATATTACAAGGGTGGATTCAATGCATGTACAGGGTTCCGTGACTCATCGGGGCCTAGGTGATCTACGTCTTCAATCTACTGATCTCCAAGTGTACGCTCTCTTCTCGGAGCATCCAACTTCCACACATCCTTTCTTCCAGTATAACTCCTCTTCATGTAGTGACCTAATGATAACTTCATTAATTAGTAGGTTGGATTTTGGGCACCAACTTGTGCGCAGTTTCTGTATCTATGTGAGTCCTTTACGAATATGCATATAGGTTGTGTATCAAGAAGGCTCGTAGGTCAGCATATACGAATACAATGTTATATATAGTATTTAGACACTACCAATTGTTAAATGTGGCTATGCTACACCTTTGGCGCTTTTTATGATAGATCTGGTCATGTCAATGTTGTGTCGTACATGTTGGTATTTTCATTTCCTATATTGGTAGATTAAAAATGAAACAAAGAGATATATCACCGATAAATGTCCATGAGCTCTATCATGCCTCAAATATTTGTAATTATTAAAACAACGCGTGATCTATGGTGGCATTACTACAAGACCTTAATTTTTTGTTTGGAAATTGAAGTCTTTTTATCAATAGATGCAAACACAAGAGTTAAAAACCCACAACATTTGAATCTAGGAAGCCCCCCAAAAAAACTAGAAGGGAATTTCCCTCCCTAAGTGGTTTGGTTTTGAATGACAACATATTAGTGGACTAATCATGTGCTTGAATGACATTGGAGTATTTGGTGCATGGCACAAAGATGGTCGAAGCCCCCTCCAAAGTGAGAAGAGTGAAAATTGTTTCTCAGTGTTTTTCATTTATTTGAATCATTGGAAAATTGTACTATCGGGGGGGAGGGGGGGTCATGTTAGAATGTATGGGTGGAATCGAATTACATACACATAACATATATTGCACACACGTTGCCATCATATTTTGTGTGATAGCCCCCCCCCCCCCCCCCCCCCAAATCATGCGTTTGGAGTTTCAAATCCGCAAGATCGGAACTTTTGGTATTAGTAACCCGGAAGTTTCAGGAATACTCTTGTTTTTAAAACAAGCCTCGTTTCTTATTTTTCAATTTTTCTAGAAGCATGGAATAAAACAAATGTAACCAACTTATTATATTTAGCTTTAAAGTTTTCTAACCAAGAATTATCTATTTAACTGTCCTAGGAATATTTCCGAAGTTTAAAGCACATTGCATAACACTCGATCTAGATCAACCAAGCTACAAAACATGTAGCAAAACATGGTCTATAATTTCATCCAACCATGCCATGCCAAACCCGTACAAGGCTAGGGACAATCTCCACAACTCAATTGGAGGGCTTCCAAGAAACACCACAAAGGCCACAAGCTTGAGAAACTCCACAACTCAATTGGAGGCCCCAAGAACAATGCCACAACAGACCACAAGTTTGAGAAATCTCCACAACTTAATTGGAGGCCCCAAAAACTTACCACAACTCCACAGAACTGTCTAGGATTCTAAGAACCCAAGAGTTAACAAGCCCAAGAGGCTGAACTCGCCGAATCTCCGAGGAGAACTCAAACCTATGCACCAAATGCAAAATGCAAGTCCTTCACTATCAAATTCCACCAAAGCTACAAAAGCTATTAGGAGAATAAGAGAGGAAGAACACAAGTGGAGAACACAAAACTCTCCAAGCTCAGATCCCAAGGATTCCTTCACAAAGAAGGGATTTGATTTGGTGGAGTTGTAGATCTAGATCTCCTCTCTCAAATCCCTCAAAAGATGCAAGAATAATAGGAGGGGGAAGAGAGAGGACAAGCTCTTCAAGGTCAACAATGGAGGAAAGAGAGAAATCCAAAAACTAAGAAAAGGTCTAATGCCACGAAGGCGAAGAGGAGCCACTTTTAAAGGGATCCCAGATGATGCCACCAGAACTTCCGCCCATGGAAACTTTAGAACCAAAACTGCAATACCTTTTGCATCCGAACTCCAAACGATATGACCAATTTTGTTGGAAAGATAACGACGTGTAGAATCCAACAAGGGAATATTGGGTATCACCAAGGGATAAAATACCATGAATATATGTGTGAGATATCTTTCTAGGTGTGGAGACGGAATACCCGCAATATGAAAAACGCAATAAGATATTCAAAGAAAATCTGTTTTCGATGAACTAGAGCTTATTATAGAGATAAACCACAAGCTCTAGATCCTCACATGGACAAGATCCACATAACAACCAAGAAATATGATGCTATGTATGCAAAGGTTTGATCTCTCTTTGAAAGATACGATCGAGTTACTCACTCGAGACCTCCTCTTGATAGTACGGTTATCTATCCAAAACCCGATCTCCCAACAATTACAAGAGACCGGTGAAATAGAAAACCTATCAAGATCATACCTTGATCACCCGGTCTCCCAATAACTACAAGAGACCGAAGAAATAGAAAACCTATCAAGATCATACCTTTGCCTTGAGCATCCCATTTGAGCTTGATATAAACGATCTTGACTTCTTCAAGACAGAACATCTTTCTTGATCGCTCTTGCTCGCACTTTTCTTGATGAAGACTTGCGACTTGCTCCCCCACACTCCATGGGGAAACCTATTCTTTAAACTCGACTTCATCACTATATGATCATCGAGGATGGCAAGCTTCAAGAATGAGATCATCTAGAGATGGTGCATCTTGAGCGTGCCCTTCTTCAATCATTATTGAGTGTTGATTCATCTTGATTCAAATATTTGCACTTGTCTTGATCAACCTTCAATCTTCTTCTTCCTTCATGATTCGAATGGGCACAAAGCCCCTGGACATTTCTTCATCTCCTTCTTCATTTCTTCATCTTTTAACCTTGAGACCAACACATGGCCCAAGTGATGCCAATGGACAAATCCTACAAGGGAAACTTAATTCACACATTGGTCCATAGAGATTGTCATCATTTACCAAAACCACACATGGGGGCACACATGCACTTTCATAAAGCACGTCTAATTTTATCATCCGGTCATTCAGAAAAATATGACAACATGTATTAATAATTCTTTCCATAAGTTTAAAGTTCCCCCCACATGTTTCTTTGAAAAAAAGCCCCCATCCCTTAGCATAAGCTTCTGCAGAAGCTTATCCTCGACCCATCCCAAAACCTTACTTTCAAACCATTTACAACATTCCATTTGCAATAAGGATAAACAAAATTTTCTCACCACCATGATATGTGACAAGAATTGAGAATCTCCAGGCTTACGTTTAATCCCAACAATGCACAGTGATTTAACATACCTATTGCAAAGGATCTTCTCCCAAATCCTGACCGAATAGCCATTTAGCTAAGAGCGCTTTATTCAATAAATCTAGATTTATAACCCCCAATCACCTTATTTTTTGGCAAAATAAACCAGTAAGCATTTAACAAGATGATACCTCTCTTGTTTTTACCTTTTGGTAAGGGGTCATATGACATCATAAACAACGACATATTGGTAAGGCAAGACCGTATCTGAACCAATGTGCCTATTGTACAACATTCTTCCTTACCACCCCTAGCATCTTTTTTTTATTCTGTTCTCAGCTGGTTTCAAACATTTATTTGTTATTCTTTTGGAACCCATATGCAGACCCAAGTATTTCATTATAAAAGCATCAACATGGCAAGTAAAAATACTCCTACAGAGATCATTTTCTAGAGCAGCACCAAAAAGATATAGTTCACTCTTGTGAAAAATTGTCTTTGGACCTGACGCTTGCTCAAATTCACATAACAAAAATTTCAAATTATGAGCACTCTTTGGATGATCTTGTATTAATTAAATGGTATCCGCATATTGCACGATGTCTGGATCATTTCCAATTTCATCTTCCATTAACCCTTTAACCACATATGTCAGCCTAGCATTATCCATGATCAAAGAAAGATCATCTGCTGCTAAATCAAGTAGAAGAGAAGACAATGAATCCCCTTATCTCAGCCCTTTCAATTTGTTTGAAAATATTGGCCAATAGTATCATGCACTTTGATCACCACCTGTCCACGTCTCATAATTCTCATTATCCACTCTCCCCAAATATCATCAACTTTTAGTTTTAGCATTTGGTAAACAAAGGGCCATTTGATTTTATCGAGTAAGATTTTTTGAAGTCAACTTTAAACAAAACACCACATTGTTTTTTCATTAAACCTAATTTAAAGTTTCATGCAAAACTAAAAACCCATATCACCCCTCTACAAAAGTACGGGCAAAATTATAAGCCCTACCACCGCACTCAATCTATTTACGAAAACTTTAGTTATTATTTTGAAACTTATATTAAGCATGCATTGTGTCTGCATTGCATCTTTACAACTATGAATTATAGTAATTGTTGCATAATTTAGCCAGGATATGTAGAGCACACTCCATCATGAAAGGAATTAGATCAGTGCTTCCATAATTTAGCCTGGATATATCCAGCACACACTATCATGATAATCATCAAGAAGGGTTTTTAATCAATTACTAATAATTTTTATAAAACTCAGCTGTAATCCCGTTGGGTCGAGGTGACTTATTATGAGCCATATGAAGAAGACATCTTTCAGTTCTTTCATAGAGAAAAGCTCTATTCTCTCCTCCAGAAAAGTATGTCAAACATTTGTGTTGATATGCATGTATCTAGACACATTTTTATTGTATAGTAGATGCATACCATTCTAGATAATTTTGCGGCATCGAATACGGGTCGGAGGGAGTACTAATTTACCAGCCTCCTCTTTAGAAATTCTCTTCGCATTGTAAACATTCAGAGTTATTTTGGTCTAATCTGAATGCCCAAATAATTTTTTGGGGGGAGACTGGTATTGTACTCAATCAAACTGGTATAAACTCAAGACACCGGCAGCGCAAAGGCCCCGATCGAGAGCCCGGCATCCATCCGTTTCAGAGTCGGCATACATGTCACCTGTGGCGCGTTCTTCCGATGAAATATCTCGTGCGTTCTGGCCTGGGTTCACACTCCGCTGCATCTGTAGCTCCCGTAGCAGCGCGCTTGCTTGCTTATCCAGTTGCGGCGCGGCCGGCCGTCCGTATCCCACATTCGGCCATTCGTTCGATCGGTCCACCCAGAGACTATCGATCTCCATCGATATCTGTCGCCGTGACGAGTCTCTGTCGGTAGGAAAGTACGTGCACACACCCCAGGACGACAAGCAGACAGTGTTCCACACATGGCTACAACGCGGCCACCGCCACGCCCAGCGCGGTGCGGCTGGCCGGTACGTACGCGCGCATCGTTCGGCGTGCGTGTCAGTGAGAGCCGCGCGGCCGGGGTCAGCCAGCACTCAGCACAGCACAGCGTGCCGCGGCAGCGCTAGGCGACGATCAGAACTGAGGCCACGCAGACGCAGCGGCAGGCTGCCAAAGCCTGCGCGGCGCAGAGCGGGCCGGCCGGGGTCGGCGACAGTAGGGAGCTAGCTAGCGAGCGAGCGAGCGAGGTCTCGTGCGCGCGCGTGCACGAGCTAGGGGCGGTTTCGTCAAACTACTAGCAGTAGCGCTGCGGCTGCTAGGTGCTGGAGGCTGCAGGATCATGGCGGGCTGCGCTCGCAATAATGAGGGGGGCCGGCCGGCGGGCCATTGGCCGATGTGATGGCTCCCTGCGCTGCTGCGCTGCGCACCGCCTTCTACAGGGATATAACGGTGCAACCATTTCCATATATCCAGCGCGCTAGCTAGCTAGCCCCCCTGCACCCGCTACTGCTACTGCTACTGCTACTAAACGTACGTACGCCTAGACTACCTACTGTCCTACTCCCTCTTCGTCGCTCTGCCTGCTCTCTCTTCTCTCTGTCGAGACCGAGCTCTCTCTCCGTCTCATCTGTCCATTCCCACCACCGTCTCTCTACGAACGAAAGCTACTTCTGCACAACAGAACGGGATCGCCTGGGCCGTTTCTTTCCCAGGAGGGGTCGATCGGTCAATGATTGATGTTTTTCACTTACGTCGCGACGTGCAAACACCTCGCGAATGATGCATCGCTTGCCCCCATGGTGCTTGCTTCCCATCCGATGCGAGCGTGAGCGTCGCGCCGGCCAACTTGCTCCTGCTCATGATGGGCCGTATCAAGCGAGGAATTATGTAACCTCTGTCTGTCAAAACCCACTCTTGTTGATGCAATGTAAGGGAAAAATAGGCACACAGCACAGTGTACCTACCTTTGGCTGCTAGTGTCATTTTGTCGATATGACCAGTAATGTGTGTCGGCGAGGCATATGCATGTCAAGCTATCCACACATCATCAACTCCTTCGCTGGGTAGCACATCCTTTTTCTACGATTAACCGGGCGTCTTGGCCTTAAGGACATCTCCACCGGATCGATCCAATCCGTTCCGGTGTGTCCGAACTAGTCCGCGCGGACGCGGCGTCGCAGCGGCCCGACTCATCCGTCCCGACGCGTCCATCTCGACCCATCCGTCCCGACGCGTCCATCTCGACCCATCCGTGCATTTAATTTCTGTGACCACTGGGTCGGTCCGGACAGCACGCGCCGCGGCGTGTGTCCGCCTATCGGCCGCTGGGGCCCATATGGAAGTGAAGCATTAGCAATTACATTAGTTTTTCATTAGATTTGGCCCCACCTATTACAAAAAGGCACATTCGAAAATTAAAAAAAGGACTGTTGTTGCTGCTGGTGCTGGAGGAGACCCTACGGCTACTCGCCGCCGTTGTCCCGGCCACCACCGTAGCCGCGGCCACTGTCGCGCTGCCGCTGGCCCCGTCAATCGCCGTCTTTTATAGGTCGTCCGCCGGAAAGGCGCGCGCGAGAAACGGAAAGCAACAATGGCAGGAAACGCCGGCCGCGTGGGAAGCTGCCGACGCTGATAGCCGATGTCGCATCACCATTAACATCCCATCGCCGGGGTGTCAAGCGGTGACAACAGGGGTGACCGTTGGACTAATTTGTAAACTCGAGCAATTTGCTTTATACCTACTATTCCGTATGGTTTTTGCTTTCTAGTCTGATTTTCTTAGTAGCTATGATTGGGGCTATAGTACTAACTATGCATAGGACTACAAAGGTGAAAAGACAAGATGTATTCCGACAAAATGCCTTGGATTCTAGGAGGACTATAACGAGGAGGACTACAGATCACAATCTACTAAAAGGAGAAATGGTGGCTCGAGTCCACGTCATGAGATTTTGAAGAATAGTAATTTCATGGCCGTAATGTGCTTTTTTCCCTCGGATTCATTGGAACCCTCTTTTTCCACGCGAAAATTGGTTCACGTAAAGCAACAGATGGGTCGAGCCGCTGGGCGCAGCTGTCCGGACATGCCGGACCACGGGCCCAAAGTGACCGTGGGCCGACCCAAACGGATAGAAACGGATAGTTTCGGTCACGCGTTTGGATCGGCCCGGTGGAGATGCCCTAAATTCGGGCTTCACGTGCTCTTCAACACTCTACATTTTTCCCTTTTTATCCTCGAGAATTTCTTGTTTGTTATTAGCAATAATAAAGTAATTTGATTGATGCAGTTCTGTAATTTCAATCGCACCGAGAATCGTCACTGGGGGCTTAACGACATTGAAATATATATTTGCAAGATATCACAATTTTTCTGTGAGCTCGGGAGAACATATATAGTTATCTTGTACAAGATGAACAAGCTATTATGAAAAGGTGAACATTTTTGGATATGGTTTAAATATTTGCAAGATCCAGTAATTACTCGGACATCACTATTCTTTTGAACTAGATGACCAGATTAATGTTTGGAAAATGATACGGACCGTCCGGGGGATCGAACGTACCGATCCCCCGGGTCAATCGTCGCTCGGCCAGGTACGGGTGGACCCACCCCCGATGCTCTCCTTCTTCCTTTTCTTATCTCTTCCCGAACTGCCGTCTCTCACCTCCACGGCTCCACGTGACCTGCTGCCGCCTCGGTTTCCTGCAACCGCCAGAGAATCGTCGCCGCCCTGTTTCCTACGCGTAGCCGCCGGAGAACTGCTGCTCCTACGCGCAACCGCCGCCTCCGTTTCCTCCCATGTGCCTATCCTGCCGCGCAACACGCCCCCAGCAGGTCGCGTTGTCGCGCCGTGTGCCGCTAGCAGGTCACGTCGCCGCGCCGCCTGCCCCAGCAGGTCCCGCCGCCGTGCCGCGTGCCGCGTGCAGGTCGCGCCGCGTGCTGCCAGCATCTCTCGCGCCGCCCACCTCCACGCCGCCCGTGGCTGAAGCTCTTGCCGCCACGTCCCCACATCGGCTCCCCGCCGGCGAGCAGGCCATCGCCCTCCTCTACTCCTACATGAACTCGGGCTCGTCATCTTCCGGACTCGTCGAGATCTGCTACATGCAATCAACGACGGTGCTACATGTAATTGGCGGGCAGGGTTGCTCCTGACGACGACCGGCGTTCCTCCTGCAGCGTCTGGCGTTGCTACCGACGGCAGCCGTCTTTGCTCCCTGTGGTGCCTAGCGTTGCTCCCCATGGCAGGCAGGGTTGCTGCAAGGGTACAAGGGGCTGCTAGCAACGGCTGAAGTTCTTGCTACATGTACGGCGATGAATTTTGCTACCGACGGTCGGTGTCGTCGCTACTGACGGCCAATGGCTTTACTACAGTAGTACAAATATTTTGCTACAATCGTCTCCGACGAGGTGCCCAGAAATTCTCCGGCGAGGTCTCCAGCGAAGTAGGTTTTTTTGCTACATTAGAAGAACTTTGTTGCTACAAACGTCTTGTGCTTTTGCTACAACAGTGTCAACTTTTTGCTACAGGATCTCCGGCGAGAGTCACCAGCGAGTTTTTTCCGGCGAGGTCGGTTTTGCTGCATTAGCACAAATTTTTTTGCGGCATGATCTCCGGCGAGGTCTCGACGAGGTCTCCGGCGGGATGTTCTATTTTCTGGAACGAACTGTGTTTTTGCTTCAGAAGCAAATGCGGGAACATTTGTAGCAAAAAGAGGTGTTTTGCAGTAAAAGAGGGATTTGTGGGCAAAAAGCAGGACACGTGTCAGGCAACGGACCAGGACGATGAAATCTCAGCATCGTCCTTAATGTTTTGTTATAAAAATAATATTTGTATGAACAAAATTGTAATTCAACATAAGTGCACCCGTATAAAGAAGCTAGTAAATAATGTACGCCAAACATTTGCAAAAAAACATTCATATATTAAGAAAAATGGAAATTTAAACAATATTATATAATTAAAATAAAAAAGTTCATATATAAAAAAAGTAATGTTCATCGATATTAGACGAAATGTTAATGTACAAGAAAAGGATTGTCCATTTATAAAAAATAAAAAAACAACAGAAATAAATAAACTAGAAACTGAAGAAAAATAGAAACACCAGAACAATAATAAAAATAGATAAAAATGCCATAACTAAGAAAAAATGTAGTAAGGAAAATAAACAGCACAAAAAGGACAAATAAATATAATGAAAAGAGCTCAAATAATAGAAAGAAGAAAAATTAAAAGAAACACAAGAAAAAGGCGACACCCTACCATCGTAGTACCCATGTAGCACGTGGGAAACAGAGACTCCTTATGTTCGCTATCAGCATAAGGATAGAATGTTGACAAATATTGTCTGTTTTACCAACCTTCAATCATGTATTATGGGCTCAGGTTATCTAGAGCTAAGTCTGGAGTCCATATTGCAAATAAATTTTAAAAAAAGTAATATATGGTTCAATGGGGCGCTCCCCATACGGCACCCTTTCCGGCCTGAGACCTCATGTAAACTAACGGGATGGCTATGTGGGCCACTCCGAAATGTGGCACGATAGAAATGGTACTATTTTGCTTTTCTATTTTTAAGTTTTTTATAATCTTATAATTTTATCAAGTTTCAATTTATTAAGAAATGTTGGTCTAACGTTGTAATAAAAATAGAAGCCGTCAACATTTTTTGAAACCTCGTGAACACTTTTCGAGTGAGTGGACATTTTTTCAATGTCGTGAAATATTTTTTACCACAACAAAAAAATTTAGCCCCATGATAAAAAAAAATTGAACCCGTGGACATTTTTCGAGCATTGTGAACTATCTTCTTGAACCATGCACAACATTTCTCCATGAACATTTTTTGACGATATGAATATTTGTTTTAAAAAGAAAAAGGGAAAGAAAAAATTAATAAACAAAGAATCTCTACTACTTATTTCTACTACTTAAAAAGAACGAACTTCCTCTGTTTCCTCCGGTCGCCGGTTTCGTCAACACTTTTTCAAATAAGACCATTTTGCCCTCCCACCAGATCAGCCGAGGCTACGTTTCGCTCACCCTTCGTCTTCGCTTCGTCAATCGCTCCCGTCCCGCAGTCCTGCAACAAAAAAAGTCGGGGTCTGTCCCTGTTGGAGATATGCCCAAGAGGCAATAATAAAAGTGATTATTATTATATCTTTGTGTTTATGATGAATGTTTACATCCCATGCTATAATTGTATTATTAGGAAACACTAATACATGTGTGTTTTGTAACATTTAAGGGTCCCTAGTAAGCCTCTTGTTGAACTAGCTTGTTGATTAATTGATGATCATGGTTTCCTGATCATGGACATTAGGATGTGATTAATAACAAGGTTATATCATTAGGAGAATGATGTGATGGACGCACACCCATAGTAAGCGTAGCATAAGATCAAGTCATTAAGTTCGTATTGCTGTAAGCTTTCAAATACATGGTAACCTATTCCTTCGACCATGAGGTTATGTTAATCACCATCACCGGATGGATACTTTGATGACATCAAACGCCACTTCGTAACTGGGTGGTTATAAAAGTGTCATTGGGTATTCTGAAAGTATGTGTTGAAGCGCATGAACCAAGATTGGGATTTGTCCATCCATATGACGGATAGATATGCTCTGGGCCCTCTCGGTGGAATGTCATCTAGTTAGCTTGCAAGCATGTGACTAGGTCACAAGGGATGACATATCACGGAACGAGTAAAGAGTACTTGTCAGTAACGAGGTAGAACTAGGTATGGAGATACCGACGATCAAACCTCGGATAAGTATAGTATCGCAAGACAAAGGGAATTAGTTTCGTATGTAAAGTGGTTCAATCGATCGCGAAGTCATCGTTGAGTATGTGGGAGCCATTATGGATCTCCAGGTCCCGCTGATGGTTATTGATAGGAGATGTGTCTCTATCATGTCTACATATTCACAAACCGTAGAGTGACACACTTAAGGTTCGAAGTTGTTTTAAGTAGATATGGAGTATGCGTTGGAGACCGAATGTTGTTCGGAGTCTCGGATTGGATTCGGGACATCACGAGGAGATCCGGAATGGTCCGGAGAATAAGATTCATATATAGGAGATCATTTTATGAGTTAGGAAATGTTCCGGAGTGTTTGTATGAGGGTTCTAGAAGGTTTCGGAATGTTCCGGAAGGTTCTGGAAGATATCTTGGAGTTTGCTTGAAAATCAAGATAGGGATCAAGGACTCCTGGTGGGTCAAGATACGGATTCGTGGGGGAGGAGGACTCCTCCCCCCACCTCCAATCCGCCGGCCTAGGGAGGAGAGGAGTCCTTCAAGGACTCCCCTCCCCAGGCGCCCTCCCTTCTTTAAATAGAGGGGCAGGGGCGCCCCCTCCTCCCCTGCTCCCATAACACCCAATCTCTGCCGCCTCTCTCTTCCACCATCTTCTGCACAAGCATAGGCGAAGCCCTGCAAAATTCTCTACTCCACCACCACCACCACGCCGTCGTGCTGCTGGGATTCCGTGGAGAAGATCTACTACCTCCGCTGCTCGCTGGAACGGGGAGAGGAAGGTCTGCTTCGACTCCGCACGTGTGACCGACTGCGGAAGCGCTGCCGAAACGTGGCGCCGGGAGGATCGTCTACTTGACCGAGGGCGGAAGCGCTGCTGGAACGTGACGCCGGAAGGATCGTCCACACGATCTTGAGATCGGCAAGTGATCGACTACATCAACCACGAGATCTAATCTCGTTAACGCTTTCGGATCTACGAGGGTTAGCTCCCATCTATCTCGTTGCTCATGTCTAATAGATTAGATCTTGGCTTTTATCTAGATTAGATCTAGGTTTTGTTCGTTTTTGCGGTAGAATTTTTTTGTTTTCCATGCTACGAACCCATCAGTCCCGCCGGCGGCCGCCTTGCATTGAGCCCCGCCGCCACAGCCTTACCGACCCCGTTTCGGCTCACTGCTCCAGACCCCGCCGGCGAGCCCCTTCCTCCTCCACTTCTTCCGGACCATCCACCAGACGCATGAGCGCCCCTATCAAGGCATGGGCTTCCCCCTCCTATGCCTTCCTGTCTCGAACCCTAGCGTCGCTCGCGGTCTGTCTACTCAAGCGGCGGTGACTGGGAATCGGGACGCCGTCCACCCCCCCTGGCCACCAATCTCTCCTCCCACCCAAGACCACCTTCGCGCTTCCAACGTTCGTCCAGCCTTTGAGACCTCTGCCCTCCACACCGCGAGCTTCAAACCCTCCCTCCTGGGCACCTACACCGACGACGATCGTCTCCGCGACAGATCCTGCGCGTCGAACCACCTCGCCGCCGGGAGTGACCCCAATGCCCGTTCACCCTCGCATGGATCTCTAGCTACCATGAACTACTGACTCCGCATTTGCTCCCCGCCTCCAGCGCCCTCTACCAATCCCCCGTTGGAGCCCGCCCCAACCTGCTCCACCTCTTCCAACCTCTCCATCAAGGCTGGTATTTCTTTTGAAAAAACCATGCTGGTGTGCTCATTCTATATTTATTTGCCCCGGTGAGGAATCATTGAGGAAATAAAGCCATAAAAGGTTAATTTACCAATTATGTGCATTTTCCTGATACTGTAGATGATTCTTTATGATGTTCTGCTCACAAACATGTCATGTACGACTGTAGCTAATAAAGGTTTAACGACCTCATTATTTGTAGGACTGTAGCTAACCAAGGTTTAATTATCTTACTAAGTGTACATGTTATATGTCAGACTGTAGCTAACCAAGGTTCCGCTCACAGCTTCGGGAGAGCGGTAGCTAGCCGGAATTACAGCTTAGAAGAATAACAATCAATAAGACTGTAGCTAATCAAGGTTCTGCTCATAGTTTCGGGGAGAGCAGCAGATGGTTTGAGAGCAGTCAGAATAACCTCCAACGACAGATAAGATATTATAGGTAGCCATAAACCAAGGACAGAAGCTAATTAAGGTTTAATGATCTCAGCAATATTTTGCACTCAATTACTGATCTATTTCTACATACTCTGTGGTGCTACACCAGAAAAACAACATTCTACATTTGCTTTCAGTATTTTTCGCTCTCTCTCATGTGTTCGGCAGTTGTCTTCTCCAATTGTTTTTACATTTACGTCTATCAAATAAAATAGGGAAAGTATTCATGCATAATTTGAGAGTTTTGAAGGATGAACGAATCAAGAATATGCTTTTATTGGTCCCCGCTTTGTGTTTGAAAAATTATCTACTCATGTTACATCGTTTATAAGGGTTTAGCACCGACTGATCCCGTGAAGTTCTGTTGGTGTAAGATGATGTACTTTTACTTCTACAGATTCATGTGTTTCTTGCCATTGTTTCATGAACTCTCTTAGATACAATGGTAGCATTGAGCTTTACTTTTTTTTCAATTTTAATAGTAAAGGAATCAGAGTAAATTAATTGGGAATTGGATGGATCCATTATAGCTGAGCTTTGGGGGTAATTACTTATAGTGAGGCAATTATCTCCACGAGCGTTGGTTAAGTATGTAGCTATTAGATATGTGGTTTCGCTATTGCCTTATGTCATCCTTTTTTATGGGATCAAAGTAAACCAATTGCCTTATAGGATTTTATAGGTGTGCTCCCTCGTGAGGTTTTACTTGTACTATGTATATTGGTATGTACTGACTCAATCGAAGAAATGCAGTGAAGCTTTCCTTGATGCTTTACAAGAGCATGGTGCTAAAGCGTATATATTCTTATATGAAGGAAAGATGCATACCGATTTATTACTTAAGGTAATCATAATGTTCCACGTTAAAGGATTTCTTTGTTATGTTGGCTTAGTATAGCAAAGTGCTTTCCGTGAGAAAACTCAAAGGGAGGGGAGGGCTAGCATACTAACAGCACAGCCTGTCGACTATGTCGTTCTTTTCTGAACCATTGCATAAGTTTTAGCTGTTGGTTAATTTTTGAAATAGTTACATAAGATGATTGATCGACATTTCTGAACACCATACTGTTTCTAGCGTCCCAAATTTTCCACAGAATGACGAGAGCGATAGACGGCCAGACAGAGGAATGAAGCCCCGCAGGAACGGGAGTGGTCCACAAGTCGGAGAAAACCTGGAAAGTCGGTTGAACATTGATTTTATTCCATACCTCCTGGGCGTGGGGACAAATGAAGAAGAGGTGGTCTCGACTTTCCATGGTGTGGCCACACCTAGGGCAAGTTGTAGAGCCAACAATGGTCTTCTTGTGTAGATTCTCGCGCGTATTGAGCCTGTCCAGAGAGAGAAGCCAGCCAAAGATCCCTTTTAAGACCTTTATGCTTAAACATAATATGCGCCATCCCTTTTTGCAGTGATGTTTTGAGTATGCGCCATCCCTTTTTGCAGTGATGTTTTGAATTTAAGACCTTTATGCGTAAACAGCGGGGTACTTTCATGGTTCCACCATCACAGAAGATGCACACTTTAGGTAGGGAATCCAAAATGTACCAGTTGTAACTTGTAAGCCTCTAAGTGGTATGGATTCGGAACTCACTTTTCATAATGTAGATATACAACTTGTCGATTTTTCTTTGTGGAAGTTTTACTATTGTTTTTGTAGAGAACGTTGATCGCTAGATATTTTTGGAACACTTTGTTTGTTCACTATAAATACTACTGGCTATTCGACCGTATAAAAGTTATTCAAATTCAAATGGGCGTCGTGTAGGGAAGGCCTCTAGGGTATTGAGTTGGGCCCATGGTGCAGGTGAAGGCCGCCAATTCCATGAGCCAAGAAGGCGTCGTGCCCGAGCTGGGAGGCGTGAGGAGTAAGGCCAACGGTGCCCAGGCCCGGGGAGCGCATGGTGCAGGCCGTTAGCCCCTGACCTGGCGGCACACAAGGGAATTCGAGCACGTTTGAGAAATGAGTCACCTCATGATGACATTTACTTCCTCCAAGAGCGGCTTGCTTGTTTTCTAATGATCAGTGTCAATTGATTACATATTACAAAATTCTTAACTTATGATTACAAGTTAGAGGAATAAGTAGTACTATAGAAGATGTAGCTTAACATTATGTCTATATAAACATGCTCTCGACCCAAAAATGTGCATCCGGAAATAAATAGTAGTTAAAGATGATCATTCATATCTTGTTTCTATTTTATATGATTCTGTATCGTAGGTTTTTAATTCGAGGTTGATTTAACGGTCTGGAAGATTATATTTTTTTGTATTAATCGTGCTGCTTAATACTGCTTAAGTACAAAAGTGAAAATATTACATCTATGAAGAGATTAATGCTTTTTAACGAGGAACACAATAGATACTTGGCTTACTACTTATTTTTATGTGTCAATATTCTCAAATAGAATTATGCATTAGTCAATATGTTCATAGAGTTGGTGTGCATATGTCCGGCCTACAATAGAGCACATGATTCGGCGAGGTTGACCTCTTTGCGACCCTGCTAGCTTCTTTCCCGGTGCTTTACCGAACTATAAAAGGTGCATATTTATCAACATTTGCAAGCAATCCACTTCTTTTCGTTCATTTAGAAATTCCGGAATTGCTGATTGTTGCACCGGAATTGTTGATTGACTTTCCATGCCTATTTACTGTTGTACTTGGTATAGTACTGAGAAAATGTGATGTCTTGTGGTATAGCATAATGTTGTTACAGTTGCAAACAATTTGTGGATTTTTTTGTTGAATAAATTGTTGTGGACTCTTATTCTTATTGGATTAAAAAGCGATGGCATAGGCTACATTAGGACAATTTTTTGATTATATCCGCATAGTTGTTTAGTATTCCACAACAACACACGGACATTCAACAAGATACCTTGCAATCCTGAATTACATGCTTGACACATTCAATATCGAACATGTATATTGTACTTCTTTTGTCCCGTTGCAACGCACGGACAATTTACTAGTAAAATAGAAAATGGAAGAAAGGGACAAAATGTAAGTTCGCTTAAATGGGCTGGCCCATTAAAGGCCACATATAGGTTTTGTTGTTGAAGTGTGATGATATGGCCAGATTTATAGTAAAAAACATAAGTATAGTGTAAAAACGTAAACTGTTATTGGGCTCATATCTTATGTGGTCTTTTATTATTGGGCCAATTTTTAGGAGTCTAGTCTTGAACTTAATACCAAGCCTTGTCCACTATGGAAAAAGGCCCCTTGCTGTAGTGCGATGAATACGTGGACTCTGATCTGCCCAAAAAAAATAGCGGACTCTGTTAACCTTCAAAATAAATTTAGTGGGCTCTGTTTCAAAAAAGAAAAATACTTGATTGCTAGACAGAACAGTGAGACGGATTGAAAAAGCGGCTAAAAAGTACTCGCTCCGTCCTAAAATAAGTGACTTAAGTTTGTCTAGATTCGGATGTATCTATATACTAAAACATGTCTAGATACATGTGAATCTAGACAAATCCACGTCATTTATTTTGGGACGGAGGGAGTATATATGATGTCGATTCTAACCCTTTATCTTCAAAAGTTGAAAGATCATATTTGCACTTGCCTCAAAAGTACAACCAATGAGCGATTTTCAGAAGAAACAAAAGTACAGGATGGCGGAAAGAGCTGAGGACAGATTACTTCCTTGTGTATACAGTCACTTGTTTTCTGGCAAATATACATTCCGTGGTCCACCAATCGCTTCGCTGCCTTCTACTATTATACATTCACAAAAACGAAAAGAACACATAGAAACAAAGAATCGCTACACTACAGGGCACAGCTGTCAAACAATCCACATTTTTTTACAAACGTCTCATGCCGCCATTCTTATAAAGAACCTGAATACGGACGGATGTAAGCTGAATTCAGCTCCCAGATCTTGATCGACTTGGCGGTGACGTTAGCACCCGTCGCGTTGTTGAAGAGGAAGACCCTGGCGGAGTCGTAGATCGCCTTGGTAGGATACACGCGCGACGTGATGCACGTCCGCCCTCCCTGAGCAAAGCTCTCCACGATGGAGTGATCGACCTGTAACGAATAACGCCGTAGAAAAAAAATCAGTGAATAACCAATGGTGTAACATGTCGATCGGCGTTTTGAAGGCGGATGGATGCTTCTGAACTGAAGCCCCTTCCAGAGAAGCGTACCAGTATTCTCACTGACAGATCTTCTCCATCGAGCACGGGGACCAAGCTGCCGTAGACGGCCTTCACGAGATCGTTCGCCCTTGACGACCTGATGAGGAACAACATTTGACATGGCCCAGTTATTTCCTCAGCAAGCTAACGGCACGCGCGCAGACTGCAAGCGAGGCGGCGTTGCTTTGCGCGTACCTGAACGCGTCTTGGCAGAAATGGGTGCAGAGTCTCCCGTCGGCGCGCTTGGCCAGGTAGAAGTAGACGGCGGTCTGCTCCGACAGGCCCTCGTCGGCGAGGACGAGGAGCCCGAACGGGCCGAGCAGTCCTCGCCCCGCCGAGCCGGCGCTCGCGCTGCAGTTGTACGACTCGCCTGCCCCCGCCACGCTCGCGGTGGCGACGGCCGACGCATCCACGTCCACATGGAAGACCGCCTCGATGTCCAGCTGCGTTGCTTTGCCGACGTCCAACGGCACGACGGAGCCGGGCTGCACGGCGAGGCCGTCGAATCTCTTGCCGCGCATCCGGAGGTTCTCCACTTCCACCACCGGCCACTGGAGGAGGTTGCTGCCCGTCTTCCTGTCCAGGAGAATCGTCCTCGGTATTGACTGCGTGCAGACAGGGGATGTGGTTAGCTATTTATTACTCCCATTCTTTTCATGGTGCATGGGTGCTATGCTTCACTGCATGTCTGGCGGTGTACAACTGAACTACATTTCAGGAGAGACAGTTAAACAAAGCATACCACCACGTTGCGGGCAACCGCGTGTAGGAATAGAGCAGCAAATGAATCGGCGAAAAAAAAAACAGCAACAAATGTCTCCTAAATATTCTGTTATTCATGCATCTATCTATCAGTCTCACAACCCTTGATGCCAGTGTGCACATATCTATGCATGTATATCTGGTCATCTGAACAAGACAGTTCCTTGGGTCAGTTGAACTAGTAGTAATACAGAACAAGAAACTAGTACTACCTCAGTTTGCTAAACATACTACAGTACATATACAGGATGTACCACATAAGTTCAGCACAGGCTCATAGAAAGGAACAATTTCGTTCTCCTTTTGAATTCGTAAATGGGAATATATTCTTAAACAACTATTTAAGGATTGCTGGCTGGTATTTTTCTCTTTCTACCTCCGGTGTCTTCCAGTAATCCTAGACTTACGGGCAAAATCTTTACGGACTTCTATTATGGAACGACGTGGGATCAACTGATTAGTTCACAGTTTTTACCATCCGTGATGTTAGGCGCACGACCCTCCTGTTTTTTAGCCACGTAATTCCGTAGATTTGAATCCGTAACTCTTTGTCCGTAGATGTAGCATTATTCGGTGTCCTCCCGTCCCCTCCCGTGTACCGGAGGGACCAAAAAAAAAAGCTAGCCAGTACCACCTCCCTCCGATCCCCCTGGCCGCGGGCGGCGGCGCCCGTCTAGCCTAAGGCAGAGGGCCAAGGAGGCACGCAGCGGTTGTGCATCGAGACGGAGATTCATGGCGGCGAGCGCGTGCGGTTGGTGGTTTGTGGACGAGCATGTGCGATGGTGGCAGCGCTGGGGAAGAAAGATCGCGCGAGACGAGTCTTTGGTGGCGCCATCCGAGGTGTTGCTACCATGGAGTGCGGCGGCAGCAGCGGGCCCGTCCTAGGCCCAATTTGGGCCAGCGGGTCGCAGCGACCACTGTGTGCATCGGCTAGACTGCGCCGGTTCCAACGAGGTCGGCGACGGTCAGGTTCGTCATCTCCTGTAGCCAGCGGGTGGCGTGGGGACTTCTGGTTCCGCTTGAATAAAATAGGCGATCCTAGTGTTCTTCTCGCGTCAATACGATGTTCTGCTTGATGACCGTAGATTGCTGAATCGGATATAATTCGGTCGTGTGCACCAGTATTTCTGGCTGTGTGGTATCAGGAGGGTGTGACACGAAGCTTCATTGCATGTTGTCATCACGGGACATGTTGTTGTTTCGATTTCCATGGTGAAGACATTGGCGGAAAATGTCATGTCGTTTGAGGTGTGTGGTCTACAAACGGCGAACTAGGTCTTCGAGGCGATAAAGACTTTGCTTGGTGTTTCTTGACTTGTAGCAGCGGGATTGGCAAGCGGGGGACGGCATCACAGGAGTAGTACAAAATCTTATCTTTGAGGGTGAAAAATCCAAGGTATGATCTTAATTGGTTTTGCCTAGTAATTGCCTTGTTAAATGCATTGTTTTGAGAGCGCGCGAAAAACCTAAAATCTATGATCGGCAACGATGGTGCTTTTGCGTCGTTGACTTCTTGGAGACGTCACTCTTGAAGAATTTGGACTCCAGGTAATGTCTTGGTGGTGGTTTGTGTTGTAGCTAGAATATTTTGATCACTGTAGCAAGATCTTTTGTTTTTCTTCTTCTTCCTTCTGTTCTAGGGTTTTGTGCATCTGTGTTCTCTTTGTCGAAAAAAACTAAGGATTGTTGTTGCTAAATACGAAAACAATATAGAAAGGTGATTTTAGCCATAAATGGAGAAAACAAAGTTTGCTTTGCTAAGACAAAGATTTGACCGAGAAACGGAGATGTCAAATAGGAATTTCCATTGACCAATACGGTTCATTATCCATGTGATTTCCTAATACGAGGGAAAGATTTGAACATTTCTTATATAGAATTTTAAACTCGAGAACAATTCAAAACCTGTGCCGTCAAGTAAACCCAAACTTAAGTACCCAGATACGACACGCTACACGTACGAAACCCTCCCAATTGGAGCCTGCTTTGACTTCTCCGAGCAGCCTAGCTATAGCTACGGTACCAAGTTGCTTCAAACATTCGGAGGGAAGTCACGGTCACGCAGGAGGAGAGACAGTTGCTAATTCGCCCACGCCATCGCAAGCAAATTAACTCCGCGCTGGTCTATTGGATGCCTGAAGATCTTGCTGGGTCCCTTGACAGTTGGCTTGATTAAGCAAGGGAAGAGGCGTGCAGCCCGATTTGGATAAACGTCAATGGTTTTGTTCTTCTGGAACAGCTCGTTTTGTTTTCTATATAAATGTCCGCGTGCATCTCGTGGCCGGTGGACAGTGACTGGGAGTTTTATGGACTGTGGGACATTTCGTTACAAGTCCTAGTCATCCATGGATGAGGCAGACGAGACTGATGCATAGACGGTGATGCTGTGTCAACCAATGGCATTCTCGCTCGGTTTCAAATGTTCAAACAGAACGAATGCTATTGTCACGTTTCGACCTCTGCTGTCGACAAGTTCAGAGCTCTCTCGATCGATCGTTGTCCCGTTTCAGTTGGGTGTCAGGAAATATTTAGAAGAAATTGTGTAGTATCCGTGACTACTACTTGTACTCAGAAAGGATTGCCAGAAACGAAATGAACTGAAACCCAGGGTTAGTTGTGCATTTGTTGTTGTTACCTGGAGGGACGACCATCCCTTGAGGATGTCCGCTTGCTCGCTGTCGGACTCGCCGACCCACCCCCACAGCACGCGCCGCCGCCGCACGGGGTCGTAGAACGTCTTGGACGCGTAGAACTTGCCGTAGTCGTACCTGAGCCCGATCCCCACGTCGACCGCCGCGTCGTCGGGCGTCCACCTGTCGCTCTCGGCGTCGTAGGTGCCGACCGCGTAGTAGTCGTGGCGATCGTCGTCGAGGCTGGCCTTGAGCACGTGCTTCACCCCGGGCCCCGGCGCGGCGGACGTGTCCAGCCCGGCGTCGCCGCTCTCGGCGGCGGACACCGGGAAGAAGTCCGCGCACTCCCACATGCCCGTGCCTTCCACGACGTGCAGCGGCGCGGGGAGCAGGTCGTAGCGCGCGAAGTCCTCCGTCCGGTACACCAGCGCCAGCCCTGCGCGGTCCCGGTTCTTGGACCCGATGGCGACCCGCCACGCGTTGTCGGTCGGGTTCAGCCACGCCGTCGTCGGGTCGCGGAAGTCCCTGGGCCCGATGCCCGGCGGCGGCACCAGCACCGGGTTCGACTCCGACTTGGCCCAGCGCCGCAGCAGCGGGTCGGATGGGTCCGCCGGCTCGGCCAGGAGCTGCACCTGCGTGGCGTCCGCCGTGGAGCCCGTGTAGAGCATCACGATCTTGCCGTCCGGTAGCTGCGTGGCCGAGCCGCTCCAGACGCCGTTGATGTCGTACCAGTGGTCGGGCTCCATGGCTACTGGCAGGTGGAGCCAGTGGATGAGGTCGCGCGACACGGCGTGGCCCCAGCTGATGTTGCCCCACACCGCCCCGTCGGGGTTCCACTGGTAGAACAGGTGGTACCACCCCTTGTAGTACAATGGACCTGCCAGTGCGCAAGACCGGCCGGCCGGCCGGTGCATCAGCGGTGCGGATGTCACGGTTCGCAGGCATTAATACGTGAAAGCTAGATGCGATTATTGGGCCATGCATTAAGCATAAAGCATTGTGTTCACATGCATGTGCGTAGATTGATCAACGACTTACCGTTGGGATCTGGAGAGGTCGATGAGTGCCGTAATTGTTGGAACGAGACGTCCGTGACAAGAACGCAAGACAAAGTTAATTAGAGAACGGGAAATGTTGTAATATCAGAGACGTACGTATCTGAGTGATTCAACGAATTGAACAAGGAGCGATGGCGACGTATCTACCGTTCATCCAGTTCTTCTCGGGCTGGAAATGGAACGCCGTGCGCTGCCACGCCAGCATCGCGTTGGTCCACTCGTAGGCGCCGCGACCGCCGCCGCTGAGGAGCGCCGGGGCGGTGGACTTCTCCGACACGCCCTGCGCCACGCCGCGGGTGGCGGCCACCTCCACGACGACCTGGTCTCCCGGCCGCGCGACCGACGCCTGGTGGCCGCCGTCGTGACGCTGCGGTCTGTAAACCACGAGCCCGAAGAGCGAGAGAAGGAGCACGGTACACACGATGGCCAGGAGAACGGTCGACAGCCGCTTCTGCCGTGCCGGAGGACGCCGAGGACCCTCGAGGTTGGTCTCTGGAAGCAGCGGCGCGCTCGCGCTCTGGGCCGCGGCTTGGTGGACGCCGTCGTCGTCCATGATCGCCGAGACGGCCGGAATCATTGCTCTCCGCCCTAGCTACGGTGGTACGATCGAGCTAATAGTAGACGAGATGCATATACGCCGTGGCGATCGGGCACTTTATGCTGCTAGCTAGCTGTGTATTTCACGGGCGTGTTCACGGGAAAAGTATCAATTGGCGAAGCGAAGGGCGGAGGCGGGAAATATTTATAGACAGCTCTTGTGTCGGGAAGAGACAAGTGGTGCACTGTGGCGATCAACTTTTGTTTCGGTCTGAAACAACGCCAACTTTTGTGCCGGATGAGTCTGGAAAGAAAAAGGAAAGAAACGGCAGCTCTTGCGTCGAAACGCTGCCTAAACGGGATCTGTGGGACCGCTGGCCATCCTAAGCGATAGGAGGCCTGGTCAGCCAGCAGGGCCCGTTTCATGTGGGTCACGGTTTCTTATCAAGTGCTACATGCAATGAACTTGTTTTGGAATTAAACTACGTGAACTCGACTTCGGCACTACTTCATGATATTTGGAAATCTCATAAAAATGTCTCTAATTCTCAGTCAACTAAAAATTAGCTCAGTTACAGCTTCACTTGTAACTAAAAAAAAGCAGTTGCAAACGGACTATTTTGGAACAGCTGATAGGATCGCGAACCCCTCGCGTCGCCCCCCTCCTGGAGACCGAGGGGGCTTACCCCTGGCGCCGCCGCCACCTCCCCCCTCCTTGCCCTTCCCTCCTCATCGCCCTCAAAGGCCCGCCGGCCTAAGAACACGGCGTCGGTGATGGGGGCGGCAGGGATCGGGCCTCCCGGCCCTAGCATGGTGAAAGGGAGGGATTCCCCAGCGGGCCTGCGTAAGGTGCTGGTGCCATGACTGCTCTTGGCGAGGTGGAGGGGCGGCGGTTGGGGTGGAGCGGCGACTCAGATCCGGTTGGCGACGCGGCGGTCTAGCGGCCTGATGGGGATATGCCAAAGGGGGTATGCCCAGCAGGACGTTCCGATTGGGCCGGAAGGCCTGCGAGTGTGTCTGAAAGACAGCGACTGGACTATGAAGAAAGAAAAGGCCCAACGACTGGCGATTAGAAGCCCAGAAGCGTAGCAGTAGCCCAGTCGGACTAGGTCAAAAGTCTCCGGATCCTTATCTTGTTCAGGGATAGCTTGTAAACCCTAGCGAGGTGCTTCATATATAAACCTCCCTAGGGTATCCTGGGACCTTACGCTCCATCATACACCCCCTCAAGCGACTCGCTGCCTAGCCGCCGAGCTCGCCACCCTTGTAACTCGCTCTCTCATAATCCAATCTAGCAGGAGTAGGTCTTTACCCTCCGGGGGGCTGAACCTGGATAAACCCATGTGCATCCGCCCCATCTCGCACCGCAGATGGCCGCCAACTCTTCCTCACGAAACACTCAATCGCTGCCAGTGGCAGGGACTGCCGTGGCCATTTCCACGACAGTGGCACCCACCATGGGGCATAGCGGGACTAGCCTGAGTTCTGCGGCGAGACCCTACTCGTCGATCGATCGGCCGTTCTCCACCGGTCGCATGATCACCATCGGCGGGATCTTATAGATCCTGCCCAGCAGTTACATCCCGGCGTCACGCACGGCTACCCACGCCGCGGTGATGCCGGTCGGCTCCATCAACCTCTTCGTCGGCTTCACCGGCGCGATCGACCCAGCCGCGACGGTGATCGTCGACGGATCGCCGCCACACCGCGATCCGCTTTCGGAGGAGCAGGTCCACTCCATCAGGAGCCTCGTCACCAAGTACGACTCGGCCGCCAGCGACGCGGTCGAGACCAACGCCTCCACCAACGACGACGCCCTGAACGACGACGCTGACTCCGCGACCCCTGCATCGGTTGGCAGATCCATCACCGCCGCGTCACGGGAGGACTCCATCACGTGAGTCTCCAACCCCGAGGACTTCGAGGACCCCTCCATCCTGGGGATCTTCGACTCCGATTCCGGCTCGGAATCCCCCGAGGATTTTCGCGCCAGATCCAATCGCTTTAATGCGATCTACATGGCGGGTAGCACGGCCGCCCCGCCAGATCCGTTCTCCACGCCGATCCCGCCAACCGCGACGGCCACGGAGGTGGAGCAAGCCCGCCTACGGCTCACGGAGGCGCAACGCAACGAACTCGTCGAGCGCGAGAAATACCGCCTCGAGCGAGAGACGGCGCGGGAGCTATCACTCTATCACCAGCGCCGCATCAGGACCCGCCTGAACCCCAACGTTCAGGGCCGCGTCCTGAATTTCAACGATGAGGGCGACCCCACACGTGCCGCTGAGCGCGAATACTGCGAGAACGCGCCGCCAGGCGGGAGCAACCCCGCAAGACCACCACTTGGAGCGCCGGCAACTGGGGCCCCTCCACCACCCATGGGCCGCGCGCCCCCACCAGACCAACCGCGGATCATCATCTCGCCTCAAGCCCGCGATGCCAACAGGCTACCACTATACTCCACCCCGATGGACAACGTCATCGTGACCGATGCCGCGATCACCAACCTCGACGTCCAAGGCGACGACACGCTACAGATCCAGTACGCCAAGGCCCTACTCGTCAGGGCCGTCGAGCAACAAGCCGCGGGAGTCGACCCGCGGGGGCGAATGTACTCCCACTCTTCAGCAAGCAGGGCGGCATCAAGAGGCCACCCCACCATGGCAAACACATTAGTTTTCCCACCACCCCAGCCCCTGGCAAACCAACCACGGGCCGCCAATCCTGCGTTGTCAACCAACGAGCCGTGACCGGCGAACAACACGGTCGCTGCCAACGGGCAGCCCCTCGACGCCCGAACGAACATCATCAACAATCAGACGTGGCGATCATGCCAGCCCTACGACCTACGGCACACCCTCACCAACCGCGGCGAACCGGAGCCTAGAGGCTCGCTCAGCCGAGTCAGGCCGCAATGTTTTGGACCAATGATTCGCGGGGAAAAATACCCCGCCAACTTCAAGGCCCCTAAGGAGATCGAGAAGTACGACCCAACGTATGACCCCGATGTCTGGTTGGACACATACCTCATGGCAATGGGGATCGCAGGCCACAACGACCTGCTCGCCGCTCGCTACCTCCCCCTGATGATGGAGGGTGCGACCCGGCAGTGGATCAACACGCTCCCCGCCGATAGCATTGACTCCTGGGAAGACATGCAGGACGCCTTCGTCAGGCACTTCGAGGGCTCCTACACCCGCGCCACCACCATAGAGGACCTGGAGCGATGCATCCAGGGACAACGCGAGTCCACTCGCCGGTGGATCCAAAGGTGGCAAGAACTGTGGATAAACGCCTCCGGCATCCACCCAGACATGGCGATACACTGCTTCAAGAACGCGTGCCGGTACGAACCCCTGGTCGCCAAGATCAAGAGGGTCTACCGGATGCTCGATAACATCCCCGACCTCCTCGAGATCGCCAGGCGCTACGCGGAGGAGGATCCCAACCAAGACTCCGACGACAAGTCGGGAGGAAGACGTCGCACTAGCATCCATGACAGCGGGCGCCTACGCGACATGTGCTACAGCAACACCCGCATCACCGGCAAGCGCCGCACAGACGGGCGAGTCGATTTCGTCGCCAACGCCGGCTACGGCCAGCGCGACTCTAAGAACTACCGCCGTGACGGAGCAAACTACCGCGACAGCGGGAACTACCACACCAACAACGCGACGAGGCCGAAATTCGACCCCGCCGCCCTGCTCAATCAACCCTGCATCTACCATAGCAGGGAGGGAAAACCCGCCACCCACACCACCGCCGATTGCCACTCTCTCAAAGAGATTGAGAAGGCGAGACATGCAAGGGAGGACCCCAACAACAACCCACCTCGGGACAACGGGAACGGCAGCAGCTTCGGAACCGCCGTCGGGTCGCTACATACCTTCACCGGACTCGGCACCAAGCGTGAGAAGAAGGTGCTCGCCCGCGCGGTCGACGTCAATGCGGTGACGCAAGTCGACATCCCTCGCTTCCTAAACTGGTCCGAGCAAAGCTTCACCTGGAGTCGCCAGGACCACGCGCCAAGAATCGAGTACCCATGGCGAGTCGTCCTGGTAGTCAGGCCCAAGGTGGCCGACTACTGGCTGCCCAAGACGCTGATGGACGGCGGGAGCTCCATCAATATCTTGTACCTCGACACGTTCAAAAGGCTCCAGCTCCCAGAAACAGCCATCGAGCCAACACTGACGACCTTCCACGGCATCGTCCCCGGTCGGAAGGCGTACCCGATCGGGAAAGTGACGCTGCCAGTCACCTTTGGCACTCCAGCAAACTACCGCACGGAGAGGATCGTCTTCGAGTTGGTGAACTTCCGCAGTCCCTACCACTGCGTCCTGGGCCGCCAGGCATTCGCAAAGTTCATGGCGACCCCACACTACGCCTACAACATGATGAAGCTCCCTGGGCCAAGTGGCATCATCACCGTCCACGGCGACCCCGACATGGTTGTGGAATGCGAAGACAAGGGCGCCGAACTCGCCGGCACCGTCATCGTCGCGGAGACTGACCATGCGGAGGAGCTCGCGAAATACGCGGGCAACATCAATAAGGACGACCCAACCATCCTGAAGAAACCAATCGCCGCGAACTCCACGTTCGAGGCGACCACGCACACCCGCACCGTCGAGCTCGTCCCAGGCGTCTCCAGCCAGACAGTCACCATCGGGGCGCACATGAGCTCCGCATAGGAAAGCGCGCTCATCGGGTTCCTCCGTGAGAACCGTGACATCTTCGCGTGGAAGCCATATGACATGCCAGGTGTCCCGAGAGAACTCGCTGAGCACAAACTCAACGCCGAACCCAAAGTGCGACCAGTAAAGTAGTCGCTATAGCCCTTCAATGAAGAGTGTCGCCGAGCAATCGCCGAGGAAGTCCAGCGCCTACTAGCCGCAGGCTTCATCCGGCCAATCAAGTACTCCAAGTGGCTGGCAAACCCAGTCCTGGTTCTCAAAAAGAACAACACATGGAGAATGTGCATTGACTACACCAACCTCAATAGCGCCTGCCTGAAGGAGGAGTTTGTCCTACCACGCATCGATCAGATCATCGACTCGACTGCGGGATCGGAGTCGCTATGTTTTCTCGACGCTTACTCTGGTTATAACCAGATCAAGATGGCGGTCGAAGACGAGGAGAAGACGGCATTTATCACGCCATTCGGTGCATTCTGTTACACGGCCATGACATTCGGCCTCAAGAACGCAGGCGCCACATACCAGAGGTGCATGCAGGAGTGTCTCGCGAGCCAAATTGGCCGCAACATTCACGTCTACATAGACGACGTGGTGGTAAAATCCACCCGCCAGGATGATTTGCTCGCCGATCTAGCTGAAACCTTCGCAAACTTGCGGAGGTACAACATCAAGCTGAATCCTGGAAAATGCACCTTCGGCGTACCCACCGGACAGCTTCTGGGATACGTAGTCTCCAAGCGAGGCATTGAAGCCAACCCCACCAAGATCGACACCATCGCGCGACTCGGGAAACCCGAGTGCCTGCGTGACGTCCAAAAGTTGGCTGGGCGAGTCGCGGCCCTCAGTGGCTTCATCCCCCGACTAGGCGAGAAGGCAATGCCCCTCTACCGCCTGATGCGCTAGAACCCAACGTTCCAATGGGACACAGAGGCCGACGACGCACTCAAAGCGTTCAAAGAAATGCTACTCGCGGCACCACTACTCGTCGCGCCACTCGACAAAGAGCCAATGCTCATTTACGTCGCGGCCTCCAATCGAGTCGTCAGCGCCGTGATGGTCGTCGAACGACCGGAAGAGGGCAAGGAGCGCCCCATACAGCGCCCCGTATATTACATCAGCGAAGTCCTAACGGACTCACGACAGCGCCACCCGCAATACCAAAAGCTGGTGTACGCAGTATTCCGAGCACAGCGGCGACTCCCACACTACTTCCAAGAGCACCCAATCACGGTGGTCTCCTCCGCGCCCTTGCAGGACATCATACGCAACCGCGAGGCAACCGGGCGAGTCGCCAAGTGGGCCGTTGAGATCGGCGTCCACAACATCAAGTACGAGCCCCGAAAAGCAATCAAGTCACAAGCTCTGGCTGATTTCCTTGCGGACTGGGAAGAAGCACAGCAGCCAGAGAAGCTCCCATACCTCCACTACTGGTCGCTCCACTTCGACGGCTCCAAGAATGCCGACAGCACGGGGGCTGGGGTCATCCTGACCTCCCCCAAAGGAGACAAGCTCCGCTACGTGCTCCACCTCAACTTCAAGCCCTGCACCAATAACATGGCAGAATATGAGGCCCACCTTCACGGCATGAGAGCTGCCAAGGAGATGAACGTCAACCGCCTACGATGCTATGGCGACTCCGACCTAGTCGCCGGCCAAGTCGCCGGGACGTGCGACGCTGTCTCCCCAAGAATGATCGGGTACCGCCAAGCTGTCGACCAGTTGGGAGGAGACTTTGACGGCTATTCCATCGAGTGGATCGACAGGCATAAAAACGAGGAGGCAGACACCCTTTCCTGCATCGGATCAACCTGACAGGCGCCACCAGTAGGCGTCTTCCTCGACATCATCCACAAACCCTCGGTCAGCCCACCGAAAGAGATTAACATTGGGATCCCACTACAACCAGAACCGGCCTTAGTCGCCATGGTTGTGGAACCTAGCGACTAGACAGCGCCATACGTCGCCTTCCTGGAACACAAACTCCTGCCGAGCAATGAGACGGAGGCGCGAATGATCGTGTGCCGCTACAAATCCTTCGTCATCATCAACGGCGAGCTCCACAAGCGCAGCGTGACCGGCGTGTTCCAACGCTGCGTACAGCCAGAAGAAGGCCGCAAGATCCTCCAGGACATTCATGTCGGCGACTGCGACCATCATGTCGGCGCCAAGTCGCTAGTCGCCAAGGCCATGCGGCACGGTTTCTACTGGCTCACCGCACACGCCGACGCCACCAACATCGTCCAACGATGCGTCAGGTGCCAGAAGTACGCCAACCATACGCACCTCCCTGGCTCGGCACTCAAGACAATCCCCATCATGTGGCCATTCGACGTATGGGGCATGGACATGGTAGGCCCATTCAAGAAGGCCCCGTCTGGTTTCACTCACCTCTTGGTCGCAGTCGACAAGTTCACCAAATGGGTCGAGGCCAAGCCGATAAAACAGTGCGATGGCAAGACGGCCACCAAGTTCCTCCGCGAACTCATCTACCGGTACGGCTAGCCGCACAGCATCATAACAGACAACGGTGATACATTGCAAATGTATCTATAATTTTTGATGTTCCATGCTTGGTTTTATCCACTTTCTTGTGTTTTGTTCCAACTTTGGAGTACTTTTCATATGATTTCTTGGACTAACCTATTAACAAGAGCCACAGTGCCAGCTGCCTGTTTTCTGCTGTTTTTGGTTCCAGGAAAGTCAGAAAATGAATATTCTCGGAATTGGACGGGACAAAAGCCAAAGTGCCTATTTTTCCGAAAGGGATCAAGTGCCAGAATACGAGACGGAGAGGGACCAGGGGGCCACCACACCACCTGGCCGCGCGGCCCAGCCTGACCCGCGCCAGGGGGTGGTGAGGCCAACCCTGGCACCCCCTCGGCCTCTTCTTACGGCACCCTGCCGGAGTGGGGAATTCACCCTAGAGGCCTTCTTCATCACCATGCAAGCCTCCGGTGTGATGCGTGAGTAGTTCATCCTTGGACTACGGATCCATGTAGTAGCTAGATGGCTGGTTTCTCCTCCTTTGTGCTTTCATGTTTAGATCCTGTGAGCTCCGTTCATGATCAAGATCATCTATTTGTAATTCATACATGTTGTGTTTGCGAGGATCCGATGGATATTGAGATGCTATTTCAGATTGATTATTGATTCTATCATGTCTTTGTTATTTGAGATCTTGCATGCTTTCCGTTGTTAGTAGCTATCTTGGCCAAGTAGATGCTAGCAACTCTAAGAGTTAGTATTTATGCTCGATAGTGGGTTCATGCCTCTGGTAATCTGGGAAAGTGACAGAAATCTCTAAGGTACTAGATGTGCTGTTGCTACTAGGGAGAAAACAACGATCCTTTGTTCATAGAACAATCATATTGTTTACTTTACACGCAGTTCGTAAAGCAATAATCTGTTGCTTGCAACTTAATACTGGAGGGGGTTCGGATGATAACCTGAAGGTGGATTATTAGTCATAGATGCAGTTGGATGGTGGTCTATGTATTATGTTGTAATGCCCAATCAAGTCTCAGGGGAGTCAAGATGATTAGTATATGCATGTATTGCTTTCTCGGTGTTTGTCAATTGCCCCGCTGTAATTTGTTCACCCAGCATGTTATCTATCTAAGGAGAGCCACCTCTAGTGAACTATGGATCCCGGTCCTTTTACTTTACATACAATCTACAATCTTTACTACTTTGTGTTTACTTTCTGCAAACTTTTACTTCTTTCCATTCGATACGTTTAATCCGTTGTTTTCCGCAAAACACGGTGAGATTGACAACCTCATCGCAAGTTGGGGACAAAGTTCTGTGGTTGTGTTGTGCAGGTCTCCACGTTGCTACTAGCACCGGTAGTGCGCCCTGCCAAAGCTCAGCTAGTAACACCTTTTGGGTGTTTCCTTGCTCCTACTGGTTCGATTAAATCTTGGTTTCATAACTGAGGGAAAACTTACTGATGTGCTCATCATACCTTCCTCTTGGGGTTCCCAACAAGCTCTACATCAACTACGAGTCAGCAAGATTTTTTCTGGCGCTGTTGCCGGGGAGTCAAGGACATCTTCACAAGGAGAGTCCCTCATAACCAATCTCTTTACTTTGTTGTTTTTGTTTTGCTTAGTTTCTTTTTGCTTTGTTTGCTTGTTTTGGTTCTTTAAAAACACAAAAAAAATTAGTTTTACTTGTTTGCTTTCTTATTTGAAAACCCAAAAAAAATGACTACTCTTGAAAACACTAAGTTGTGTGACTTCACTAGCACCAACAACAATGATTTTATGAGCACACCTATTGCTCCACCTGTGGCTGAGAATACTTTCTTTGAGATAAAACCTGCTTTGCTCAATCTTGTTATGAGAGAACAATTTTCTGGTATTGGTAATGAAGATGTTGCTTCCCATCTAAATAACTTTGTTGAACTTTATGAGATGCAAAAGCATGGGGATATAGATAGTGATATTATTAAACTGAAATTGTTTCCTTTCTCTTTGAGAGGAAAAGCTAAAGAATGGTTGAATTCCTTAACTAGGAATAGTATTGATTCTTGGACTAAGTGCAAAGATGCTTTTATTGAAAAATACTATCCTCCTGCTAAGATTATATCCATGAGAAGTGAAATAATGAAGTTTAAACAACTTGATAATGAGCATGTTGCTCAAGCTTGGGAAAGAATGAAATATTTGGTAAATAATTGTCCCACTCATGGACTGACTGCTTGGATGATCATCCAAACTTTTTATGCAGGATTGAACTATTTTTCAAGAAACCTATTGGATTCAGCAGCTGGAGGTACCTTTATGACCATCACTTTGGGTGCTACAACAAAACTCTTGGATAATATGATGGTTAATTATTCTGAATGGCACACTGAGAGAGCTCCACAAGGTAAGAAGGTAAATTCTGTTGAAGAAACCTCCTCCCTGAGTGATAAGATTGATATTATTATGTCTATGCTTGTTAATGGAAAAGCCCATATTGATCCAAATAATGCCCTTTAGCCTCTTTGGTTGCTCAAGAAGAGCAAGTTGATGTGAACTTCATAAGAAATAACAATTTTGGCAACAATGCTTATGGTAATAATGCTTATAGGAACAAATTTGGTAACAACAATTATAAGCCATATCCTCCCAACAATGGTAATGCTTATGGAAATTCTTACAACAATAATAAGAGTGCTCTCTATGAACTTGAAGTTATGCTTAAAGAGTTTATTAGTAAACAAACTGCTTTCAATAAAACTATTGAGGAAAAACTCTCTAATGCTGAAAGAAATATAGCATCTTTGGCTGAAGCTCAATCTACTTTGAATAAAATGGCTGCTAAACCTGAAACTAATGAGAATCCCTTTGCAGCTACTAATGCTATACAAATAAGAATTGATGAAAATGTTAGACTATTAGCTGAATTATATGCTAAGTGGGAAAGAGAAGATGAAATTGCTAGAAACATTAGTGTTTCTACTATTACCACCACGAGTGTTGAGGCTAGTAATAGTTCTACCACTTTAGATGATAAAGTTGATTTTGATCTTGATGGTTGCAATATCTCTAAAGTTATTAAGTTTCTACAAAAGCTTGTTAAAAGTCCTAATGCTAGTGCTATGAACATGGCTTTTACAAAACACATTACTGATGCTCTCATAAAGATTAAAGAAGAAAAGATGAAACATAAAGCTTCTATTCCAATAAAGCAAGAAGATGGTTGGGAACCCATCATTAATATGAAAGTGAATGACTTTGATTTCAAAGCTTTGTGTGATCTTGATAGTAGTGTTTCTATTATGCCTAAAAGGATTTATGATATGCTTGATTTGCCTCCTCTTGAAGATTGTTATTTGAATGTCCCACTTGATGCCAATGCTAAAAAGAAACTCATGGGGAGTCTTAATGATGTTCTTATTATGGTTAACGATTCCTATGTCCCCGTTGATTTCTATGTTTTGGATGTTGAATACAATGCTTCTTGTCCTATTATTTTGAGAAGACCTTTTCTTAGAACTGTTGGTGCCATCATTGATATGAAAGAAGGCACCATTAAATATCAACTCCCACTCAAGAAAGGTATAGAAAACTTCCCTAAAAATAGAAAAAAGATTTCTTTTGCTTATCCTATGAAAACAAAATTTGGTCTTAATGCTTCTTCATTTGAGAACACTTGATTCTTTCTTTGCTTCTTATGCCTAACTTAAAGGCGTTAAAGAAAAGTACTTGTTGGGAGATAACCCAAGAGTTTTAGTTGAGTCTTGGAAGTTATTACCTCTGTCATAACCTCTCCTTATCCTTTTTATTTGCTTTTTGTGCCAAGAGTAACCTCTAATGAGAGAGAAGTAATGATCGGAAAGTTGCTGTCCCGAAACAGATTTCTGTGCTTCACCGTAAAAATTCCTGAGAGAGCTCTGTACGTCGGATTGAGCTGTAATTGTTTGTGTTTCTGCCCCAGGTTGTTATCTAACTTGCGTTAGTCCAACACTTTTTGATTTGAGCAACAGAAGGTCTTCGAAAAAATTCATCTTTACCTGCTGGTCTGTTTTGACAGATTTCTGCCATTTTCTGCATTTGCTTCTTGTTAGTTCTTTCTTGAGTTCCTTTGGGGAATTGAGCTTTTTGAGGGAAGTGCTACAGTAGCTAGTGTTCTAATGGACGTTTATTTGGTGTTATAACTGAACCTTGAGACTTATTTATCTTAAATGCACTAATGTTGCTAATGAGATTGTGTGAAGTTTTATATGAAGGAAAAATTTCAGGTGTATGGAAGGAATGAGTAATGAGATGAAGGATAGAATAAATCTCAATCTTGGGGATGCCACGCGTGTCACCCCAAGAAATATCCAAGAAGTACAAGCGTCAAAGCTTGGGGATGCCCAAGGCATCCCCTTCTTCATCAATAAAAATCACAGGTTTCTTCCAAACGCTTCATTTTTATTGTTTCATGCACAGTTGTGTTTTTCTTGGAGCGTCTTATTTTTAGTTTTTGTTTTGGTTTTTAGTTTTCTTGGTTTGCTTAGTGTTCTGAATAAATTGGTTGTACCCCCTCTTTCATACTTTGGTTTGCAAATAGTTTGGTTTGGTTTGGAAAAGAGTAGGAAAGTTCATACTTATGTGGTAAAAAGAGCTCGTTTTTGACTGTGGCATATGCTTTGTCATGCCATGCTTGATATTGTTTTGGCTTTATTCTTAGTATTCTTTGTTGTAGCATGACTCGTTATAAACAATTGAGATTGCTTAATGTGCCTTGGATGAATCATGCGTTGTTTTAGCATATTAAAGCATAGTATAGTGGTATTCTCCTTTGATGCTTTATTTGGGTTGACTTGGCACATGCTCACACCATGTTATGACTATTTCAAGTCACCATAGCCTTTATGATCCTTTAGTTTTCAACTTGTAGTATCACTTTATGCTTTGATTAATGATGTTTTGTCGCTCTGCATGATTATGGCCATTATTGCTCTCTTAGTTTGTCGCTCCCAGTCTTTTGCTAGCTTCCACCACCAAGTATGAGTTCCACTCATGCATCCAACTCCCTAAACCAAGTTATTCCAAAGATTCCACCATACCTACCTACTAGCTTATGCTATTCCAAGTATATTCATGCTTTTGTTTACCTTTCACTTGTTATGAGAAAACTAGTGATTAAAGCTCGCATGAACTTGATGGCACACTTTACTTTATTGCCTCTAATAAACTTGAACCATTGGGTCCTTCTTTGTTGCGTATATGCTTGCGCTTTATAAGTTGAAATTAGTAGAACCATGTTTCATGGGGAACGCTTTCAACATTGCACTTGTACTTTGTACCCCGTTGATATCATGTTCTTTTGCTTACGGATCCCGGCGGTGTGAAATAAAAGTGGAACTTGTAAGATCATGGAGTTTGTATGTGTGTAAGAGAAACGCTTGGGCCGCTAGCCTAAGCCATGCCTAATCATGGTGGAAACTTGCAGCATCACCATAATGAGCACTCTATGAAGCATCCTCAATAAAAACCTATGCAAATAGCAAATAAAAAGATCGTTGAGATGCTTATTGTCTGCTTGCCTTGTCATTTTGATTATGGGAAAGCTCCCGTATCATGTGCAAGGGGTACCCCGTTGCCGGTTCTTAATGATACACATATACTTACAATGACAAGAGCTTACTCGTGACTAAAGTTGAGTACCATGAGGATCGGTCTTCATAAGTAAGGGGCATGAGATTTCGATTTATAACTTTTCAAGCATATCCTCTTAGTTGTGTCACTTTAACCTTAATCACTTTCAAGATGCTTATGATAGGGGCCATGAGAGCTGAAAACTACAAGTACCATAATTTTTGGAAGCTCTTTATGAGACTTGAATCCCTACTTCCTTTTACAAATGGCTTTTCTTCCACCATTATATTGAGTCTCCACCTTCTATCTTTATGCACCTACTTTGAGAGCACAGTGGCCATTCTTAGTTCTATGTGCATTGTCCCAAGACTAGTTGATTGATGCATAACTTGATATTGCTTGTTTTAAACTATTGTATCTAGTCACTCTTATGAACTTTGAAGGTGTCCTATGCATTTATATTTTCTACTCTATTGAGGGACAAGCTGAATACTATTATGCTATGTTTTCTTTATGTGAAACAAACAAACGTCTTGCAAGGCATGTTATTCATGAATCTTTTGTTTGTTACCTTTTTATGTTGCATCATAGTTTCTTTGCCTATTGCTAGAACTTTGTCTTTCATGTTATGATTAAAGTACTATGATCCCAGCTTTGAGTTTTGCAAATACTTTGATCAAGTCTTTGATGGTGCATGTCACCTAAAAAATTATTTCTTTTTATCACTTAGCTACTCAAGGACGAGCAGGAGTTAAACTTGGGGATGTTGATACATTGCAAATGTATCTATAATTTTTGATGTTCCATGCTTGGTTTTATCCACTTTCTTGTGTTTTGTTCCAACTTTGGAGTACTTTTCATATGATTTCTTGGACGAACCTATTAACAAGAGCCACAGTGTCAGCTGCATATTTTCTGCTGTTTTTGGTTCCAGGAAAGTCAGAAAATGAATATTCTCGGAATTGGACGGGACAAAAGCCAAAGTACCTATTTTTCTGGAAGGGATCAAGTGCCAGAATATGAGACGGAGAGGGACCAGGGGGCCACCACACCACCTGGCCGTGCGGCCCAGCCTGACCCGCGCCAGGGGGTGGTGAGGCCATCCCTGGCACCCCCTCGGCCTCTCCTTCCGCCTATAAGTTTCCCTCGGGACGAAAACCCTAAGTACCCGATCAAAAATCCACGAAAGAGTTTGTAGCCGCCGTCATCTCCATCCCTAGATCGGGAGGGATCTGAAGCTCTTCCCGGCACCCTGCCGGAGAGGGGAATTCAGCCTAGAGGCCTTCTTCATCACCATGCAAGCCTCCGGTGTGATGCGTGAGTAGTTCATCCTTGGACTACGGATCCATGTAGTAGCTAGATGGCTGGTTTCTCCTCCTTTGTGCTTTCATGTTTAGATCTTGTGAGATCCGTTCATGATCAAGATCATCTATTTGTAATTCATACATGTTGTGTTTGCGGGGATCCGATTGATATTGAGATGCTATTTCAGATTGATTATTGATGCTATCATGTCTTTGTTATTTGAGATATTGCATGCTTTCCGTTGTTAGTAGCTATCTTGGCTAAGTAGATGCTAGCAACTCCAAGAGTTAGTATTTATGCTCGATAGTGGGTTCATGCCTCTGGTAATCTGGGAAAGTGACAGAAATCTCTAAGGTACTAGATGTGTTGTTGCTACTAGGGAGAAAACAACAATCCTTTGTTCATAGAACAATCGTATTGTTTACTTTACACGCAGTTCGTAAAGCAATAATCTGTTGCTTGCAACTTAATACTGGAGGGGGTTCGGATGATAACCTGAAGGTGGATTATTAGTCATAGATGCGGTTGGATGGCGGTCTATGTATTATGTTGTAATGCCCAATCAAGTCTCAGAGGAGTCAAGATGATTAGTATATGCATGTATTGCTTTTTCGGTGTTTGTCAATTGCCCCACTGTAATTTGTTCACCTAGCATGTTATCTATCTAAGGAGAGCCACCTCTAGTGAACTATGGATCGCGGTCCTTTTACTTTACATACAATCTACAATCTTTTACTACTTTGTGTTTACTTTCTGCAAACTTTTACTTCTTTCCATTCGATACGTTTAATCCTTTGTTTTCCACAAAACACGGTGAGATTGACAACCTCATCGCAAGTTGGGGACAAAGTTCTGTGGTTGTGTTGTGCAGGTCTCCACGTTGCTACTAGCACCGGTAGTGTGCCCTGCCAAAGCTCAGCTAGTAACACCTTTGGGGTGTTTCCTTGCTCCTACTGGTTCGATTAAACCATGGTTTCATAACTGAGGGAAAACTTACTGCTGTGCTCATCATACCTTCCTCTTGGGGTTTCCAACGAGCTCTACATCAACTACGAGTCAGCAAACGGCACCAACTTCGCCAAGGGAGCCATGGCTGAATTCTGTGAGGAACACGACATCCGACTCGACCTCGCATCAGTCGCTCACCCGGAATCAAATGGCCAAGCAGAGCGTGCCAACCAGAGCGTCCTCCATGGGCTCAAGCCGCGACTGCAGGTGCCCCTCGAGCGCACCCCAGGATGCTGGGTCGACGAGATCCCCTCTGTGATATGGGGGATTCGCACCTCCGTCAACCGATCAACCGGGTTCACGCCCTTCTTCATGGTGTATGGCGTCGAGGCCGTAATGCCAACCGACCTGGAGCATGACTCACCTCGAGTCGCCAACTACATCGAGGCGGTCAACGAGATCGCTCGCTAAGACAGCATCGATCAACTCGACGAGGCACGCGACCTGGCTCGCTCCCGCACCTCCATATACCAGCAAGGACTCCGCCGCTATCATAGCCGCCGAGTGCGAACTCGGACCTTCCAGGAAGGCGACCTGGTCTTACGACTGGCCCAAGACAAGAAGGGCATGCACAAGCTCTCCCCCCATGGGAGGGGCCATTCACCATAGGCCGAGTCCTTGGCAACGATGCCTACTACCTCATCGACATACGGGGTGATGGCCAATTGGAGGTCGGGAGCATGGAATGTAAACCTCCTCAGAAAGTTCTATACTTAGAACCTCACACTGTACCCCATCGGAACATATAATGAAATTCATTCGAATCGCACAAATTGTGTCCACTCGCCATATTCTTGTGCCACTCGCACTCGTACATGCTAACAATACGCTTCTTACGGAAGTCAACCTCTGGTCGAGCGACCGGTACGGCCAAGTAGTGCAGCACAAGGGCACCGGAAATATTCGGGCCTTTGGTCGTCCATGAAAAACGCCAACCCGGAGCCGCCATTGGAGTCGCCTAGCCTGACTGGCCCACCGGGCCAAGACATCCGATACACGCTTCTCATAGCGATCTTCCCTCCCACCCTCGCGCAAAGCGACTCGAACGGTTAAGTACCACGCACGGGGACTCCGCAAAACGGGAACCTCCACGCGGCTCGGGAACACACCAAGTAAGAGAGCTGTCTAGGGCTCGCCAAGCGACTGGCTCTCCGGGCCAGGGGAGGAGACGCGTTACAAACAACGCACTCACAACCTGAAACATGAGCATGACCAGTACGGTCGGGCACCACGCTCGGGGACTTGCTCATAAGTCAGTCCTACTCGTGCTCGGGGACTCCACTCAGAAGACGCGAGGGATAAAAACAACGCGTAAACAAAACATATACACAAAAGTATACAATAGAGTTATACCCCATTAAAAGGCAGACGCGCCCGGGGACTCGCTCAATCTAAACAATGCATAAGCAAAACACAACATACATCACTCATCAAAACACGAGTCGATCAACCCCCCGTGGCATATATTACAAAACTATCTTACATCATTCGCCACTTGGCATTCATCACAACTTGGAAAATTACATTGTTTACTCTACAGGCCCTGATGACGAAGCAACACCACCCTCCTTGACGCGCACAAAAGGCTGCCACGGGTTCGTCGGGTACGTTGTCAGCGACTTCGACAAGGACGACCGAAAGGGCTGCTCTGACTTCATGTCGTGGTACTCCGGCTTGGGGTCGCCAGGCGCCAACACCATCTCCTGATATGGCAGCAGATCCCCCATCGCCAAGACACGATCGGCGTAAGGAGTGGCCTTCGTGGTCAGCTTCAGCACCTCCGACATCTCCACCATGCCGGTCGCTGATGGATAGCCACTCGTCACATCATCAAGATCGAAGTCATCGGGGAAATGGGCGAGACCCAAGCTCAATGCCGTGGTGGCCCCGTGTCTGAACGTCGAGCGCGTCATCCACTCCACAACGGCGGGCACCTCCTCCAGATAGCACCACACCTCCGTCAGCCCCCCAGGGATAACCTCGGTGGGAGACATGCCCTGGAGAGCCGCTTGGACGCACAACGCCGAGGCCGTGGCTGCATTCACCACGGCAGTCACGCACTGCGAGGCGTTGTAAGTCTGCACAACCGGGTCACTTTGGCCTACCACAGCTGCAAAGTCAGGCGTCAGTGAAACTATGAAATCCCCAAAGCAGGGACTAGATGAAAGGGTCAAGCAAAGACAAAGACTCACCAAGGAGTTTGCGGTAGTTCTTCTTGACGTGCTTCTCCAAGGCAGTTTGCTCGTTGTGCAACCCCACGATGATGGAATCTGTGGCTTTGCGTTCTTCCTCAGCCGCGGCAACGGTAGCCTTCGCTCGCTCCTCCGAAGAAATCGAGGCCGCTCTCGCCTCCTCCAAATCCTTGACCAAAGAGGCTACTCGCCCATTCGCCGCGTCCAGCTCGGCGACCGGAACATACCCCTCACGGGCCTTGGAGATCTCAGCCGGAAAAGCGTCTGCACGAGAATACATCAGAATGCTATACACGACCAGCTCAAACCCGAAAGAGGAGAACAAAGACGAAGCAGACACTCACCAATAGTTTCCTGAAGCCGCTGGTTCACCTCCTGCGCTTCGCGCAAGTCACGCTCCAAGCGCTCTCTCGCAGCCTGTCGATCAGTCGACTCCCTTTGTAATCCCTGCAAACAAAAAACTCACCTAAGCATTTGACAAAACAAAACCCAGTTCCTAGTCGCTGAAATTCAGCAACTAGGATCTCGGGGACTTGAGAAGGAAGAAAAACAAAACCAATTCCTAGCCGCCGAAATTCAGCGATTAGGAATTCGGGGACTGGAAAGGAGCAAAACCCAGTTCCCAGCCGCTGAAATTCAGCGACTAGGAACTCGGGGACTGGAGAAGGAAGAAAAAGAAAACCAATTTCTAGCCGCTGAAATTCAGCGACTAGGAATTCGGGGACTGGACATACCTGAATAGCAGCGCCGCGCATCTTGTGAAGTTCCCCGGCGTCAGTTGACGGGATCGTGAAGGAGGTGCGCCCGTGGCGGGACCCAATGTCCGCATCCACGATTTCCGGACTCTACGGAGACTGCATGTCCGCCACACCTAGAAACCCCTTCGCCATAAAACGAGGGAACGTCGCCGACGCCCTGGCGGGGGCGCTGGTTGCCGGGTCCGGTGCCTCCGGCTCGGACACAGCCAAGGTTGGCTCCGATCGCGTCGCTGCAACCTCTTTGGCGACTGGCGCAGCAGCTGGCTCCACGGCGCTCCCCCTGGTCGCAGCGTCGTCGGCGCCCCCCTTCTGCTTCTTCGCGACCTCGGCGGTCGCCACATATTCGGAGGCCTTCCTCTTCTTAGGTAGGTCACCCTCTCCCATGTCGGTGGCCGGTGGAATCTTAGCCACCGAAGGGCGACCAATCTTTTTAGCCCCTGACCTGCACGAGCCCCTTCAATCAGCACAACAGCAACCCAAAAGGAGCAAGGTGAACTGGGACGAGGAAGTGCTACTTACTTAGCGACTGGAAGGACGCGAAGCCCCGTGCTAATATGGGCGGGCTTGTCCAACTCAGGATCCAGCTTGCAGCTGAGCCCCCTCTCGAAGACGTCTGAAGCCCACGAAACCGAGGGCTTCCTTGACAATGAAGCTGTAGTCACCGGGATCTCTGGCTTCGATGCGGCCGCCTTTGACGGCTGTGGTGACTTGGACGCCATCGCCTCAGCTGCTTCTTGGCTTGGAACCTCCGAGGTCGTCGGCGCAATCGCCACCAGAGGAACCTCTACCACCACCTCCGTGTCCTCGCCCTCCAACCCCTTCGTCGGGACTGTGTCCCTCGGGGCCTTGTGCGAGACTTCGGGAGACCCTTTGTCGTCGAAATCGTCATCCGACTGGAACACCACCGATGACCTGGCTGGTGAAGCAGGCCTTTTCGCTGGCGACTTGGGCCGGCGTGGGGGCTTCGACGGCGTAGCGGTGCGTCAGGACGTTTGCTCCTGGGTGACCTCATCGCCTTCTTCGAGCTCGTCCAGGCTATGGCTCGCTTCGACTTCTCATTGTCTCTGCATCCGGATCTTGCGAGCCACAGGTGCTGGGGGAGGGATCTCTTCTTCCTCCCCATCGATGTCGGAAGGATCCCCCTCGGAGTCTTCCTCTAGTTCCTAGGGAACCTCATCATCAAGCGGAGGGAGCCAACCCTCCAATACCTGAAAAAGCTGAGAACCACCACGAGTCAAAAACACCAAGCGAGAAGACTGAAATTGAGATACGGACGTAGCGATTGGAAAGAGAACTTACTGTGGGGGCTTCATTCTTCACAGGAGTGTACGAGGCGACCTCGACCGCCACGCCGGTGAACTCTGCGTCGGTGATCTTCTTTAGGGCGGCCTTGTAGTCCTCGGCCTCCCATGACTCCTTGCTGGTTCGAGATGGGTCATGCTTCCCGCTGTATTCGTACATCCAGTGCGGTCGAGCCGCCAGCGGAACCAGGCGCCGCCCGAGCCAGCAGTTGTAGAGGTTGATCGGAATCAACCCCTGGTCCTTCAGCTTCTGGATCTGATCCATCATTTCTACGACGGTCATCCGCTGATCTTCGAGAAGCTTCTTCGGCGCTAACCGACGGGGCTCGCTCCTCCGGCGACGAACTCGGGAAGAGACACCTCGCCGGAGGGAGTTGCTTCCTTGACGTAGAACCAGCTCTTCTTCCACTCGTTGGCAGCCTTCTTCGGCAGGAGGAGCTTGACGAAGTTGGCCTTCGGCTTCAATTGAAAGGTGACCCCACCTGCGGCCAGCATCAAGCTGTTGGACGCCTCGCACCTGATGCGGCCGTGAAAGAGCTCCAGCCATAGCGGGAAATATGGCATGCAGCCAAGGTAGCATTCGCAGAAGGCGACGAAGATCGCCAGCTGCTCGATGTTGTGTGGACCAAGATCTGACGGCTTGATCACGTAATACGCGCAGAAGCGGCGTAATAAGAGTGAGGTGGGGAACCCCAAACCCCTCCCAAGATGACTGGGGAAGCAAATGAACTCACCGGGTCGCGGCTTCGGCTCGGTCTCGGAGGAGGGGGGAACCCGCCAATTCCCCTTGCGGAGCACCCCAACGTCCTCAAAAGATCTAAGTTGGGCCGTGGTGCACTTAGATTTCCCCCATGAGCCCTTGGGAGGCGCCATTGAGTAAGATGTGGAATCGCACGACGCGGGAAGAACAAGTCGGGAGGACGCAGGAAGGAAGAACAAATGAGGAAGAATGAAGAATCCGAAGAAGGACTGCGGAGCTGAGCCATCACTCCCCTTATATGGGAAACGCCACCCGCCAAAATCGGGATAGCCGTTACTCACGGTAATTGCGCCGTAGTTACCGTTGGAAATTCCAACGGATAGTTTGACCAGGTTTGACAGTCCAACTCCTTTGGTCCACCCGCCACCCGCCAGCTTTTCCTCTCACCAAAACGACGACTGGGTGGCAGTGATATTCATTGAAGCGACGAATGGAAACGTGGGGAAATTCTCCTCGGTTCTAATAGAGTCCATTGCCGACTTGACTGGACACCCAAATTGGGCTCGCCTACTACGAACGCCAAAAGGACGCCTGCACCTGCATCAACGATGGCCTCAGGGACTACTGATGGGGATATGCCAAAGGGGGTATGCCCAGCAGGACGTTCCGATTGGGCCGGAAGGCCTGCGAGTGCGTCTGAAAGACAGCAACTGGACTATGAAGAAAGAAAAGGCCCAGCGACTGGCGATTAGAAGCCCAGAAGCGTAGCAGTAGCCTAGTCGGACTAGGTCAAAAGTCTCTGGATCCTTATCTTGTTTGGGGACAGCTTGTAAACCTTAGCGAGGTGCTTCATATATAAACCTCCCTAGGGTATCCTGGGACCTTACGCTCCATCATAGACCCCCTCAAGCGACTCGCTGCCTAGCCGCCGAGCTCGCCACCCTTGTAACTCGCTCTCTCATAATCCAATCTAGCAGGAGTAGGTCTTTACCCTCCGGGGGGACGAACGTAGATAAACCCATGTGCATCTGCCCCCATCTCGCACCGCAGATGGCCGCCAACTCTTCCTCACGAAACACTCAATCGCTACCAGTGGCAGCGACTGCCGTGGCCATTTCCACGACACGGCCCATCTGGTCCGATCTGGGACGGTGGGTTGCGGGTCGGTGCTCGCTCATCTAGTCTCCACCTGCGGTGTTGTCTCTTCGTCGAGCTAGTGGTCATGGTGGCCTGGTTCACCATGGATCTTCCGTTTCCGGTGGGTCTTGGTGGTCGGTGAAGACCGACGGTGTGGGGGCTTCCGGTCTGGCTTTGAATAAAGGGGGTTGGTCCTAGGATCCCTCTCGCGCCAGGACGAAGATCTACCTGCTCCATGACTTCATCGATCTGGTCGGAGTGTTGTGTTCCGGAAGATTCCGCTGGTGAACTCCAATGGACGACATGCCGGAGTTCGCCAGATTGGATGGATCTAGGCCGCGTGCAACCATATTTTTATCTGACCGTTTGGTTTCAGAGGGAGTACTGTGAAGCTTTACAGACTGTTGCCATCAAGGACATGCCATTAGTCCCATGGTGAAGTCAGTCGTGGAGAATGACATGAAAGCCAAGGTCTAAAGAATGGTAATGGTGGTGTGAATCCTGTTTGCGATGATGTTTTGGCTTGGTGTTCTAGGTCTTGGAGCAGCGACATTGGAAGGTGGGGGTGACAGTATAGGTGATTTCCAGAGTTCAAGCTGCAGGGTGAAAATCCAAGGTCTGGCCTTAATTGGTTGTGCCTGGCAATGACCTTGTTGAAGGCATTATTTTGTTAGCGCGGACTTTCTCCAGGGTGAAAACCTATGATCGATGATCAGGGCGATGATGGCGCTAGTGCACTGTTCCCTTCTTGGAGGCGTCGCTTTTGGAGATGATGGATTTCTGGTGCTGCCTTGGTGGTGTTTGGTCGCTATTGTAGGGCATAGATCACTAAAGCAGGACTTTCTTTTTTTCTGTAATTCTTCTTTCTTTTGTTGGTTGTGTGCATCCGTAATACTATTAGGGGAATGCTTTGTTGCAAAGGCTGGGTATAATTGATATCTCGCGATATTAATATATGCTCCTTTCCAAGAAAAAACAGTTGCAACTTCATTTATGACGTAAATCTCACTGACAACAACACTTGCAATTCAAAGTACACATGAATCACGATGCAAATCTAGTGGATTAGGACCTTACTAATCTCCAACTTAATTATCGGTTGACTGAGACTTAGCAAAATCCCATAAAAATTATATAATGTGAAAGTTAAAAAAAGGTTTACGTGTATGAATTTCAGGTATGTAATAAGTCCAAATATTTCAAGATGATTTTAGTTAAAAATCTAGAAGTTTGTATCGGAATGACAATAACTACATATTTATTGGGAACCAAAGTGACCGCATTATTGGGCTAGTCGTCTCCCCTCTTCGGGCGATCAAGGGCTCCACGCCGTCAACCCTCCCCCGCCGGTGGATCATGGCCGCCTCCTCCACTGGCTCTCTGCCAGGGATAGTGAGGTCCCCCCACCCTACCTACGAGTGAAGCTACTAACCCCATCTTCCAAGCCTTAAGATTTTTCTAGGCTTGTTCCACAACACCTTATTTTCTTTGAGTGTTTTTTCGTAATGCTAGTGCTTGATTAATGCACAACTTCATCTCCTTTCACACAAAAAAGTGACTAGTCGAGTAGATTGTTTCATTGCAACTTCTTTTTTGGGGTTGTGTAGCGTTTATTTATGTTCATCTCCTGTGTATATACTCATTGTTCAATTATACTGATGTTCATTACTCCATAATTATAATGTTCAATCGTTCTGTCATTTCCTAAATTTTTTATTCCCACGTGGTGTACACGTTGAGATACAAATGGAACCACGCTAAGCTTGACAAGTCATCGAACATTGATCAATTTCCCATTTTCTTGATTAAACAACGTTGCAATAGTACTATTTTCTGGAAACAACCGGACTAGTGTTGATAGCTGCTCTTATTTAAGCACTAGGAGACTTTGTGCTAGGAAATATTTGCACCGAACCGCTCCTCGACCAATTGTGTGTGTCGTGACTCTTCCAACAAAAGAGAAGTCTGTCTACTCCCCAACACGGAAATCGGAATTGGCGGCCGTACCTGACGGTCGCCGAAATGCCACCTGACTGATTGTGTTGTCTCTGTTTCTTTCTTCTCTCTTGACTTGACGTCTCTGCTGACATAGCCAATTTTGATGAGGCGTAAGCTAGCCGGTGGATGCCAATCGGAGCATACAAACCACGGTCTGCGTTGTGTGGTGCTTCCCTCCGAAGCAAACTGCGACCTTATGTGCAGAATACACGCATGCAGAGCAAGAAACGACCGTTCAGCAAGGGTGCTGTTAACTGACGGAAACTGCACGCACGCGAGGATCTGGATCGTCAAAAGGAGCAGAAAGATCTGGCCGATCCGATCGATGTAGTACTATCTGGAGAGCCAAAACGGCGGAATTAAACAGGTATGGTCGAACGATCGGTCGGCTCTTTACAAATAATTGGGAGGGCAGCCCCAGCCAGATACGCCACGTACGTGGAGAGCCTGCGATCCAAGAACGTTCTTCAGCGGAGGTTGAATACACCGACAGGGACCTGATGACGACCGCCGGACGGTTGAATTAGGGATAAGAGATCGTGCATAGTCTGGCCGGCGCACGCGATGGATAGAACTGCAAAAAATAAAAAATAAAAAAAGTGTTTAGGAGAAACTAGACACTGCTAGTACTATATATAGGAGAAGGTGAGTCTCGAACTCGAGTTGGCTAGCACGCTAGCACACGACCTCTCGTGCTTTTCTCGCGGTGGACAGAACTACCAGAATGCATTCCGTATTGCGTGTGTTGGTTCGTGTTCCGCTCCACCGCGCGCCGTGATCAATCGCAGGGTGGAACCGGCAAAATGTCACTGCTTTATTCACGTTTTACCTAATTTAATTGATGTATATTATTCTATATATGAAATTGTTAGAGTATGATACGAACACGGTTATTATGCTAATTTAGGATAGTTAGTACTCTAGCCTAACTTGATTCGTACTTCAAGATAATTCTCTGTATGTATATATATACTCGTCCATAAACTTCAATAATATATTTAACATATTTCGCCAAACTCATACTCTTTCAGAAATAAATGTGGATATACATTCTTTGGCAAAAAATAATGGGTGTACACCCATATACTGATCTGGATCCGCCCATGATAGGCACTGTGTTTTTGCATGACTTTCCGTCTGAATCACATCGATGTTAAGAGATTATTAGACTAGATTCGGTTCAATTTTTTTTTAGAAACACAGTACAAACGCAGACGCATACATATACTAATCACAGGCGTCTCGCTATTGACAGGAACATCGCCTCCCAGTGAAAGAATATTTCGCCTTTATAAGACACCAAAGCGTCAAACCTAGGGTTTGAATTCTGGTGGGCTATGGGTACCACTGCCCTTCTAACCATCCAACCACGGGTTGGTTCTCGATTCGGTCCAAACTCCAGTCCCTATGTTTAATACATGTCTCATAAAGACAGAATATTTTTTTAGTAGGATATAATGTTCTCATCACAATTACCCGTACGCGCTGTCTCCTCCTGTAAGGAAAAAGAGGCGGCGGCTAGGATGAAAACCCTAGCAGCCGCCACGATCTGCTTCGTCCTCGTCGTCTGCGACCGATCATCGACGGGTCCCCGCCTTCTCTGCTTGCCGCTCCGACGGCGGGAGAAGGTGGGGACCTCGGACCTACGCTCGGCGGTGTAGAAGAGTCCCTAAAGTTAGAGTTTGGTCATCTGACATTGTCGTTATGGTGGCTATGGCGGCGTTGTGCGGGACAAGAATAAGGTATATCCGCCTCCTCTTTCACCTCGTCGGCGATGATCCTATTGCTGGCGTTGAGGAGGGTGAGGATTCGTCTGGTCACCGCTTCCATGGAGTGGTTGATCTCGTCCAGTCTACGTGTGTTCTGAATCTTGTCTAGTCTACGTGTGTTTTAGTTTTGGTGTTATAAGTTTTGGATCAATTCAAGGGTTCAATAGCGATAACTTCATCTCCGGGGCGCTGGTACTTAGGGGCACGTGCACGAAGACTTCCCGACTGTCATCAGCAACGGCATGCCAGCTCGATGTAATTTTTATTATGTTTAGCTCATAAAATAGATCCGGATCTCTTCAAAAAAAATTGTTCTCATCACAATTGCAAGACCTGATCCGCCGGTCAGTCTCTCCGAAGTTCTCCTAGTAATACAGTGTGCGTGCGTGTATTCGTAGGTGTGAGGGCGAGCGTTGACGCGTGTTTGTACCTTACCTTGTTCCTTAAAAAACTTACTGCATGCATGATGCGACCGTGCGGCTCCGTTCCTCCACATTGGTTTGCATCAGCCGGAGACGACCGGTCGACCGTGATAACCTGATACGTAACCGCCGCGGCGATCGATCGATCGTGTCCAGGGAAGACACGATGGAACAAAAAGCGTAATCGTAGGCATGCTCTGGTCGATCAAATCGACACGGACCCGGCCTAGAATTGGTCCTGATCCTGGCGTGGGCAAAGCGTACGTGACACGACAAGGGTTCCGAACCCATGCTTGGTTCTACCACGTGTGTGGTTGATCAACTAATACGGACCAGACCACGAGCCAACTGACGGTTCGTGGCTCGTCGTGGCAGACTTCCCGCGGCAGAGGACTCGACCTTCTTACGGATAAGTTTCCTTGCGTGTCAAGTGTTCAATTTGTCATGTACAACGTTCCCCTGAATAAGTCTCGAAATGTTGTGTTCCTCTCCATGGGACGATTCTTTCGTTCCATTTGTTTTAAACTCCACCGACCTATTAAGAACATCAACAACAATATAAAGAAACTTAAAGTAGTAATAAAAAATACAAATAGGTTATTGAACCCCTATCGACGACTACAATCACTAGCGCGAGCCGAATACGCACCGCCGTCATCGCCCCTTAATCACCAGAGTCGGGCGAAGCTTATTCTAGTAGATCTTGTTGTAATATACAAACGTGAAGTCATCGTGCTAATGGAAAGAACATGCGCACCAGAGCAGAAACCATCGCCAATGATGGCGATTGTAAACTAAAGAGACTGACATGGAATCACACCAAATGAACATGAAAACTAACCAAATCCTGGGTTGTCACCTTGGCACTCAAATCTAGCTAGGTGGAGTTAGTGTTGAAAATATAAGCAATAATCCATACGATTTAATCCGAATAATAAACTGATAAAACATGATCATACTGATAGTACCAAAACTAATCATGCAGATCAATAAAGTAGATGAACAAATTACATCTAAATAATATAAACCCATCACATCTACACTGTAAGCTCCTGAAATCAGGCCTCGTTCTGCTGCCATAGCGACGATGAATACACAAAGATGTTATCATATGATGATAAAGTATTAATGGCAATCAAGGTAACATTAGTAAGTTGCAAAGGATTTGGGACTGTAAAGTACAGATCCAAGACTCAACCTCTTCCATGAGCAAGCATGTTCAGGGTACCGGTAACATGGTGCCAATGACTGAGAACAAAATGCAGCTAGCGTATTTGTACTCTAGTGCAAGTGGGAGACCGTTGGAAATATGCCCTAGTATGCCCTAGAGACAAATAGTAGTAAGAACTAATATCATATTTTATATAGTTTATGATTAAGTTTTATATCATGCTATAACTGTATTGAGTGGAAACATCAATACAAGTGTGATATACAAACAACCAGGGGTTCCCAGTAAAACTCTAGTCACTTGTTCATTGGTCAACAGATGATCATGTTTCCTGATCATGTGGCATTTATGCCAGTTGTAAATGAGGTCATCTCATTTGGAGAATGAGATGATAAACCAATACCCAACCTAAACATCGTGACCCGATCATGTCACGAAGTTCAAATTACGATGATTAGAAATGGATCCTCGTAGACTATTCCTTAGACCGTGAGGCTATATCAATCACTGTCTCCCGAGAGTGCTTAGATATCATCAAACGACATCTGGTAAAACGGTGGTTATAAATGTGTGTTCAGGTATTCGGAGGAAACCGTAGAGACAATATATGTCAAGAGCGGGATTTGTCCGTCCATGTGACGGGAAGATACTCAAGGGCCCACTCGGAGAAGTTATATCCAATAGCTGTGCAGCGTGTGATTAGATCATGGGGATATCACTTGTCTGAACGAGTTAAGTAGCATTGTTCAGTAACGAGATTGAACACGACATGGTGATGTCAATGATCAGATCTCGGGCAATGCAAGTATCGGATGACAAAGGAAATAAGACACGACTGTCCCGGTTCAAACGACGAAAGATCTTTGTGGAACGCACAGGGGTCACATGGCCATCCAGGTCCCTCTGTCGATCATTGGTGCGGGAGTGTCCCGACCATGTCTGGAGTGTTCCCGAACCGTGAGGTATCACGCTTAAGGGCTTGATGATGCTTAGAGAGTGTTTATATGATCGGTAGAATCACCGAAGAAAAGTAGGGAGAAAACCGGAAGGGTTTCGGTAAATCCGGAGGATGTCCGGAGTGGAGGTGGAAGGTGTTCCATGGCCACAGAGATTAAATAATATGTGAATGAATGTTAAATATTGATTTAATCATTTATTCATAATTATTTAATAAAGAGAAAATCAATTAAAAAGGTCAAAGGCTTAATGGGCCAATTCCGGAGGGAGAGGGCCCATTAGGGGAAAGGAGAGAGGGAGAGGGACCAAAGGGGAGGCCGGCTGGGCCTTGCCCCCCGCGGGGCCCACTAGGGGCTGGCCGGCGGCCACCCCACCCCCTCCTCTCCTTTAGTCCCACCCCGGGACTTTGAGGGAGGTAGTACCTCCCTTTCCCCTATATATAGTGGGGTATTTGGCCTAGAAAAATACACCAATAATCAATAAAGGTCTCCCCACTTTTGGGAGGACCTCCAATTCATATTTTCTCTCTCCCCCTTTCTCTCTCTCGTGACCGTGATCCCAAGTCTGGACTGCGCGAGCGAGAGACATCTTCACCGCGGAGCGTCGTCGCGCTGCAGGATTCAGATCCGGGAGCTCTACTTCCGCAACTGTTGCTGGATTGGGGAAGCGGGAGTCATCGTCAGGCACCGGACGTGTGTAACTCCCCGCGAGGTGTCGCACTTGAGGCACTCAAGTCGTTGGAGCCAGAAGGAGCGCAAGGACTTCATCACGACCTTGAGGTCGGTTTCGGCTCGTCTACATCAACCACGCTCTCCTGGGCGTTGCCAACGCTTTTCGGTCTTCAAGGGTAAGATCGCGAAAAGCCCCTCCCGTTATTGTATTACTAATAGATAGGTCCTGGCAGCTTCAGGGGTTCAGGGGCGTAGAGTAAAATTTATTGTTTTAATGCGCGGAACCCCTACAGTGGTATCAGAGCTAGATCTATGCGTAGTAATGCTAGTACGGGTAGACCACACGAGATGTAGCGTGTGGGCGTTGATCTTTTAGTTGTTACCCTCCCACGTGTACTTGTGTATACCGCAGTAATGCTTGATGAAGCGGCCCCCAACCGACTTTACGCGTTCACTCGCGAGACTGGTCCACGCTTGACATACGGCTTGTACCGTATAAAGTGGCTTAGGGGGGTGTATGTCTCTCTCGCATTAGTTGGTATACCATTTAAAACGGAGGGCCCTGAAAGGGGTATAGTAGAGACAACTACTTGATCAGCGTTGTGCTGAAAGTTCGTAGGTAAGAACGGTTCTTGTGCGAAAGCCCATTCAGCCACATAAAACATGCAAAGATAAAGTAGAGGCGTCTAACTTTGTTTTGCAGGGGGGCGTTGCTTTGTGATATGGTTGTGGCAAAGGTAAAGTGATTACCTTTTGTTACGTAGTAGTAGATAGTCACGAGGGTGACGAACTACCACGCCGGAATGACACCGGTACCCTGGTGTCTACGGCACCGAAACCCTAGCGCCGGAACCCGGCGACGGCGGATGGAGATCACGGCGTGAAGGACCATATCACATAGCATTTACATTCAATGTTATTGTTTGTATGTCTTATTGTGTGCTAGTATTAGATACTTGACGGTAGCCTAATAAGATGATCCCTGTTAAAATAACCAACGATTGTGTTCCCCCTTAGTGTGCACCACCAAGAAAGTTCTTCGGTATGAGACAGACCGTGATGACGGGTGTCAGACATATCTACGTTCACATACAGTGGGTGTAAGCCATGTTACACAGCAAAAACACTAAGGTTGAGTTGGCAAGCCTAGCATGTACAGACATGGCCTCGGAACGCGGATGGTCGAAAGATTGAGCACGAGTCGCATGAATGATGTGACCGATGAGCCACAAGTATGGGGGTGTATCGCAGTATTTTCGATAAGTAAGAGTGTTGAACCCAACGAGGAGCAGAAGGTGCTGCCTAGTGGTATGGATCAGGAATTCTCTGCAAATACTTAGCAAACGGATTTTTAGGGGTTTTTGATAAAGAAAATAAACAAAGTACGAGTAAATAAAAGACAGTAGGAATAAATGCAGCAAGTGGCCCAATCCTTTATGCAGCAAAGGACAAGCCAGTCGTATTTCTTAAAATGACCAAATGTTCTTGAGGACACATGGGAAGATTGTCAAGTGCTTTCGCTTCATATAGTCGATTAATCTTCTCTAGCTTGCTAAGTGTTGTGTGGGTGAACCTGTGCTAATGTACCGCCCCATCCAAGACTAATACATACTTGTGATTATACCCCTTGCAAACATCTGTAAGTACAAGAAAGTAATTAAGGTAGAAACCTAACCACAGCTTTAAACTCTAAGACCCTTACGTCCCTTCTGCAATGGTTTCCTAACGGGAGTTCAGGTTTCTGTCACTCCGACAACCCGTACGATTAGTAGCCAAATATGCAATGCATTCCCCTAGGCCCTTATAGGTGAAGTGTCATGTAGTCGACGTTGACATGACACCACTAGAAGAAGTACACCACAACTTAAATAACAATCTATTGAATATTTCTCAACGCAACTCCACTACTAACAACAAGACTTCTCCCATGTCCTCAAGAACAAAACGAACTACTCACAGGACATCATATGGATCATGATCAGAGATGGAATAATGATGTATAACAATATGAACATAAACAATAATTCAATGGTTCACTCAATGGCATCAACTACAAAGAGTAATCAACACTGCGAAAGTTTCCCCTATGAACTATGCAAGATTCAACGCAATTGTTACAGCAATATGGAGATGGTGATGAGGGTGCTGATGGTGATGATGATGATGATGATCCCGATGAAGTCCAGCTTGATAGTGGTGTTGATGGCGACGATCTCCCCTCTCCGGGAAGGAATTCCCCCGGCAAAAATCTGTCTGCTGGAGAGATCTTTCTCTCTCGGTGTTTTCCACCCTGCAGAGGCGGCGGAATCTTTCTATCGTCGCTCCCCGAGTCTTAGGGTTTCATGGGGATGATATACGCCAGAGGGGAGAGGCTGGAGTGGGCCAGGGCGGCCACACCACCTCCAGGCGTGGCCTGGGCCTGCCCGCGCCATGGGGTGGTGTGGGCCCCCTGTGGCCCACCTCCACTCCATCTTCTGGCATCCTAAGTCTTCTGGAAAAATAGGATTTTCCGTATATTTTCTTGGATTTTCTGATCTTCACGAATTTTGCCTCCAAACAGCACCTTTTCCATCAGAATCCTGACTGCAGTGGTCCATGCTCCAAAAGTCATCAACCATGCAAAAATAGATGAAATAACATAAGTATCACCTCTCAATATGAAATATATCAATGAATAATAGTGAATTAAGACATAAAATAGTGATGCAAAATGGACGTATCAACTCCCCCAAGCTTAGACTTCGCTCGTCCCCAAGCGAAACTGAGCTCAATAAACATGACCTCAGGTTTATGGAGTGAAGAGTTGATAAAAGAATACGGACAAGAAGCATCACATTCATCAAATACATAGATCATAATAGAAGACAACTCACTATTATATAACTCAAATTGTAATGAGTAAAGGAAACACAATAAAGATACATAAAGTGAATCAGAATTGGTAATGGCAAACTTAGCTCTTGGTCGAAGAATAGTTGATAATTTGCTGGAGTTTACAAATAGCTGGTTTTTCAATGATAGCTTTCAAAGTAGTAAACATCAAGATAAGAGCAATGTGCAAAACAAGGAACATAAGAGACATGATTGAATAAATCATCATATGAATGAATGAAACACATCAACTCAAAATACTTGCTGAGATAGAAGGGAGTAGGTTTACTGACTCAACTACAAAACAAAAGAAAGGCCCTTCGCAAAGGGAAGCATGGATTGCAAGTCTCATAAAAAGCCCCCAAAAATTATGATACTTACTAGCTTTCATCTCTCATTGCCCCTATCATAGGCATCTTTAGGTGATTAAGGTGAAAGTGAGGTCCAATCTGAGTTATATGCTTGATAGACTATAAACTAAAAATCCCAAGTCCCTTGAGTACGAGGGTTGCTCCTCATGCTACTCAACTTTAGTTACCGGTAAGTTCTTGTCATTGTAAGTATGTGCGTATCATTGAGAACGGCCAACGGGGTACCCCTTGCCCGATGATACGGAAGAATCCCCATATCAAAATGAGAAGGCAAGCAGACAATGAGTATCTCAGCAATCTTCTTATTTACCATGGGAAAATGGTGCTTTTTCTCTCTTTCCTCTTTTCATAGTATCTCTCTTTTTTTTCTTTTTTTTCTCAATAGCTATCTCTCTCTTTTTTTATCATAAGAATGCTTCATAGATATCATTATGGTTACGCTGCAGGTTTCCACCTTGTCAGCATGGATTAGACCAGCGGCCCAGGCGTTTCTCTAACACACATACATAACTCCATGGACTTACAAGCTCCCCTTTTATTTCACACGGACGACATCCGCAAACAAAAGAGCAAGGTATCAACTGGGTATATATTTACAAGTGTTGAAAGCGTTCCCCGTGACAGCACGGTTCTGCTAATCCTCAGCCTATAATTTGCAAGCATATAACTTTAATGGAGAGTTCACAATGGTTCAGGTTTATTAAATGCAAGAAAGTAAAGTGTGCCATCAAGTTCGTGAGAGCTTTAATCACTAATTTTTGCATAACAAGTTTAATTTGGGAGGTAGATAAAACAAGAATTTACTTGGAATAGCAATAATGCTACTAGGTAGGTATGGTGGACGCAAATGGCAAGGGTTTTGGTTTAAAGGAGTGGATGCACGAGAAGAATGCCCTCTCAGTACAGGTTTTTGGCTAGCAAGGCTGGGTAGCAAGTATAAGAGTTGAAGGAAACAAACAAACATACAAGTGATAAATACAAACATGCAATCTTCCTTGGAAGCACAAAAGATCTTAACTAGAGAATACTAGACTTATGAGCAAATCAAGAAATAAAGATGATGAAATTATATTTCTCTAGAGTACTCCTATCTTTTGCTTTTCAACTCTCAAAAAGGTGTTGCTACTGACCGAGCCAGGTTTGCCAAAACCAACTAAATTAACTCAATGATCCCAAAGTGCTACCAATACTAACAACAAGAACAATCATATAACCACGAATTGAAAACTAACATAAGCTATGCAAAAAGAGTGAATGATAGAACTTCTCATTAATATTCCATAGCGGAAACTCACACCAAGGGATACAAATCTAACGAGAGAGGGGACACTTCCATAATGCAAACCATACTACATAATAACTCCTCTATTCATGATATGACTCTACTAATAAGGTAAAAAGATAGAAGATAGTGATATGATACCGCGGCACTCCCCCAAGCTTGGAACAAACCAAGGGGATGCCAAACGTGATGATGAATTACTCCTTAGGTGGTGGTATTATTTTCTTAGTTGACGTAAGGTAATCTTCCAGCATCTTGCGAAGCCTATTATTCTCCCATTGAAGCATGTCCACCTTCCTCTGCAAGTCTCAGTACTTATCGCAGAACTCCTTAGTGACTCGTAGAGCTTCCATTGATGCAGGGCAAGTAACAAAAGGTACCATCCCCTGCTTGGGGTCTTGGAGGTCTTCCTCCATAGGCTTCTTTCCTTTATCCTTGGCGGACACCATGGTGCTTCTAATCTTTCAAAGAGTGTGTCCTGGCAGAAACAGATCGAAACAAAAACACGATGAAAACACGATATATGAACCTCGGGGGATCCGGGGTGTTATATATATTACGAAGTTTCATGTCAAAAGGAAGGTACTGGGAGAAAACAAGTCGGAGGCAGAGTTAGGAGTGGCCACACCACCTGGTGGCGCGGCCAGGGGAGGGCCCACGCCACAGGGTGGTGTGAGCCACCCTGGCTCCGTTTCCGGCTCTTTTTTGCTTCGTAGCTTTCCTTATTGACTGAAAACTGCAAAAAATATAGTTGGATTATATTTTCGCGGAACTTTTCTTACCAAAACTGTTACCTATTTGAAAACAGACTCTGCAGGTCTCTGAATTTGGTTTTAGTGGATCCTTCCGGAGTCATCTCTTGAATATCATCAATATCTTCATCTTCATACACTTATTACTCGAGTCATAAAACCTTTCTCTTCCTTATTACACTATTATCTCCACTTCCTGGAAATTTCTTTCACACAAAACTTCACACAGTTCTTATTAGCAACATTAGTATAAGTTAAGTGATAAAACCTTTTGAGTCCAACTTCAACTAAAAACCATCAAAACATAAGCTACTGTAGCAAATCCTTCCGAAAACCCAAAAAGAATTCAAAAAGAAAATCAAATAAAGAAGCAAATGCAAGAGTGGCAAAATCTGTCAAAACAGACCAGCAGGTAAAGATCAATTTTTTAGAAAATCTTATGTTGATCAAATCAAAAAGTGCAAAACTAAATAAAGTTAAATAACAACCTGGGGCAGCTGCACAAAAAATTACAGCTCAAACCGACATACAGAGATCTCTCACGAATTTTTACGGTGAAGCACAAAAATCTGTTTCGAGACAGCAACTTTCCCAAATCTTACTTCTCTCTCATTAGAAGTTGATCTTGACACAAAAACCAAAAAAAAACGGATAAGAAGTGGTTATAACGAAGTAATAACTTCCAAGACTCAAAGAAACAAAAACAAACTAAAAGCAAAAACAAATTGGGTTGTCTCCCATAAAGCTCTTTCTTTATAGCCATTAAGATGGGTATTATAATTTTGAAGAAGCTCTCATAGGGATATGGATTGAAGTGAAAGAGAGAATTAAGAAGCAAAAACACACACACATTTAAGTCTAACCGACTTCCTATGCAAGGGGATTTTGTAAACAAACAAGTTATTGAAACCAAAGGCAACTTGCATAAGAAGGCAAAAGAAGTGCGACATTAAAACTTTCAGCATAAAACGAGGAAACTTGATATTATTGAGATACATAAGAACACTTTTCCCTCTCTCATAGTAACTTTCAGTATCATGCATAAACTTAACAATATAGCTATCACAAGGACCATCATAGCAATGATCGCTTATTCTAACAGACAACACGGGAATACTAGCTCTCATAGCACTACTATGTGAAACAATATTAGAGGTATCCTTACCAAGGATAGTGTGTCCCTCTTTTTCATATTTAGCGACAAAGTCTTTCACATTTGCTATTATAGGTTCATCAACCATTTGTTTATCAGGTTCAACAGCCTTATTCATACTTTCATCTACCATACTAGCCATCATAGAATGTTCCTTTACCTTAAATGGGAAAGGCATTTTCTCAATATAAGGTTTAGGTAAAACATGATTAGCAGCATAAACTTCAGTATTTCTTGCAGGTATCTTTATAAGGTTCATGATACTTATTCCACTTCTTTTTAGGCACTTCAATGTAGGAAGCAAAAACCTTAAAATAAGAAGTAATAGCTTGAGAGTCTAGACCATAAGCATTTTTAATATTTTGAAAGTCATCAGTTCCCATAAAAGTTTCAATGCATTCATAGTCATAATTTATACCTGACTTTCTACCTTTATCATTCTCCCAAGCTTCAGCATTTTCTTGAATACGGTCCAGAAGATCCCATTTAGCTTCTTCTTCCATGCGAGTGAATGATCCAACACAAGAAGCATCCAATGAATCCTTGTCATATAGAGGAAGCCTTGCATAAAATTTATTGATAATAATATTGTTGGGGAGCTCATGAATGGGAGATTTGAGTATTAGTAACTTCAATCTCCCCCAAGCTTGAGCTGTACTCTCTCCATCAAGAGGCCAAAAGTTGTATATTTGATTCCGATCTTTATGAATCTCACTAGGAGGATAAAACTTTGAATAAAAGAGAGGCACTATTTTCTCCCATTCCAGAGCTTGACCATTCTTCAGCAGCTTATACCATTCCTTAGCTCTTCCTTTCAGTGATAATGAGAATAACTTCTTCTTAACTTGATCTGTAGTAATACCTGCACACTTGAACAACCCGCATAATTTGTGTATAAAGTGTAAATGATCACCGAGATGGACAGTTCCATCCCCAACATAGTAGTTAACCATAACACGATCAACAATACTTGTAGGTATTTTAAAAGTATCATTCTCAGCAGGTGGTGGTTCATCTACTACCTTAGCAGTGGTAGTAGCATTACCAAATAAGAAACTCAGCGAATTATCCATAACGAAAATAAAGCAACTAACAGAAGTAAACAATACTCACAGTAGAAGTTTCCTTTACCAGTTCCACTCTCCAATAGCGCTTCACTCCCCGACAACAGCGCCAGAAAATAGTCTTGATGACCCACAAGTATAGGGGGTGTATCGCAGTATTTTCGATAAGTAAGAGTGTCAAACCCAACGAGGAGCGGAAGTTGCTGGCTAGTGGTATGGATCAGGAATTCTCTGCAAATACTTAGAAAACGGATTTTTAGGGGTTTTTGATAAAGCAAGTAAACAAAATACGAGTAAATAAAAGACAGTAGGAATAAATGCAGCAAGTGGCCCAATCCTTTATGCAGCAAGGGACAAGCCGGTTGTATTTATTAAGATGACCAAACGTTCTCGAGGACACATGGGAAGACTGTCAAGTGCTTTCGCTTCATATAGTCGATTAATGTTCTCTAGCTTGCTAAGTGTTGTGTGGGTGAACCTGTGCTAATGTACCGCCCCATCCAAGACTAATACATACTTGTGATTATACCCCTTGCAAACATCCGTAAGTACAAGAAAGTAATTAAGCTAGAAACCTAACCACAACTTTAAACTCTAAGACCCTTACGTCCCTTGTGCAATGGTTTCCTAACGGGGGTTCAGGTTTCTGTCACTTCGGCAACCCCTACGATTAGTAGCCAAATACACAATGCATTCCCCTAGGCCCTTATAGGTGAAGTGTCATGTAGTCGACGTTCATATGACACCACTAGAAGAAGTACACCACAACTTAAATAACAATCTATTGAATCTTTCTCAACGCAACTCCACTACTAACAACAAGACTTCTCCCATGTCCTCAAGAACAAAACGAACTACTCACAAGACATCATATGGATCATGATCAGAGATGGAATAATGATGTATAACAATCTGAACATAAACAATAATTCAATGGTTCACTCAATAGCATCAACTACAAAGAGTAATCAACACCGGGAAAGTTTTCCCTATGAAGTATGCAAGATTCAACGCAATTGTTACAGCAATTTGGAGATGGTGATGAGGATGCTGATGGTGATGATGATGGTGATGATGATGATGATGATCCCGATGAAGTCCAGCTTGATGGTGGTGTTGATGGCGACGATCTCCCCTCTCCGGGAAGGAATTCCCCCGGCAGAAATATGTCTGCCGGAGAGATCTTTCTCTCTCGGTGTTTTCCGCCCCACAGAGGCAGCGGAATCTTTCTATCGTCGCTCCCCGAGTCTTAGGGTTTTGTGGGGATGATATACGCCAGAGGGGAGAGGCTGGAGTGGGCCAGGGCGGCCACACCACCTCTAGGCGCGGCCTGGGCCTGCCCACGCCATGGGGTGGTGTGGCCCCCTATGGCCCACCTCCACTCCATCTTCTGGCATCCCGAGTCTTCTGGAAAAATATGATTTTCCGTATATTTTCCCGGATTTTCTGATCTTCGCGAATTTTGCCTCCAAACAGCACCTTTTCCATCCGAATCCTGACTGCAGCGGTCCATGCTCCAAAAGTCATCAACCATGCAAAAATAGATGAAATAACATAAGTATCACCTCTCAATACGAAATATATCAATGAATAATAGTGAATTAAGACATAGAATAGTGATGCAAAATGGACATATCAGTGACCGACGTTTAGCGTCCACCCTTGAACCCACATTGATGGCCGTGATGATCGGGGGAGATGTGGCTAATAGAGGTCGTGTTATCACTAGGAGTCCTTTTGGGGATAGGTGTTTCTGAGTGGAGTTGTTATTAACTCATTTAATTCTAAACTTAGTCTAAATTCCTTTTGCAATTATAAATGTAGAAAATGGTTCTTCCCAAGATTACCTTTCCTATAGACGATTGGTTAAAAGGAGAAAAGCTCAAGTTAGATGGATCCAACTTTTCTACATGGGTCATATGCTTGTTTGATCTCCTTGGGGAGAATAATGTAGCTGACTTTTTGACCTGTGAGATGTATCTGGAGCCACCCTATTCTCATGAGACCTAGGAGCAGCGAGATCTGCGTTATTGTCATCGTGTGATGGCCACATTCATATCAGTGACCATGCGCCTCGGAATGGAGGATGGGTTATGGCCAATGGTCGGGAGTCTCAAGCCCCGGATGGTCATGACACATATGAGAGCACATTTCATGGAACAAGTGCGCATGTGGGAGTATGAGCTGATGGGGGACTTCCTCTCCATAAAGATGGAGGAGGGCTCCTCACTGGATGAGCACTTATTACGCCTCTACGATGCGTACGTGAGTCTGGCATACTACCTGGACAACTGGTTCTCAAGCTCATTTGTGATGGGAGTTGTGCTACGGTCGCTTCCTCCAAGTTTCCAAGCACAAGTCAGGATCTGCATTATGAGAGGCGACACGGAAACATTGGATTTCCTCGAGTTCATATCACATTTCAGAAATGTGGTAGATGAACCCAACGTCACTGGAGTCGTCAACGACAAAGGTATATATTTGATATATAGTTTTATAAATTTTATAATCTTGCAAACACATTACAGTGTTAAGTATATCTAATACTTGTTCTATTTTAATGAAAACAGGTCCTTCTGCATGAGAGGTGCTTGCTGGAGAGGAGGTGACGTTGCGTGTTGATGGCGAGCATGATGATGATGGCCGACGACACTCTCCCTCGACATTTATCATTTAGTTTGTGTCTTAGGATGATTTTGTAATCAAGAGATTGTGAACTTCTTTAGTGTGTCTCACACTTCGTGAGACGGTTATTCATATAAGTTTGTAACAAACAGTTGTTCTACTTTTATGAATGATTTCTATTCGTGTTCATATCTTGTTTGATTATGTGTGAATTATCCTTGTTGTTTGAAACTAATTGATAATGTATGAACATTTGTAAAACATTAAAATGCCTTGTTTAAAAATACCCAACTTAATGATATTTCATTAAATGAATGAAACCATTGTTTAAATTCAAAGTTATGTGATAATATGTGAAAGTCATTCGATTTCTTCTCACATATAAATCATGCCTAAGTTCGGCAAAATAACTTGAACACCGTGTATTACTTGAATACAAAGTGTTTAAAGAATTGTTAAAAGTAAATACATATTCGATGTATTGTGTTTTAACAAAAATGGTAATTATCATTAAATGATTGTTCAAATGTGTAAAGTAGTTTACCAAAGGAAACATGAATATGAAACTATTTGATTTGATCAAAATGTTTCATCAACAAAGGGTATAAATATAAAAGAGAATCAAATTTCTATGATTTGATCAATAGTAATGAAATTCAACTTTATAAGAATGGCATCAAAGAAATTGTGGAATGCAAAGTGTTTTGTGTTGGGGATCGGCACAGAAAACAAAAAAAATTCCTACGGTGAAACCCCAGAAACTAGCCTAAGATCTATCTATGTAGTAATGCAGTAACGGCCGATGCGTAGAGAATACATACCCTTGTAGACCGTACGCGGTTAACGTTCCACGGGAACGTGGTTGATGTAGTCGTTCTCGAAGCCGACCTGAAGATCGCGAAGCTCCTCGCAGGTCACCCCTTACTCCTTCTTGATCTTCATCATCTTCATCGTGCAACATCTCTGGCTCACGACATTCTAGCGTCCCAAGTGTTGCGCCTCGTGTCTTCATACACATACGGTGTACGATGAGACCTCCGGCTCCCCGATCCCGCTGGGAGTGCGGAAATGATATCCGGCTAGGAATCCCTGCAGCGCAACAGCGTACTACGGGTGTGCCTCGATTGCACAGCCCAAACTTGGGGCCATGGTCATGAGGCATGGAGGGAGAGAGAGAGAAGGAGGAAATCAACCAAAGGACTTCTCCAAATATTGGTGTGTTTTATCCTACCCATGGGAACCCCTTTATATAGGCGGAGGGGGGTGTGCCCTCCCCATTGGGTTAGCCATGTGGGACTATTCATAAAAGAAAAGGCAGCATCTTTTCGGACTTGCCAAATGGGCCAAAAGTACTCAGCCCAAATAGCAAATAGAAAATACTAAATAAGAGGAAAAAGAAAAAGGCAGCAGCAGCCAGCCAGCCAGGTGGGCCAGCCTGCCCACCGGCGGCCCAGCTCGCGCCGTGGTGGCCTGGAACGGGGGGAGCCCGAGGTGGGCTGGCTTGCCCCCGGCGGCCCAGCACCCCACCCCGCCCCGCCTGGCCTGGCCCTGGTGGGCCGGCCTGCCCGGCGGCCTAGCTCCATGGCGCCCACGTGGGCCAGGTCGAGCAGGCCCCAGTGGCGGCTGGTAGCTGCGGACCGCCCCCGTGCGGCGGTTAATAAAAACCGCCCACGTGGGTTGTTTCTTTTCTTTTTCTCTTTATTTATTCTGCAGCTTTTATTCTAGAGTATTTCCCTCTAGGATTTATCCTAATATAAAAGTTAACTTTATAAATCTTAATCTAAATATTATTTATAATATATTAATTCATAATTAACATATAATAAATATACATTTAAATTCCCATTTATCCGAAAACACTTTTCGGGGCTTTTCCTTTATTCTTTCTCCGAACAACTTCGGATCTCTCTACGAAATGATTCTGGCTTTCTCTCTTTCTCTACTTTGATTCCGTCTTACGAATGATCGCTCTCATCGTACCCTTAAGTGTATCCTCTCACGGCTCGGGAATGCTCTAGACATGATCTGTATCAATGATCAATAGAGGGACCAGGGATATCCATGTGAGCCCTATGCATTCCTGATGACAATATCGTTTGAACCGTCTAAATGTAGCATCATCTTCCTTTTGTTTCTCGATACAACTTGTCCGAGATCCGATCACTGGTATCCCATACCTTGTTCAATCTCGTTCACAACAAGTTATGTTTTCTTGTTACCGTGATATTACATCTTCGTGACCTAGTCACATGTTGCAACATTTATAGATGTAATCTCACCAAGTCGGCCGTATGTATCTTTACCCGTCATGTGGGTGAACAAATCCCGGTCTTGCAGTCACATGTCATCACTGTTCCTTCGGAATACCCAACGTACACCTTTATGGCCACCGCATTACCAGATGACGTTTGATGCAGTCAAAGCAGCCTAGGGAAACAGTGAGTAATATGAGCTCACGGTCTAAGGAGAAGGAGTCTAGGTATAGCTATTGCAACAATGAACTATATGACTTGATCGTGTTGCAATCCTTCGAGGAAAGTCCAACCACATCATTCTCCAATGATATGATCTCGTTGTCAGTCGGCATAAATTCCCATGATCTTGAAACCCAGATCATCTTCGTGACCAACGAACTAGTATGAATAGAGGCTACTAGGGACTTGGTTGTTTCATACCACACCTATACCAATGTTTCTACTTGGCACAGTTCTAGCACAATATGAAACTATTATAAACTAATTGAGATATGACAATAAAAACCTATTTATTATTTGCCTCTAGGGCATATCTCCTTCAGTCTCCCACTTGCACTAGAGTACAAATAATCCATCTTGCATTTTACTCATATAAACCATATACCATATGCGCTTACAGATCATGCATGCTCATGGGAAACGTCATGTCCATGTTCTGTTTTACCAGATCATTATGTCTTTTGCAAATCGTTAATGTCTTCCTAATTTTGACATTCACACCATTATCTTATAATGGGTCGAAGTATTTGTTTGGCAACAAAGTGAGACTTTGTTTCTAGTGTTTATGATGACGGTCGTTTTCACCGTTGTCATCTAAACTTCGAAACACACTTTGCTATCCTTTGTGTATATACTATAGTCATGGCAGCAGAACGAGGCCGGATTCCAGGAGCTTACAGTGACTTTAGATCAACCTCGAGGGCTTTCTCATGGGCACTGGGCCCTGAGACACATCATTCTACGTTAAAGGCGAACTAGCCCTGCCATAGCATTATACATCACATCAGATGTAGCCTTTATACTTCTATATCTATGTAGATCCTAGTGCATGAAATGCAACTATGCCACTTACATTGCTTCTTGCTACTCAAGTACAAACTTAATTCTGGTTCACTGATCAACTCAGGAATCACTTAAAGACATGTTCTTACAGTTAAGAGCTAGTCCTTCCAACCAGAACCTTGGGTCACATTATGTCGAGTATACAACATGGTTTTATGAAAAAACCTATGACTGAGGCATAGGAGATGCAACGCATCTCTTTCTTTCAACCATCGTTGCAATACTCAATGCTTCATATAGCAAGAACTACTTTCTTACCTTGTTCCATCCTAAGCTACTTCAGAATCTTGTGTTAGGACATTCTGAACCTCTCTCAGAATCAAGTCCAGGAAGCATTCGACATTCAGTGCTTATTAAACTTACCAATCTATCTCGATAGATCTTATTGTTTAATAACTTCAACTTCATCCTTATTTATCTAACTTAAATATTATTAACACCAATCACATCATTCATATATGTCATCCACATATCACGGAATGATTTCACGCTCCCACTCAAATATGACATTCATGTTTGAGATCCAGGGATTTCACTTAGCTCCCACTCAAAATAGGTCAGCTACATATTATGAATTAGCCAAGCTGATTTGCTCCCACTCAAATCTAGGTCCTCTCGATAATCTTGGACATTCCAAAATCCTTTGGTCACTATCAAATTGAGAATTCCACTAACGAGATTTCAATGACCATTCATTTCTCGTACTTAGGTCATCACGCTTCTTCGTAATTCGTAGGTCTGTCTTGTTCAAAACATGACAAGTGAATCAATAATATAATTCCACAAACTTGTATAGAATATATAGTTGAATCCTACCTTCTTCGGTAAAAGTATTCCCTGAAACTTTATGAACATTATCATTGGTTTCTCCTCTATTTGTATAGTTTGGATTCACGAAACAAATTTCGCTGCGCCACTCAACAATTCGGAGGCAAGGTCAAATACCTTGTTTTGATATTTTACTTTCTTCTACCTGTATCTACATCAAGACACATCAACTTAGGACAACAGCAGGTTTACCCCTTTTGTGGAAGATGCATTCATAGCTTCCTAAGAATGCTCTACAAAGACTTGTTTATTTGCCACGATTTCGCTTTGTCGAAATCTCTAGAAACTCGAACGTGCCATAACACTTATGGTGTTGTTTCCATGAATCTTTTAGATGTTCCTTTGTATTTCAAATGAGTCTTTGCTTATTTTGATCTTTAGCTGTAAACGATAACTACAACCCTGATAAGAGATAATATGTATCTAATACAAAATGATTATGATGTTTTAGACATTTCAACATAGTTTGAATTCATCCAATTACCATAATTTGTGAAACATATTTCACAAGTCCCTTTTATGCTAAATTTAACATGAATACCTTAGTCATGTCGATCAAATCGAAGAGACTTGTTAATTCAGTTAATTCAATATCCCATTTAGTTATGAACTCATTTGAACAATTCAAATCATTTCAAACTTCATGTTTCATTAAGTAAATACACTTATTCACATAAGTCCACAATAAATGATTTCCACTACTTGTTGAAAATATGATACATCACTATGTATAAGATTCAACATTTGTTTGCATATCATCGTTTTACCAGAATGCGGAGTTTTAGTCATTCTGCCCAAGGGGTATGGTTTTGCAAAGTCTCTAGATTAAGCATCTAGGACCCCGATCTTTCATAAAGAACCTGCAATAACCAAAATGACTTAAACTGTAGTGTCATTTCATTATTAAACTTTGGATATCTTTTAGCATTCTAATCCTTTATAAATGTTTCAACTATTATCATTGACATAGTGACGAGAATAACTTATTTATAATCATAATGTGACCATAAGGTATTGTTCATAAGAATAGTACAAACTGGTTTCTAACTTGTTCATATGAATAATCGTCTTGCCAAAAGCAAGACACATAGACATGGATTATAAAATTATATTCAAGTCCACTAATCCAAATGACAAACTTTGAGGGAAGAGGTGATGTTGGCCATCAACTATTTTGCTTGCCGTCATCAAGCCACATTGTCTCAAATCCAGCAATTCTCAAGCAGATCATCCTGTTTTCACAAAATGGGACAAGTATCAAATACTTTACAAACTGCAACAAGTTATGCAAGAACCACATTTATAATTTGTATATCTTACATATACCTTTTCGTCCAAGATCTCCTTTTGCAATCAAGCCCTTCTAAGAGTTCTCAACTCTAATGCAAGATCGCTGAGTGTTTTTCCAAACATTCTGGAGTCATCGAATTATCTCCCAATGGTTATTGTATCAAGAAGAGAAGATCACCATTTACGAGGATATCCCTCAGGCGTGGGTATTAATCAGTGAAGTTGGACCCTTTTGCTAAGTACCAAATCATGCAATATATTCCCATGGTCGCAAAGGACCTCAATGGGATAGGCCAAGATCTACTAAGATATTTGCAAACAGACATCTAGACTAAGTTTATAATAAGAGATCAATTTATAATTGGTCTCCACTAAAATTGTCATCCCCTGGACGATTTTAGTGATCGCATGATCCATATCCTCTGCACCTCCCCAGATCATCACGGCCATCAGTGCATTATCAAAGGTAGACATTCACTAATGTCAATCACATCATCCATGTGACTCATGCTCGATCTTTCGATCTCTTGTGTTCCGAGGCCATGTCTGTACATGCTAGGCTCGCCAAATCTAACTTGTGTGTATTCGCTGTGCAACATGGCTTACACCCACTGTATGCGAACATAGATATGCCTAACCCCCGATCATCACGGCCGGCCTCATACCAAAGAACTTTCTTGGTGGTGCACACACAAGGGGAACACGGAACGTTGGAATAAGATAGGGATTATCTTATTTGCTACCATTGAGTATATAAATACTAGCACACAATAAGATGTAAAAACTGGTATCAACATCATATGTATAATGTGATATGATATGGTCTTTCTTGCGCCTTGATCTCCATCGAGCGCTTCGGCATGATCTCCATCTCGCCCTTGGTTTGACGCCAAGTCCACGACGCCGCCACCAGGTCGTTCATCGGTACAATGACTATTACTATACTACTTAGCAACAGAAAAGTAAACTACTTTACCTTCATAACGACCATTGCCATATCATAATCACATGCCCCCTGCAAAATAAAGTTAGACGCCTCTACTTTATCTATTGCAAGTTTTACGTGGTTGTTAGGGCTTTCGCACTAGAACCGTTTCTAAACTACGAACTTTCCAACCACAACATGGATCCGACAGTTGTCTCTATTACACCCCTTTCAGGGCCCTCCGTTGTAAATGCTATATCAACTATCAAATGAGAGACAGACACCCGCTAGCCACTTATATGGTACAAGCCGTATGTTGAGCGTGGAACCAGTCTCGCGTATGAATACGCGTAAGGTCGGTCCGGGCCGCTTCATCAAACAATACCGCGATATAAACAAGTACACGTTAGAGGGTAACAACTAAGGGATCAATGCCCGCACAAAACTTGTGTGTACTGGTCGTACAACACTCCTACGCATAGATCGGCTCTGATACCACTGTTGGGGATCGGCGCAGAAAACAAAAAATTTCCTATGGTGAAACCCCAGGAACTAGCCTAGGATCTATCTATGTAGTAATGCAGTAAAGGCCGATGCGTAAAGAATACATACCCTTGTAGACCGTACGCGGTTAACGTTCCACGGGGAACGTGGTTGATGTAGTCGTACTCGAAGCCTACCTTAAGGTCACGAAGCTCCTCACAGGTCACCCCTTGTTCCTTCTTGATCTTCATCATCTTCATCGTGCAACAGCTCCGACTCACGACATTCTAGCGCCCCAAGTGTTGCGCCTCGTGTCTTCATACACATCCGGTGTACGATGAGACCTCCGGCTCCCCGATCCTGCCGGGAGTGCGGAAGTGATATCCGGCTAGGAATCCCTGCAGCGCAACGGCGTACTGCAGGTGTGCCTCGATGGCACAGCCCAAACTTGGGGCCATGGTCACGAGGCATGGAGGGAAAGAGAGAAGAAGGAAATCAACCAAAGGACTTCTCCAAATATTGGTGTGTTTTATCCCACCCATGGGCACCCCTTTATATAGGCGGAGGGGGGGGTGCCCTCCCCATTGGGTTAGCCATGTGGGACTATTCATAAAAGAAAAGGCAGCAGATTTTTGGACTCGCCAAATGGGCCAAAAGTACTTAGCCCAAATAGCAAACAGAAAATACTAAATAAAAGGAAAAAGAAAAAGGCAGCAGCAGCCAGCCAGCTGGGTGGGGCGGCCTGCCCACTGGCCCAGCTCGCGCCACGGTGGCCTGGAAAGGGGGAGCCCCGGGTGGGCTGGCTTGCCCCCGGCGGCCCAGCACCCCACCCCGCCCCGCCTCGCCTGGCCCTGGTGGGCCGGCCTTCCCCGGCGACCCAGCTCCCTGGCGCCCGCGTGGGCCAGGTCGAGCAGGCCCCGGTGGCGGCTGGTAGCTGCGGACCGCTCCCCGTGCGGCGGTTAATAAAAACCGCCCACATGGGTTGTTTCTTTTCTTTTTCTCTTTATTTATTCTGCAGCTTTTATTCTAGACTATTTCCCTCCAGGATTTAGTCTAATATAAAAGTTAACTTTATAAATCTTAATCTAAATATTATTTATAATATATTAATTCATAATTAACATATAATAAATATACATTTAAATTCCCATTTATCCGAAAACACTTTTCGGGGCTTTTCCTTTATTCTTTCTCCGAACAACTTCGGATCTCTCTATGAAACGATTCCGGCTTTCTCTCTTTATCTACTTTGATTCCGTCTTACGAATGATCGCTCTCATCGTACCCTTAAGTGTATCCTCTCACGGCTCGGGAATGCTCTAGACATGATCTGTATCAATGATCAATAGAGGGACCAGGGATATCCATGTGACCCCTATGTATTCCTGATGACAATGTCGTTTGAACCGTCTAAATGTAGCATCCTCTTCCTTTTGTTTCTCGATACAACTTGTCTGAGATCCGATCACTGGTATCCCATACCTTATTCAATCTCGTTCACAACAAGTTCTGTTTTCTTGTTACCGTGATATTACATCTCCGTGACCTAGTCACATGTTGCAACATTTATAGATGTAATCTCACCAAGTCGGCCGTATGTATCTTTACCCGTCATGTGGGTGAACAAATCCTGGTCTTGCAGTCACATGTCATCTATTGTTCCTTCGGAATACCCAACGTACACCTTTTGGCCACCGCATTACCAGATGACATTTGATGCAGTCAAAGCAGCCTAGGGAAACAATGAGTAATATGAGCTCACGGTCTAAGGAGAAGGATTCTAGGTATAGTTGTTGCAACAATGAACTATATGACTTGATCGTGTTGCAATCCTTTGAGGAATGTCCAACCACATCATTCTCCAATGATATGATCTCGTTGTCAGTCGACATAAATGCCCATGATCTTGAAACCCAGATCATCTTCATGACCAACGAACTAGTATGAATAGAGGCTACTAGGGACTTGGTTGTTTCATACCACACCTGTTCCAATGTTTCTACTTGGCACAGTTCTAGCACAATATGAAACTATTATAAACTAATTGAGATATGACAATAAAAACCTATTTATTATTTGCCTCTAGGGCATATCTCCTTCATTTTGAAACGTAAAAATACAAAGTATCACAATGTGATATTAGATATCAAAGGGGTTAAATAGAAGGCACCAAATAAATCATTATAGTGTATATGTAGAGACCATTAGTTTAGAAATAGTTAGCATTCAATTAGAATTGGTAAACCATTTGAATTCGTGAAAGTTTTGGGGGTATTCGATATAACCAAAACAATAGTGAATAAGTCCTTGTAGAGTATTCATTGGAAATTTTGAATACGAAACCCATAGCTCAAACCAAAAGGAAAGCAAGATTCGTATTGCTTGGATTCTGGTGCATTCTTGAGAAAGCTCACTTCTAGTGATGTTTCTCAATTATGGAGCAAATGGAAATTAGTGTAAAACACGATGAGGATTCAAAACCCTGCATCAGAGTGTTGAGAAGCACAACGGACAGCGTTCCTGAACGATTCTCTTCACGGAAGGAAAGAATCAATGATTTTGATCATTGTGTTTTTCCCTCCACTATTGTTTTTCACTACATGAAGTAGGATTCAGAATGTAAATCCATATCTGGTATGGAGACATTTGTGAATCACTTTTCATGATTTTTGGAATATGACATACCTACGAACTACAAAGGAAATAATGGTAAACTAAATTATGATAAATCCTAAAAGCAAAATTCCCTTGAGATTAGAAAGCAATTCGTTGCTGAATCTCACAAGTAAAGGGGTTACTTGGAATTTTCCCAAATGACTACAAAGCCATAGTAGGAAAAAGGGGTGAATGACAAAAGCACAATTTGTCAAGTATTGGATGAATTCAAATGAATTTGATTCAAGTGTGCTAAATGTCTAGTGGATTTAAAACTAGTAAAAGTACTAGTATCTCATAGTAAATCTCCAAGTTCGATATTTGATCAAAGGATTTTGAAGTTGTTCAAAGTAGTAAGGAGATGCAATTTGCATAAAATTGAGTGGGAGCTATGAAAGTCTTCCTGAAACAATATGTGATTGACATATTTTAAGTGGGAGCAATATAAGACTCGAATTCAAATATGTAGGAACATATTTTGAGTGGGAGCTTATATGAGTAATTCTTAAATATGTTAAGGATGAAAGTGCAAATACTTATAAATAATGATTTATAAGATGTAGAAGTTGATAATAGGGGTATTATGATATTATGTAGTATTCCTTAAGTGATTCTGAAAAGGGTTTTGAAATAGAATAATTAAGGAACTGGTCCTTAATAACTCAAATTAGGAATAGTGTTAAGTTTAGCATCAATGGTTGAAAGAAAGAAAAGGATGATCGTCATCTACTATGTTAAGACATAGGTTCTATCTTAGTAAACCATGATGACAACTTAGCATAATATGTGATCCACTAAGGAACGTTTGAAAGTGATTAAGTTCGAATCACAGAATGTTGAGCTAAGTTTGTCTGCAGTGTCTAGTAGAGAACTGTGGACATATTTTCCAAATCCATAAAGGATGACATATCTTAAAGCATAAAGATTTATTTTATAAGGGAATATGTTGGAACTTCTGTAGATACCAATCAAAAGTCAAATAGGAAGCAAGGTGAACAAAACATCGAAAGTTGCACAGAGTGCACTAGTGTTTCGATGAATACATTTATAATAATAGAAAAGGGTACCATCTAAAGTGTTGTATAATGTTATGGTGGGGCTAGTTCGCTTTTAACATAGAATGATGTGTCCCAGGGCACAGTGCCCATGAGAAAGCCCTCGAGCTTGATCTAACATCACTGTAGGCTCCTGGAATCAGGCCTCGTTCTGCTGCCATAACGACGATGCATACACAAAGTTGATATCATATGATGATAAAGTATTAATGTCAATCAAGGTGACATTAGTAAGTTACAAAGGATTTGGGACTGTAAAGTACAGACCCAAGACTCAACCTCTTCCATGAGCAAGCATGTTCAGGGTACCGGTAACATGGTGCCAATGACTGAGAACAAAATGCAGCTAGCGTATTTGTACTCTAGTGCAAGTGGGAGACTGTTGGAAATATGCCCTAGAGACAAGTAGTAGTAAGGACTATTATCATATTTCATATAGTTTATGATTAAGTTTTATATCATGCTATAACTGTATTGAGTGGAAACATCAATACACGTGTGATAGACAAACAACCAGGGGTTCCCAGTGAAACTCTAGTCACTTGTTCATTGGTCAACAGATGATCATGTTTCTTGATCATGTGGCATTTATACCAGTTGGAAATGAGGTCATCTCATTCGGAGAATGAGATGATGAACCAATACCCAACCTAAACATCGTGACCCGATCATGTCACGAAGTTCAAGTTACGATGATTAGAAATGGATCCTCGTAGACTATTCCTTAGACCGTGAGGCTATATCAATCACTGTCGCGAGAGTGCTTAGATAGCATCAAACGCCATCTGGTAAAACGGTGGTTATAAAGGTGTGTTCATGTATTTGGAGGAAACTGTAGAGGCAATATATGTCAAGAGCGGGATTTGTCTGTCCATGTGACGGGAAGATACTCAAGGGCCCACTCGGAGAAGTTATATCCAATAGCCGCGCAGCGTGTGATTAGATCACGGGGATATCACTTGTCGGAACGAGTTAAGTAGCATTGTTCAGTAACGAGATTGAACACGACATGGTGATGTCAATGATCAGATCTCGGGCAATGCAAGTATCGAATGACAAAGAGAATAAGACACGACTGTCCCGGTTCAAACGACGAAAGATCTTCGTGGAACGCATAGGGGTCACATGGCCATCCAGGTCCCTCTGTCGATCATTGGTGCGGGAGTGTCCCGACCATGTCTGGAGTGTTCCCGAACCATGGGGTATCACGCTTAAGGGCTTGATGATGCTTAGAGAGTGTTTATAGGATCGGTAGAATCACCAAAGAAAAGAAGGGAGAAAACCGGAAGGGTTTCGGTAAATCCGGAGGATGTCCGGAGTGGAGGTGGAAGGTGTTCCATGGACACAGAGATTAAATAATATGTGAATGAATGTTAAATATTGATTTAATCATTTATTCATAATTATTTAATAAAGAGAAAATCAATTAAAAAGGTCAAAGGCTTAATGGGCCAATTCCGGAGGGAGAGGGCCCATTAGGGGAAAGGAGAGAGGGAGAGGGACCAAACGGGAGGCCGGTTGGGCCTTGCCCCCCCCCCCCCGCGGGGCCCACTAGGGGCTGGATGGCAGCCACCCCACCCCCTCCTCTCCTTTAGTCCCACCCCGGGACTTTGAGGGAGGTAGTACCTCCCTTCCCCCTATATATAGTGGGGTATTTGGCCTAGAAAAATACACCAATAATCAATAAAGGTCTCCCCACTTTTGGGAGGACCTCCAATTGATATTTTCTCTCTCCCCCTCTCTCTCTCGTGACCATGGTCCCAAGTCTGGACTACGCGAGCGAGAGACATCTTCATCGCGAAGCGCCGTCGCGCTGCGGGATTCAGATCCGGGAGCTCTACTTCCGCAACTGTTGCTGGATTGGGTAAGCGGGAGTCATCATCAGGCATCCGACGTGTGTAACTCCCCGCGAGGTGTCGCACTTGAGGCACTCAAGTCGTTGGAGCCAGAAGGAGCACAAGGACTTCATCACGACCTTGAGGTCGGCTTCGGCTCGTCTACATCAACCACGCTCTCCTGAGCGTTGCCAACGCTTTTCGGTCTTCAAGGGTAAGTTCGCGAAAAGCCCCTCCCATTACTGTATTACTAATAGATAGGTCCTGGCAGCTTCAGGGGTTCAGGGGCATAGAGTAAAATTTATTGTTTTTATGCGCGGAACCCCTACAGGTACAGGGCTGCCGTAGGGCTTCCCCGCGGTTTGGAGCTTATGCGTCATACTCCAGGGCCTTTCATGAGTTTATTAGAGAGCACCCAACTCTCACGGACTGCGACGTTTAACAGTCAGACTCATATAGGTATGTTCCTCAATAGATGTTCTGCAGGACAACATCTCTGCTTAGAAAAGCCACTTGGAACATATTGATACATTGCAAGTGTATCTATAATTTTTGATGTTCCATGCTTGGTTTTATCCACTTTCTTGTGTTTTGTCCACACTTTGGAGTACTTTTCATATGATTTCTTGGACTAACCTATTAACAAGAGCCACAGTGCCAGCTGCCTATTTTCTGCTGTTTTTGGTTCCAGGAAAGTCAAAAAATGAATATTGTCGGAATTGGACGGGACAAAAACCAAAGTGCCTATTTTACCAAAAGTCATCTAGAGCCAGAATACGAGACGGAGAGGAGCCAGGGGGCCACCACACCACCTGTCTGCGTGGGCCAGGCCTGGCCACGCCAGGGGGTGGTGTGGCCAGCCCAGGCACCCCCTCGGCCTCACTCTTCACCTATAAGTTGCCTTCTGACCTAAAAACTCAGGGGGGTTCAACGTTTTCCAGAAGGAGTTCCGCTCCGCCGCCACCACCAGATTCCACGAAACAGCACCATAAACTCCGTTCTGGCACCCTGCCGGGACGGGGAATCGGAGGAGATCATCGCCATCATCATCACCATCGCTTCTCCATCGACCATCCATGTTTCCCCCATATATGAGTGAGTAATCCCCCGCTGTAGGCTATGGGGATGGTAGGGATTGGATGAGATTGTTCGTGTAATGGCATCAGATTGTTAGGGCATGGTGCCTAGTATCTTTTATCAATGCTTTGTGACTTTGTTGCGACTTGTTGTGCTTAATGCTTGTCACTAGGGCTCGAGTGCCATGATTTCAGATATGAACATGGTATTGATTCATTATGATAGTATTGTTTATGGTCTTATCCGCAAGTTCTATACACACGTTTTTGTCTAGAACCAATGGCCCCGAAGTGACAGAAATCGGGATAACCGGAGGGAATGGCTTTGATGTGAGGATCACATGTGTTCATGGAGTGTTAATGCTTTGCTCCGGTGCTCTATGAAAAGGAGCACCTTAATTGCCAGTAGTTCCCTTGAGGCCCCGCTGCAAACGGGCTGGCAGGACAAAAGATGTTGTGCAAGTTCTCATTGCGAGCACATATGACTATATATGGAACACATGCCTAAGATTATCTAGTACTTGGATGTTTTATCTTATTTATCTTCAATTGTCCTATGTTTTGATTGCTATGTGAATTGTCTTGTCCATGCAACGCCCGTCCATCCATCCCTATGCCTACCGCACTCGAATCCTATTGTTTATTGTTATTGTTACTGCTGTCTTTACTTTACTACTGCTGCTACTTTACTATTCCTACTATAAAACTATTGCTACTGATAAACTGTTGTGAGCAAGATTGTTTCCAGGTGCAGCTGAATTGACAACTCAGTTGTTAAGGCTTATAAATATTCTTTGGCTCCCCTTGTGTCGAATCAATAAATTGGGTTTCACTTCCCTCGAAAATACTGCAATACACCCCCTATACTTGTGGGTCATCACATATTAAGATAAATATCAACCTGCCATGCAGAATAAGAGAGTATTACATCTTTATGGAGATGTAAATATAATATGGGCATACTCTCCTCTCAGCTGATCAACAGCTTGCCTCCCATCTCTAATTCATGGGATCTCCGATCACATAGAGTGGGTTACCACTGCGAACAACTCATTGTGTGGGTCTCAAACCCATCTCCCTCAATGCATTATCTATCACATTACGTGATAGGCCCTTTGTGAAGGGATCTACCAAGTTCTTAGATGTTTGGATATAATGCAACACAATAACTTCGGAGTTTCTCAGTTTCCTGATAGATTTCAATCTCCTCTTCATATGCCTTGATGACTTCATATTATCCTTAGAACTGTTTACTTTGACGATCACAGTTAGATTATCACAGTCCATCGAGATGGTGGGTATAAGTTTTTGAACCACATGTAAGTCCATCAAAAGCTCACGAAGCCACTCTGCTTCAACAGTGGATGTGTCTAATGTTGTGAGTTCTGCTTCCATAGTTGACCTCGTTAAGATGGTCTGCTTGCAAGACTTCCAGGAAACAGCACCACCACCAAGTGTAAACAAATAACCACTTGTGGCCTTAATCTCATCAGCATCAGATATCCAGTTTGAATCACTATAACCCTCAAGTACTCGAGGATACCCAGTATAGTGAATACCATAACTCGCAGTGCCTTTCAAATAGCGCAAAACTCTCTCAAGAGCATGACAATGATCATCTCTAGGATTTGATACAAATCGACTCAGTTTGCTTACAGCAAAGGAGATGTCAGGCCTTGTAGCGCTCGCTAAATACATGAGCGAGCCAATAATTTGAGAATATCTCAATTGATATTTAGCATCCCTTCGATTCTTTTGGAGTATCACACTCGGATCATAAGGTGTTGGAGAAGACTTGCAGTCGCTACACCCAAAGCGCCTCAATATCTTTTCCACATAGTGGGATTGAAGCAGTTTAATCCCACCATTGTCATCCTTCAGTAGCTTGATATTTAAGATTACATCAGCCACTCCCAAGTCCTTCATCTCAAAGCAGCGAGATAGGAACTCTTTGACCTCTGATACGTCCATTTTGCATCACTATTCTATGTCTTAATTCACTATCAATCATTAATATATTTCGTATTGAGAGGTGATACTTATGTTATTTCATCTTATTTTGCATGGTTGATGACTTTTGGAGCATGGAACACTGTAGTCAGGATTCTGATGGAAAAGGTGTTGTTTGGAGGCAAAATTCGTGAAGATCAGAAAATCTGGGAAAATATATGGAAAATCTTATTTTTCTAGAAGACTAAGGATGCCAGAAGATGGAGTGGAGATGGGCCACAGGGGGCCCACACCACCCCATGGCGCGGGCAGCCCTAGGCCACGCCAGGAGGTGATGTGGCCACCCTGGCCCACTCCAGCCTCTCCCCTCTGGCGTATATCATCCCCCCGAAACCCTAAGACTCGGGGAGCGACCATAGAAAGATTCCGCCGCCTCTGCGGGGCGGAAAACACCGAGAGAGAAAGATCTCTCCGGCACACAGATTTCTGCCTGGGGAATTCCTTCCCGGAGAGGGGAGATCGTCGCCATCAACACCACCATCAAGCTAGACTTCATCGGGATCATCATCATCATCACCACCACCACTATCATCACCATCAGCACCCTCATCACCATCTCCATATTGCTGTAACAATTGTGTTGAATCTTGCTATAGTTCATAGGGGAAATTTTCCCGGTGTTGATTACTCTTTGTAGTTGATGCTATTGAGTGAACCATTGAATTATTATTTATGTTCAGATTGTTATACATCATTATTCCATCTCTGATCATGATCCATATGATGTCTTGTGAGTAGTTCGTTTTTTTCTTGAGGACATGGGAGAAGTCTTGTTGTTAGTAGTGGAGTTGCGTTGAGAAAGATTCAGTAGATTGTTATTTAAGTTGTGGTGTACTTCTTCTAGTGGTGTCATGTGAACGTCGACTACGTGACACTTCACCTATATGGCCCTAGGGGAATGCATTGTGTATATGGCCACTAATCGTAGGGGTTGCCGGAGTGACAGAAACCTGAACCTCCGTTAGGAAACCATTGCACAAGGGACGTAAGGGTCTTAGAGTTTAAAGTTGTGGTTAGGTTTCTACCTTAATTACTTTCTTGTACTTATGGATGTTTGCAAGGGGTTTAATCACAAGTATGTATTAGTCTTGGATGGGGCGGTACATTAGCACAGGTTCACCCACACAACACTTAGCAAGCTAGAGAAGATTAATCAGCTATATGAAGCGAAAGCACTTGACAGTCTTCCCATGTGTCCTCGAGAACGTTTGGTCATCTTAAGTAATACAACCGGCTTGTCCTTTGCTGCATAAAGGATTGGGCCACTTGCTGCATTTATTCCTACTGTCTTTTATTTACTCATACTTTGTTTACTTGCTTTATCAAAAACCCCTAAAAATCTGTTTGCTAAGTATTTGCAGAGAATTCCTGATCCATACCACTAGCCAGCACCTTCTGCTCCTCGTTGGGTTCGACACTCTTACTATCGAAAATACTGCGATACACCCACTATACATGTGGGTCATCAAGACTATTTTCTGGCACCGTTGTCGGGGAGTGAAGCACTATTGGAGAGTGGAACTGGTAAAGGAAACTTCTACTGTGAGTATTGTTTACTACTGTTAGTTGCTTTATTTTCGTTATGGACAATTCGCTGAGTTTCTTATTTGGTAATGCTACTATGATGGCTCAATGCACGGCGCCCAGAAAAATGCTTGATAGCGGTGTTGATGTAGAGCTCGTTGGGAACCCCAAGAGGAAGGTATGATGAGCACAGCAGCAAGTTTCCCTCAGTTATGAAACCAAGGTTTAATTGAAGATCTCTAGTAAAAAGTATGCTAGCGTCATATGTACTGAAATTTTTCGGGAGACATGGTCAAAGCCCGGAGAAAGAGCAAGAAAGCGTTAGCGCATTGGACTTCCATTATCTAGACGGGCATCTTGATTATGAGACAGTAGGAGCAAGGAAACACCCCAAAGGTGTTACTAGCTGAGCTTTGGCGGGGCGCACTACCAGTGCTAGTAGAAACGTGGAGACCTGCACAACACAACCACAGAACTTTGTCCCCAACTTGCGATGAGGTTGTCAATCTCACCTTTTTTTGCGGAAAACAAAGTATTAAACGTATCGAATGGAAAGAAGTAAAAGTTTGCAGAAAGTAAACACAAAGCACTAAAATATTGTAGATTGTATATAAAGAAAAGGACCGGGATCCATAGTTCACTAGAGGTGGATCTCCTTAAGATAGATAACATGCTGGGTGAACAAATTACATCGGGGCAATTGACAAACACTGAGAAATCAATACATGCATATACTAATCATCTTGACTCCTTTGAGACTTGATTCGGCATTACAACATTATACATAGACCGCCATCCAACTGCATCTATGACTAATAATCCACCTCCAGGTTATCATCCGAACCCCCTCCAGTATTAAGTTGCAAGCAACAGATTATTGCTTTACGAACTGCATGTAAAGTAAACAATACGGTTGTTCTATGAACAAAGGATTGTTGTTTTCTCCCTAGTAGCAACAACACATCTAGTACCTTAGAGATTTCTGTCACTTCCCCAGATTACCAGAGGCATGAACCCACTATCGAGCATAAATACTAACTCTTGGAGTTGCTAGCATCTACTTGGCCAAGATAGCTACTAACAACGGAAAGCATGCAAGATCACAAATAACAAAGACATGATAGAATCAATAATCAATCTGAAATAGCATCTCAATATCCATCGGATCCCCGCAAACACAACATGCAAAATTACAAATAGTTGATCTTGATCATGAACGGAGCTCACAAGATCTAAACATGAAAGCACAAAGGAGGAGAACTAGCCATCTAGCTACTACATGGATTCGTAGTCCAAGGATGAACTACTCACGCATCACACCGGAGGCTTGCATGGTGATAAAGAAGGCCTCTAGGGTGAATTCCCCTCTGCGGCAGGGTGCCGGGAAGAGCTGCAGATCCCTCCCGATCTAGGGATGGAGATGACGGCGGCTATAGACTCTTTCGTGGATTTTTGATCGGGCACTTAGGGTTTTTGTCCCGAGAGCAATATAAAGGCGGAAGGAGAGGCCGAAGGGGTGCCGGGAGCGGCCACACCACCCCTTGGCGCGGGCCAGGCCTGGCCGCGTGGCCAAGTGGTGTGGTGGCTCCCTGGGCCTTCTCTGTCTCGGATTCTGGCACTTGATGACTTCCGGAAAAATAGGCACTTTAGCTTTTGTCCCGCCAATTCCAAGAATATTGATTTTCTGACTTTCCTGGAACCAAAAACAACAGAAAACAGGCAGCTGGCATTATGGCTCTTGTTAATAGGTTAGTCCAAGAAATCATAAGAAAAGTACTCCAAAGTTGGAACAAAACACAAGAAAGTGGATAAAACCAAGCATGGAACATCAAAAATTATAGATACATTTGCAATGTATCATACTACCACTGCTAAGGTAGTAGATAAGCCACCACCTGCTGAGATTGATGTTTTCAAAATACCTATAAGAATTATTGATCGTGTTATGGATAACTATTATGTTGGGGATGGAACTGTCCATCCCGGTGATCATTTGCTCTTTATACACGAATTATGCGGTTTGTTGAAGTGTGCAGGTATTACTACAGATCAAGTTAAGAAGAAGTTATTCTCATTGTCACTGAAAGGAAGAGCTGAGGACTGGTATAAGCTACTGAAGAATGGTCAAGCCCTGGAATGGGAGGAAATAGTGCCTCTCTTTAATCAAAGTTTTATCCTCCTAGTGAGATTCATAAAGATCGGAATCAAATATACAACTTTTGGCCTCTTGATGGAGAGAGTACAGCTCAAGCTTGGGGGAGATTGAAGTTATTAATGCTCAAATGTCCCATTCATGAGCTCCCCAACAATATTATTATCAACAACTTTTATGCAAGGCTTTCTCTGCATGACAAGGATTTATTGGACGCTTTTTGTGCTGGATCATTCACTCGCATGGAAGAAGAAACTAAATGGGATCTTCTGGACCGTATTCAAGACAATGCTGAAGCTTGGGAGAATGACAAAGGTAGAAAGTCAGGTATAAATTATGATTATGAATGCATTGAATCTTTTATGGGAACTGATGACTTTCAAAATATTAAAAATGCTTATGGTCTAGACTCTCAAGCTATTGCTGCTTATTTTAAGGCTTTTGCTTCCTATATTGAAGTGCCTAAAAAGAAGTGGAATAAGTATCATGAACCTTATAAGATGTTGCTAATAGTGTTCCTGCAAGAAATACTGAAGTTTATACTGCTAATCATGTCTTACCTAAACCTTACATTGATAAAATGCCTTTCCCAGTTAAGATAAAGGAACATTCTATGATAGCTAGTATGGTTAATGAAAGTATGAATAAGGTTGTTGAACCTGATAAACAAGTGGTTGATGAACCTATAATAGCAAATGTGAAAGACTTTGTCACTAAATATGAGAAAGAGGGACACCCTATCCTTTGTAAGGATACCTCTAATATTGTTTCACAAAGTAGAGTTATGAAAGCTAGTATTCCTGTGTTTTCTGTTAGAATAAGTGATCATTATTACGATGGTCCTTGTGATAGCTATATTGTTAAGTTTATGCATGATACTTCAAGTTATTATGAGAGAGGGAAAAGTGTTCTTATGTATCTCAATAATATTAAGTTTCCTTGTTTTATGCTGAAAGTTTTTATGTTGCACTTCTTTTGCCTTCTTATGCAAGTTGCCTCTGGATTCAACAACTTGTTTGTTTACAAAATTCCCTTGCATAGGAAGTGGGTTAGACTTAAATGTGTGTGTTTTTGCTTCTTAATGCTCTCTTTCACTTCAATTCATATCCCTATGAGAGCTTATTCAAAATTATCATGCCCATCTTAATGGCTATAAAGAAAGAGCTTTATGGGAGACAACCCAATTTGTTTTTTCTTTCAGTTTGTTTTTGTTTCTTTGAGTCTTGGAAGTTATTACTTCGATAATAACCGCTCCTTATCCGTTTTGTTTGGTTTTTGTGTCAAGATCAACCTCTAATGAGAGAGAAGTAAGATTTGGGGAAGTTGCTGTCCCGAAAAAGATTTTTGTGCTTCACCGTAAAAATTCGTGAGAGATTTCTGTATGTCGGATTGAGCTGTAATTTTTTGTCCTTATGCCCCACGTTGTTATTTAACTCTCGTTAGTTTTTCACTTTTTGATTTGAGCAACAGAAGATTTTCTAAAAAATTGATCTTTACCTGCTGGTCTGTTTTGACAGATTTTGCCACTCTTGCATTTGCTTCTTTATTCGATTTCCTTTTTGAATTCTGTCAACACCCGGATTTTTAATCCTAGATGCCCGTTATGCCATACCTCGCAATCCCAAGATTACCATTTTTGCGAGACATAACGGATTGGATATCACAGTACATCATCCATTACAAACCATACATAAGGTCTTACACAAATAAGGATCTCATGATCCAGTCTTAAGACAACAAGCATCGGAAATAAAAGATAGCGTAGCGGTGGGTTCCATCTTCAGGGGCACAGGCAATGCTGACGAAGGCAGGTAGTCCTAGTTATCATAGTCGTCCTGCTGACCATCATCTTGATAATCTCCTTCATATTCTGGCCATGATAATAGCCAGGGACAAAAGCCATGAGTACTCTTTAAGTACTCGCAAACTACCACTAACAAGTAGTAGAATTCTAAGTTAAAGTACTAGATCTAAGTTTAACTATAAAGATAAGTTTGAAACCTAAGCTGAGTTCTAAAGCAAAGAAAGATAAAGTAAAGTTCTAGAGTCACATAAGTTGGGAAACTATTGTCATAAACACCACCCTGTTGTGGTCAAGTCACGATTCATCATTCATTTCAAAGTATATAGAAAACATCTAACAACAAAACCGTATGGCCATTCCAACTGTCCATCACCGCGGATGCGGCTATTCGAATAGATTGACACTCTGCAGAGGTGGTACACTTTCACCACAAGATTCGATACATCTGTCAGGGATAACCCTGAATCATCATACTTAGTATGCAGATAATCAAACATAACCTTCCCTTTACACACCCTAGTATAAGCACCTCTCCTATGAGCATGGCCTCCCAACCATGACCATCAGTCATCTTGGGCACTGCATAGGTGGACAACATTGAGAGGTAGCCTCAACTCAAACCTCTCCCGTGAGGGAACTAATAATAATGCATATAAATTTCTAGCTAAGCCTTACCCAATTCAGGTAATGTGGTTGTACGGTAAATTTGGAATGGTATCGCATCTGAATCCAACCATCAGTTTTATAAAAAGGTTAAGGCTCATGCCTCAACATTTTCCTCATCATCAACCATTTGTGTTTCTCAACACATGTCAAAACATCTCAATAGAATGACTCATCATTCCAAGGTTTTCACAATTCATTTTCACCAAGTGTTCCCATCTAAAGTGACTCAAGTTTTTGATCTACTCTAAACTACTAAGTTAAGAGTGTTCACTAAGGTGGAACAGATGGGTTCAATCTCATGTCATAGAATGACATCTAAAGGGTTCTAAATCGGTCAAGTTTTATACTTTTTATGCTACCTTCAAATCAAGTAAAGGACTTTGTATAACCTAAGAAGGGTAAAACTTGTAACTAAGACTTGGGGTATTAATAGTCAAAAGGGAGTGTGATCAAAGCATGCTTAGGGCATCTTTGCTAAACCATCTAGTTTGATTCTAGTTTGTTAAGTACTACACTTTCAAGTAATAATTTGCAAGGGTTAATCTTGGATAGTGTTAGCTTGCCTTGGTTGGTGCAGTGGTTGAAGTTTTCTTCTTCTTCTTCTTGGTAGAACTCCTCCTCCTCGAGATCTTGGTCAGTACTATCGTCTATAAATACATAGGGAGTGCACAATCACCAAACAATACTTAACTAGGCTAAATAGTATTCTAAGACACACATTTGATGATCTATTATCATCACAACATCACAAGTTTAAATTTCAATAGCTTCATCCTTTTTATTTTAGAAAAGTAATTTCTACTCATTGAAATATTAACTACAATTTAATATTCGCCACAAAATATGGGATCATGTGGACACACGTCCTCACCACATATTCTAACATGTGGGAATGAAATTTAAAGGTTGGATCAACATTACTTTGGTTCAAGTTCATTAGTAAATGATTTAAAGTGACTAGAAATGCCTATATAGCATTGTTTTGGTACTAGTCCATAGTCACTGCATGTAAACCTTAATATTATTACATATTTGGATAGATATGGTGAAATGTGATTTTTGAGAGTTGGAATCAACTCAAAATCTAACTTGGTTGATTTTATAAAAATGTTGCAAGTTGCAAAAGCTTTTGTCTTCTTATTTTTATTAGGAGAGATCTATAACTCTAAATGAATTAAACCCAACGGGCTTAGATAGATCTTCTTAATACCTTTCAGGCAAAATTTGTTTCATGCAATTTGGATTTGTAAAACTCACAGAATTAAATTTTTAAATACTGGACAGAAACTAGATTTAACTAAAAAGAAAAATCCAGATTTGAATGCGTGGGCTAGCGCGGGAAAAGAAATGGGCTGGCCCAGTGGCGCTATGTGGCGCGGGGCTCAGCTGACAGGGGGTCCCGCTTGTCAGCGGCACTTAACACGCGAAACGGTACGCGCGCTGTGGGCCGTAGGATTAGAAGCGAGATCTACGGCTGAGGGTCGTCGTCGACGACGAACAGGTCGCCGGCGAGCTCGAACCCTAGCGGCTCGGTGGGGGTCTACTGGGGGCGTACCAGGGCTCCAGCGGGGTCGGCGAGGTGGGCAAACAACGTGGAAGACAACGGCAAGGTGAAGCGTGGTCGTGGCGGAGCTTGGGGTGGTCGCAATCAACGGTGCCCTTCTCCTCCTGCCGCGGCTGCTCCGGCTCCAATTCTACCGAGGCAGAGCTCGCCTTGCTCTGGCTAGAGGTGGGGGAGGTTCAGAGAGGTGAGGGGAGTGGAATGGTGTGTAGCGGAGAGGCTGGGAAGGGCTCCTTTTATAGGCCCGACGGTGAGACCAAGCGAGATGGGCAGTCGACGGTGGTGACATGGCTACGGCGGGGTAGAGGCATGGCTGAGGGTGGCGATCGACGTGCTATCCCCTGGCAGTGCTCTAGGCATTGAATGCAGCCGTAGGGGCGTTGGCACGCGGTCTGGGCGAGGTGGCGCTCTGCACGACAGAGGCGGCGGTGGCCACGACGAGCGGTGGCTATGAGGCGTTGGGCGGCCAGTGGGGGTGTATGGGGTGTTCTCCAGGTCGAGGCGGATCGGTGGGCGCGGGCTGGTGCCAAGGGGCGGTCTGGGCGAGCGGGGACAGGGCGTGCTCTGGGGGCGACGTCGGCATGCTCGACCAGCTCTGGGCGCGGCGGTTCCTGGCCGCTCTGCCCTCTGTCTCTGGCCTGGGGCTGGTTGTGCGGTGGAGGAGGACCACTAGCGATGTGCTAGACATGGCAAGAGGGGTTGGCGGCTGCTGTGGCGCGATGTCGCCGGTGGGGGTGCTCATGGTGCTCGGCCTTAATGGCCATGACCATTTGGTCGTGTGCACAAGGTGTGGCTGGGCTAGCAAAGGGTAGGGCTGGTACTGAGGGGACAAGGTTAGGCACAAATGGTGACCAAGATCACTGCTCAAAATAGTGTTTCAAATTTGGCCAAATTTGTGCACACAAGCTGTTTGATGAAATGGCCGAAAGAAAAAAGTTTTGAATTTTGGTTTCAAAATTTTTGAGTGATCTCCACTAGTGATACGTAGTCTCCGGTTGCAAGGGTTTGGAAAGTGGAGCTCAAGAAGATGGTTTTTGAAATGGGGGTGATCTATGCATATGCATTAGATTCAATTTTAAACTGTCATTTAAAATAGTTAACAGAATGTTTTTAGCATATCAAAAGGCGGGCCTTGGTACCTCATTATGGGTAATAGCAAGGGGTGCAAAGATCAAATTGTTTCTTTTAAGTTTTGAGTACTAGGAATAGCCAAAGTAGGCATGAGAGTTAAATTTGCCAAAATGACCATTCCTCCTTTTTAATTCTTTTTGAATTGATTTTCTTTAGGCAAAGTTTGGGAATGATGTAGATGATGTTTAAATCACCTAAGAAACATTTTACAAGCATTGGATCACTCAATCATGGCAATTCAAACAACTCCTATTTTAAATGCACACATATATGAATGCTTTCATATTAAATTTGGAAAAGTTTTTGTTAACCCCATCTTTGGTTGATTTGATCTTTCATAAACTTGGATTGAAGTTTTGGGATGTTACAAATTCTTTTTGCGTTTTCGGAAGGAGTTGCTACAGTAGCTTATGTTTTGATGGTTTTCAGTTGAAGTGAACTCAAAAGTTTCTATAACTTCACTTATACTAATGTTGCTAATGAGAACTGTGTGAAGTTTTGTGTGAAAGAAATTTCCAGGTAGTGGAGATGTTGGTGTAATAAGGAAGAGAAGGGTTTTATGACTCAAGTAATAAGTGTATGAAGATGAAGATATTGATGATATTCAAGTGGTGCCTCCGGAAGAATCTACTAGATACCAAATCCAGAGACCTGCAGAGTCCGTTTTCAAATAGGTAACAGTTCTAGTAAGAAAAGTTCCACGAAAACACTATCCAACTATATTTTTGCAGTTTTTAGTCAATAAGGAAAGCTACAAAGCGAAAAAGGGACGGAAACGGAGCTAGGGTGGCTCACACCACCTTGTGGCGCAGGCCCACCTTGGCCGCGCCACCAGGTGGTGAGTCCACCCCGGACTCCGCCTCCGACTCGTTTTCTCCCAGTACCTTCCTTTTGACATGAAACTTCGTAATATATAACCCCCCGGATCCCCCGAGGTTCGTATATCGTGTTTTTGTTGTGTTTTTGTTTAGATCTGTTTCTGCCAGGACATACTCTTTGAAGGTTTAGAGGCACAATGGTGTCTGCCAAGGATAAAGGGAAGGAGCCTATGGAGGAAGACCTCCAAGACCCCGGGAAGGAGAAGGAGATGAAGAGTGAAGGGTTAGAAGGACTGCACGGATGTAGACTTGGGGGAAAGCTCCTCGTCATAGTTTGGCTCCACGGTCACTTCCTCCACACACCAAGAATCCCTTCCATACCTTTATCCATAACCATGCAGGAAAAGAAGACTCCAAGAGGGAAGAACAGAAAAAGAATCACAAGAGCTGGGATCCACAAACTGAAATGATTATGAGCCGTATTGAGCACAACTCGGAGTTGATTCGTACTCTCACCTTCGATATTGAAGACTTGGGGAAACTGATCAAAGAGCTCATTGAGAGGATACCACCACCACCGAAGGAGTAATTCGTCATCAGGTTTGGGCATGCCCTTGGCTTGTTCCAAGCTTGGGGGAGTGCCGCGGTATCATATCACTATCTTATATCTTTTTACCTTATTAGTAGAGTCATATCATGAATAGAGGAGTTATTATGTAGTATGGTTTGCATCATGGAAGTGTCCCCTCTCTCGTTAGATATGTATCCCTTGGTGTGAGTTTTCGTTATGGAATATTAATGAGAAGTTCTATCATTCACTCTTTTGCATAGCTTGTATTAGTTTTCAATGCGTGGTTATATGATTGATCTTGTTGTTAGTATTGGTATCACTTTGGGATCATTGAGTTAATTTAGTTGGTTTTGGCAAACCTGGCTCGGTCAGTAGCAACACCTTTTTGAGAGTTGAAAGAAAAGATAGAAGTACTCTAAAGAAAAATAATGTCATCATCTTTCTTTCTTGATTTGCTCATAAGTCTTCTCTAGTTAAGATCTTTTGTGCTTCCAAGGAAGATTGCATGTTTGTTTTTATCATTTGTATGTTTGGTTGTTTCCTTCAACTCTTATACTTGCTACCCAGACTTGGTAGCCAAAAACATGTACTGGGAGGGTATTCTTCTCGTGCATCCACCTCCTTAAAACCAACACCTTTGCCATTTGTGTCCACCATACCTACCTAGTAGCATTATTGCTATTCCAAGTAAATTCTTGTTTTGTCTACCTCCCAAATTAAACTTGTTATGTGAAAATTAGTGATTAAAGCTCTCACGAACTTGATGGCACACTTTACTTCCTTGCACTTAATAAACTTGAACCATTGTGCTCACCTATGTTGTGTATATGCTTGCGCTTTGTAAGTTGTGGATTAGCAGAACCATGCTGTCATGGGGAACGCTTTCAACATTGCAGTGGTACTTCGTACCTAGTTGATATCATGTTCTTTTGTCTATGGATATCGTCGATGTGAAATGAAAGGGGAGCTTGTAAGTCCATGGAGTTATGCATGTGTGTTAGAGAAATGCCTGGGCCACTAGTCTAATCCATGCTGACATGGTGGAAACCTGCAGCGTAACCATAACAAGTATTTATGAAGCATTCTTCTTATAAAAAAGAGATAGAGATTGAGAAAAAGATAAAAGAAAAAAAAGAGATATTATGAAAAGAGGAAAGAGAGAAAAAAAGCACCATATTCCCATGGTAAATAAGAAGATTGCTGAGATACTTGTTTTCTGCTTGCCTTGTCATTTTGATATAGGGATTCTTCCATATCATTAGGCAAGGGGTACCCCATTGGCGGTTCTCAGTGATACACATATGCTTACGATGACAAGAACTTACTGGTGACTAAACTTGAGTAGCATGAGGAGCGGCCCTCGTATTCAAGGGACGTGAGATTCTCAACTTACAACTTGTCAATGCATATCCTCATGTTTGATCACTTTAACCTTAATCACCTAAAGATGCCTATGATAGGGGCAATGAGAGCTGAAAGCTAGTAAGTATCATAATTTTTGGGAGCTCTTTATGAGACTTGCAATCCCTGCTTCCCTCTTTGAAGGGCCTTTCTTTTACTTTGTAGTTGAGTCAGTAAACCTATTCCCTTCTATCTCAGCAAGTATTTTGAGTTGTTGTGTTTCATTCGTTCATATGATGATTTATTCAATCATGTTTCTTATGTTCCTTGTTTTGCACATTGCTCTTATCTTGATGTTTACTACTTTGAAAGCTTTCATTGAAAAACCAGCTATTTGTCAACTCCAGCAAATTATCAACTATTCTTCGACCAAGAGCTAAGTTTGCCATTACCAATTATGATTCACTTTATGTATCTTTATTGTGTTTCCTTTACTCATTGCAAGTTGAGTTATATAATAGTGAGTTTTCTTCTATTATGATCTATGTATTTGATGAATGTGATGCTTCTTGTCTGTATTCTTTTATTGACTCTTCACTCCATAAACCTGAGGCCATGTTTATTGAGCTCAGTTTCGCTTGAGGACAAGTGAAGTCTAAGCTTGGGGGAGTTGATACGTCCATTTTTCATCACTATTCTATGTCTTAATTCACTATTATTCATTGATATATTTCGTATTGAGAGGTGATACTTATGTTATTTCATCTGTTTTTGCATGGTTGATGACTTTTGGAGCATGGACCGCTGTAGTCAGGATTCTGATGGAAAAGGTGATGTTTGGAGGCAAAATTCGCGAAGATCAGAAAATCCAGGAAAATATATGGAAAATCCTATTTTTCCAAAAGACTAAGGATGCCAGAAGATGGAGTGGAGATGGGCCACAGGGGGCACACACCACCCCATGGCGCGGGAAGCCCTAGGCCGCGCCAGGAGGTGGTGTGGCCACCCTGGCCCACTCCAGCCTCTCCCCTCTAGCGTATATCATCCCCACGAAACCCTAAGACTCGGGGAGCAACGATAGAAAGATTTCGCCGCCTCTGTAGGGTGGAAAACACCAAGAGAGAAAGATCTCTCCGACAGACAGATTTCTGCTAGGGGAATTCCTTCCCGGAGAGGGGAGATCGTCGCCATCAACACCACCATCAACCTAGACTTCATCGGGATCATCATCATCATCATCACCACCACCATCACCATCAGCACCCTCATCACCATCTCCATATTGCTGTAACAATTGTGTTGAATCTTGCTATAGTTCATAGGGGAAACTTTCCCGGTGTTGATTACTCTTTGTAGTTGATGGTACTGAGTGAACCATTGAATTATTGTTTATGTTCAGATTGTTATACATCATTATTCCATCTCTGGTCATGATCCATATGATGTCTTGTGAGTAGTTCGCTTTGTTCTTGAGGACATGGGAGAAGTCTTGTTGTTAGTAGTGGAGTTGCGTTGAGAAAGATTCAATAGATTGTTATTTAAGTTGTGGTGTACTTCTTCTAGTGGTGTCATGTGAACGTCGACTACATGACACTTCACCTATATGGGCCTAGGGGAATGCATTGTGTATATGGCTACTAATCGTAGGGGTTGCCGGAGTGACAGAAACCTGAACCTCCGTTAGGAAACCATTGCACAAGGGACGTAAGGGTCTTAGAGTTTAAAGCTGTAGTTAGGTTTCTACCTTAATTACTTTCTTGTACTTACATATGTTTGCAAGGGGTATAATCACAAGTATGTATTAGTCTTGGATGGGGCGGTACATTAGCATAGGTTCACCCACACAACACTTAGCAAGCTAGAGAAGATTAATCAGCTATATGAAGCGAAAGCACTTGACAGTCTTCCCATGTGTCATCGAGAACGTTTGGTCATCTTTAGTAATACAACCGGCTTGTCCTTTGCTGCATAAAGGATTGGGCCACTTGCGGCATTTATTCCTACTGTCTTTTATTTACTCGTACTTTGTTTACTTGCTTTATCGAAAACCCCTAAAAATCCGTTTGCTAAGTATTTGCAGAGAATTCCTGATCCATACCACTAGCCAAAACCTTCTGCTCCTCGTTGGGTGATGACCCACAAGTATAGGGGGTGTATTGCAGTATTTTCGATAAGTAAGAGTATCTAACCCAACAAGGAGCATAAGGTGCTGGCTAATGGTATGGATCAGGAATTCTCTGCAAATACTTAGCAAACGGATTTTTACGGGTTTTCGATAAAGCAAGTAAACAAAGTACGAGTAAATAAAAGACAGTAAGAACAAATGCAGCAAGTGGCCCAATCCTTTATGCAGCAAAGGACAAGCCGATTGTATTTATATAGATGACCAAACGTTCTCGAGGACACATGGGAAGATTGTCAAGTGCTTTCGCTTCATATAGTCGATTAATCTTCTTTAGCTTGCTAAGTGTTGTGTGGGTGAACCTGTGCTAATGTACCACCCCATCCAAGACTAATACATACTTGTGATTAAACCTCTTACAAACATCCGTAAGTACAAGAAAGTAATTAAGGTAGAAACCTAACCACAACTTTAAACTCTAAGACCCTTACGTCCCTCGTGCAATGGTTTCCTAACGGGGGTTCATGTTTCTGTCACTCTGGCAACCCCTACGATTAGTAGCCAAATACACAATGCATTCCCCTAGGCCCATATAGGTGAAGTGTCATGTAGTCGACGTTCACATGACACTACTAGAAGAAGTACACCACAACTTAAATAACAATCTATTGAATCTTTCTCAACGCAACTCCACTACTAACAACAAGACTTGTCCCATGTCCTCAAGAACAAAACGACTACTCAAAAGACATCATATGGATCATGATCAGAGATGGAATAATGATGTATAACAATCTAAACATAAACAATAATTCAATGGTTCACTCAATAGCATCAACTACAAAGAGTAATCAACGCCAAGAAAGTCTCCCCTATGAACTATGCAAGATTCAACTCAATTGTTACAGCAATATGGAGATGGTGATGAGGGTGCTGATGGTGATGATGGTGGTGATGATGATGATGATCCCAGTCCAGCTTGATGGTGGTGTTGATGGCGATGATCTCCCCTCTCCGGGAAGGAATGCCCCCGGTAGAAATATGTCTGCTGGAGAGATCTTTCTCTCTCGGTGTTTTCCGCCCCACAGAGGCGGCAAAATCTTTCTGTGGTCGCTCTCCGAGTCTTAGGGTTTCGTGGGGATGATATACGCTAGAGGAGAGAGGCTGGAGTGGGCCAGGGTGGCCACACCACCCCCAGGCGCGGCCTAGGCCTACCCGCGCCATGGGGTGGTGTGGGCCCCCTATGGCCCACCTCCACTCCATCTTCTGGCATCCTTAGTCTTCTGAAAAAATAGGATTTTCCGTATATTTTTCCGGATTTTCTGATCTTCGTGAATTTTGCCTCCAAACAGCACCTTTTCCATCAGAATCCTGACTGCAGCGGTCCATGCTCCAAAAGTCATCAACCATGCAAAAACAGATGAAATAACATAAGTATCACCTCTCAATACGAAATATATCAATGAATAATAGTGAATTAAGACATAGAATAGTGATGCAAAATGGACGTATCAACTCCCCCCAAGCTTAGACTTCGCTTGTCCCCAAGCGAAATTGAGCTCAATAAACATGGCCTCAAGTTTATGGAGTGAAGAGTCGATAAAATAATACAGACAAGAAGCATCACATTCATCAAATACATAGATCATAATAGAAGACAACTTACTATTCTACAACTCAACTTGTAATAAGTAAAGGAAACACAATAAAGATACATAAAGTGAATCATAATTGGTAATGGCAAACTTAGCTCTTGGTCGAAGAATAGTTGGTAATTTGCTGGAGTTCACAAATACCTGGTTTTTCAATGATAGCTTTCAAACTAGTAAACATCAAGATAAGAGCAATGTGCAAAACAAGGAACATAAGAGACATGATTGCCTAAATCATCATATGCATGAATGAAACACATCAACTCAAAATACTTGCTGAGATAGAAGGGAATAGGTTTACTGACTCAACTACAAAGTAAAAGAAAGGCCCTCTGTAGAGGGAAGCATGGATTGCAAGTCTCATAAAGAGCTCCCAAAAATTATGATACTTACTAGCTTTCAGCTCTCATTGCCCCTATCATAGGCATCTTTTGGTGGTTAAGGTTAAAGTGACACAACTAAGAGGATGTGCTTGACAAGTTATAAGTTGAAATCTCAAGCCCCTTACTTATGAGTACCGATCTTCATGCTACTCAACTTCAGTCACGAGCAAGCTCTTGTCATTGTAAATACATGCGTATCATTGAGAACCGCCAACGGGGTACCCCTTGCACATGACACAGGAGCTATCCCATAATCAAAATGACAAGGCAAGTAGACAGTGAGCATCTCAGCGATCTTTTTATTTGCTATTTGCATAGGTTTTTATTGAGGATGCTTCATAGAATGCTCACTATAGTTATGCTGCAAGTTTCCACCATGATTAGGCATGGCTTAGGCTAGCGGCCCAGGTGTTTCTCTAACACACATATAAACTCCATGATCTTACAAGTTCCACTTTTATTTCACACCGCCAGGATCCATAAGCAAAAGAACATGATATCAACTAGGTACAAGTACCAATGAAGTGTTGAAAGCGGTCCCCGTGATACATGGTTCGGCTAACTTCAACTCATAAAGCACAAGCATATACGCAACAAAGAAGGACACAATGGTTCAAGTTTATTAAATGCGAGAAAGTAAAGTGTGCCATCAAGTTCGTGAGAGCTTTAATCACTAATTTTCACATAACAAGTTTTATTTGGGAGGTAGATAAAACAAGAATTTACTTGGAATAGAAATAATGCTACTAGGTAGGTATGGTGGACACAAATGGCAAAGGTTTTGGTTTCAAGGAGGTGGATGCACGAGAAGAATTCCCTCTCAGTACAGGTTTTCGGCTAGCAAGGCTGGGTAGCAGGTATAATAGTTGAAGGAAACAAACAAACATACAAGTGATAAAGACAAACATGCAATCTTCCTTGGAAGCACAAAAGATCTTAACTAGAGAATACTAGACTTATGAGCAAATCAAGAAAGAAAAATGATGAAATTATTTTTCCCTAGAGTACTTCTATCTTTTTCTTTTCAACTCTCAAAAAGGTGTTGCTACTGACCGAGCCAGGTTTGCCAAAACCAACTAAATTAACCCAATGATCCCAAAGTGATACCAATACTAACAACAAGATCAATCATATAACCACGAATTGAAAACTAATATAAGCTATGCAAAAGAGTGAATGATAGAACTTCTCATTAATATTCCATAACGTAAACTCACACCAAGGGATACATATCTAACGAGAGAGGGGACACTTCCATAATGCAAACCATACTACATAATAACTCCTCTATTCATGATATGACTCTACTAATAAGGTAAAACGATAGGAGATAGTGATATGATACCGCGGCACTCCCCCAAGCTTGGAACAAACCAAGGGGATGCCAAACCTGATGACGAATTACTCCTTAGGTGGTGGTGGTGTCTTCTCAATGAGCTCTCTGATAAGTTTCCCCAAGTCCTCAATCTCAAAGGTGAGATTACGAATAAGCTGCGAGTTTTGCTCAATGCGGCTCATGATCATGTCGGGTTGACAATTCCAGCTCTTGCTATTCTTTCCCCACTCTTCCTCCTTGAAGTCTTCTTTTCCTGCATGGCTAGAACGAGGCAAATCCCAATTGGAGGGTAATTTCTCCTTGGGCATATTCTGGTATTGATGCTCATGGATAAGGGTATGGAAATGATTCCTGGTGCGTGGAGGAAGTGCCGTGGAGCCAAACTATGACGAGGAGCTTTCCCCCAGTCTGCATCTGTGCCGTCCTTCTAACCCTGGCAGGTTTCACCACTCCAATGCTTGCAATGGTAGTGCCGGTGTGCGGACATTGGCCTTGCTCCTCTTCACCTTCACTCTTGATCTCCTTCTCCTTCCTGGGGTCTTGGAGGTCTTCCTCCATAGGCTCCTTCCCTTTATCCTTGGCAGACACCATTGTGCTTCTAAGCTTTCAAAGAGTATGTCCTGACAGAAATAGATCGAAACAAAAACACGAAAAAAACACGATATACGAACCTCGGGGCATCCGGGGGATTATATATTACGAAGTTTCATATCAAAAGGGAGGTACTGGGTGAAAACGGGTCGGAGACGGAGTCCTGGATGGCCTCACCACCTGGTGGCGCGGCCAGGGGTGGGCCCGCGCCACAGGGTGGTGTGAGACACCCTGGCTTCGTTTCCGCCCCTTTTTCGCTTCGTAGCTTTCCCTATTGACTGAAAACTGCAAAAATATAGTTGTATTGTATTTTCGCGGAATTTTTCTTACCAGAACTGTTACCTCTTTGAAAACGGACTCTATAGGTCTCTGAATTTGGTATTTAGTAGATTCTTCCGGAGTCATCACTTGAATAACATCAATATCTTCATCTTCATAAACTTATTACTTGAGTCATAAAACCTTTCTCTTCCTTATTACACGATTATCTCCACTTCCTGGAAATTTCTTTCACACAAAACTTCACACAGTTCTCATTAGCAACAATAGTATAAGTGAAGTGATAAAACCTTTTGAGTCCAACTTCAAGTGAAAACCAACAAAACATAAGCTATTGTAGTAACTCCTTTTGAATACCCAAAAAGAATTCAAAAAGGAAATCGAATAAAGAAGCAAATGCAAGAGTGGCAAAATCTGTCAAAACAGACCAGCAGGTAAAGATCATTTTTTTAGAAAATCTTATGTTGCTCAAATCAAAAAGTGCAAAACTAACGAAAGTTAAATAACAACCTGGGGCAGAAGCACAAAACATTACAGCTCAATCCGACAGACAGATGTTTTTCACGAATTTTTATGGTGAAGCAGAAAAATCTGTTTCGGGACAGCAACTTCCCCAAATCTTACTTCTCTCTCATTAGAGGTTGATCTTGACACAAAAACCAAACAAAACGGATAAGGAGCGGTTATTACCGAAGTAATAACTTCCAAGACTCAAAGAAACAAAAACAAACTAAAAGCAAAAACAAATTGGGCTGTCTCCCATAAAGCTCTTTCTTTATAGCCATTAAGATGGGCAAGATAATTTTGAAGAAGCTCTCATAGGGATATGAATTTAAGTGAAAGAGAGCATTAAGAAGCAAAAACACACACATTTAAGTCTAACCCACTTCATATGCAAGGGGATTTTGTAAACAAACAAGTTGTTGAAACCAGAGGCAACTTGCATAAGAAGGCAAAAGAAGTGCAACATAAAAACTTTCAGCATAAAACGAGGAAATTTGATATTATTGAGATGCATAAGAACACTTTTCCCTCTTTCATAGTAACCTTCAGTATCATGCATAAACTTAACAATATAGCTATCACAAGAACCATCATAGCGATGATCACTTATTCTAACAGAAAACACAGGAATACTAGCTCTCATAACACTACTATGTGAAACAATATTAGAGGTATCCTTACAAAGGATAGTGTGTCCCTATTTTTCATATTTAGCGACAAAGTCTTTCACATTTGCTATTATAGGTTCATCAACCATTTGTTTATCAGGTTCAACAGCCTTATTCATACTTTCATCTACCACACTAGCCATCATAGAATGTTCCTTTACCTTAACTGGGAAAGGCATTTTCTCAATATATGGTTTAGGTAAAACATGACTAGCAGTATAAACTTCAGTATTTCTTGCAGGTATCTTTATAAGGTTCATGATACTTATTCCACTTCTTTTTAGGCACTTCAATGTAGGAAGCAAAAACCTTAAAATAAGAAGTAATAGCTTGAGAGTCTAGACCATAAGCATTTTTAATATTTTGAAAGTCATCAGTTCCCATAAAAGTTTCAATGCATTCATAATCATAATTTATACCTGACTTTCTACCTTTGTCATTCTCCCAAGCTTCAGCATTTTCTTGAATACGGTCCAGAAGATCCCATTTAGCTTCTTCTTCCATGCGAGTGAATGATCCAACACAAGAAGCATCCAATGAATCCTTGTGATATAGAGGGAGCCTTGCATAAAATTTATTGATAATAATGTTGTTGGGGAGCTCATGAATGGGAGATTTGAGCATTAGTAACTTCAATCTCCCCCAAGCTTGAGCTGTACTCTCTCCATCAAGAGGCCAAAAGTTGTATATTTGATTCCGATCTTTATGAATCTCACTAGGAGGATAAAACTTTGAATAAAAGAGAGGCACTATTTTCTCCCATTCCAGAGCTTGACCATTCTTCGGCAGCTTATACCATTCCTTAGCTCTTCCTTTCAGTGATAATGAGAATAACTTCTTCTTAACTTGATCTGTAGTAATACCTGCACACTTGAACAACCCGCATAATTTATGTATAAAGTGTAAATGATCACCGAGATGGACAGTTCCATCCCGAACATAGTAGTTAACCATAACACGATCAATAATTCTTGTAGGTATTTTAAAAGCATCATTCTTAGCAGGTGGTGGTTCATCTACTACCTTAGCAGTGGTAGTAGCATTACCAAATAAGAAACTCATCGAATTATCCATAACGAAAATAAAGCAACTAACAGAAGTAAACAATACTCACAGTAGAAGTTTCCTTTACCAGTTCCACTCTCCAATAGCGCTTCACTCCCCGACAACAGCGCCAGAAAATAGTCTTGATGACCCACAAGTATAGGGGGTGTATCGCAGTATTTTCGATAAGTAAGAGTGTCAAACCCAACGAGGAGCAGAAGTTGCTGGCTAGTGGTATGGATCAGGAATTCTCTGCAAATACTTAGCAAACGGATTTTTAGGGGTTTTCGATAAAGCAAGTAGACAAAGTACAAGTAAATAAAAGACAGTAAGAATAAATGAAGCAAAGGACAAGCCGGTTGTATTTCTATAGATGACCAAACTTTCTCGAGGACACATGGGAAGACTGTCAAGTGCTTTCACTTCATATAGTCAATTAATCTTCTTTAGCTTGCTAAGTGTTGTGTGGGTGAACCTGTGCTAATGTACCGCCCCATCCAAGACTAATACATACTTTTGATTAAACCCCTTGCAAGTATCTGTAAGTAGAAGAAAATAATTAAGGTAGAAACCTAATCACAACTTTAAACTCTAAGACCCTTACGTCCCTTGTGCAATGGTTTCCTAACGGGGGTTGAGGTTCTGTCACTCTAGCAACCCCTACGATTAGTAGCCAAATACACAATGCATTCCCCTAGGCCCATATAGGTGAAGTGTCATGTATTCGACGTTCACATGACACCACTAGAAGAAGTACACCACAACTTAAATAACAATCTATGGAATCTTTCTCAACGCAACTCCACTACTAACAACAAGACTTCTCCCATGTCCTCAAGAACAAAACGAACTACTCACAAGACATCATATGGATCATGATCAGAGATGGAATAATGATGTATAACAATCTGAACATAAACAATAATTCAATGGTTCACTCAATAGCATCAACTACAAAGAGTAATCAACACCGGGAAAGTCTCCCCTATGAACTATGCAAGATTCAACTCAATTGTTACAAGAATATGGAGATGGTGATGAGGGTGCTGATGGTGATGATGGTGGTGATGATGATGATGATCCCGATGAAGTCCAGCTTGATGGTGGTGTTGAGGGCGACGATCTCCCCTCTCCGGGAAGGAATTCCCCCGACAGAAATCTGTCTGCCGGAGAGATCTTTCTCTCTCGGTGTTTTCCGCCCCGCAGAGGCAGCGGAATCTTTCTGTGGTCGCTATCCGAGTCTTAGGGTTTCGTGGGGATGATATACGCTAGAGGAGAGAGGCTGGAGTGGGCCAGGGTGGCCACACCACCCCCAGGCGTTGCCTAGGCCTGCCCGCGCCATGGGGTGGTGTGGGCCCCCTATGGCCCACCTCCACTCCATCTTCTGGCATCCTTAGTCTTCTGGAAAAATAGGATTTTCCGTATATTTTCCCGGATTTTCTGATCTTCGCGAATTTTGCCTCCAAACAACACCTTTTCCATCAGAATCCTGACTACAGCGGTCCATGCTCCAAAAGTCATCAACCATGCAAAAACAGATGAAATAACATAAGTATCACCTCTCAATACGAAATATATCAATGAATAATAGTGAATTAAGACATAGAATGGTGATGCAAAATGGATGTATCATTGGGTTCGACACTCTTACTTATCGAAAATACTGCGATACGCCCCCTATACTTGTGGGTCATCAACCTCCTCAATAACAGCGAGGTTGGTCCCGAATATCAATATGTCATCGACATAGAGACACATAATAACTCCCTTTCCCCCACCATGGCGATAATACACACACTTATCAGCTTCGTTTACAACAAAGCCTTCAGCGGTTTAAGTTCTTTCAAACTTCTCGTGCCACTGCTTAGGAGCTTGCTTAAGACCATATAAAGACTTCACTAACTTACACACCTTTCCTTCTTGACCATCTACTACAAATCCATTAGGCTGCTCCATATAAATTTCCTCATCTAGCTCTCCATTTAGAAAAGCTGTCTTAACGTCCATTTGATGAACGAGAAGACCATGTGAGGCAGCCAAGGATAGTAGTACTCAAATCGTGGTTAATCTGTCTATAGGTGAGTAGGTATCGAAGAAGTCTTCACCTTCTTTCTGGGTATAACCCTTGGCCACAAGACAGACGTGCCTTGTACTTTTCAATAGTACCATCAGGTCTAAGCTTTTTCTTGAACACCCACTTACATCCTACAGGTTTGCACACATAAGGACGATCGGTGACTTCCCAAGTTCCATTAGCTAATATGGAATCCATCTCACTATGAACAACTTCTTTCCAGTAGTCAGCATCTTGAGATGCATAGGCTTCTGAAATAGAAGTGGGAGTATCATCCACAAGGTACACAATGAAATCATCACCAAATGACTTTGCAGTCCTTTGTCTCTTACTCCTTTTAGGAGCTTCATTGTCGTCCTCCACAGGATCATCATAGTGTTCTATCGGCATAGTGGGTTCAGGAACTATAATAAATTCCTGACTAGATGAACTAGTCATCTCCTGATTTGATGAGCTAGACATACCTTTCATGGGAAAGATGTCCTCAAAGAAAGTCACATCATTCGACTCCATAATCGTACCAACATGCATGTAGGATACCTTAGATTTTACTATCAAAAATCTATAGCCAATGCTATGAAAAGCATATCCCAGAAAAACACAATCCACGGTTTTTGGTCCAAGCTTTCACTTCTTGGGTATTGGAATATTGACTTTCGCCAAACATCCCCAAGTTCGTAAGTAAGAGAGTTTAAGCTTTTTCTTCTCCCATTCCTCAAATGGAGTCATGGTTTTATCCTTTACGGGAACACGGTTTAGGACATGCCACACAGTCATTAGCGCCTCTCCCCACCATTCCTTGGAAAGACCCGATGTATCTAACATGGCGTTAACCAAATCAGTTAGAGTGCGATTCTCTTTCTGCCACCCCATTTGACTAAGGTGAGTAGGGAGGCGTCCTCTCATGGATAATACCATGTTCCATACAGAATATATCAAATTCATTTGAAAAGTACTCTCCACCATAATCCGACCTTAACCGCTTGATTTTAAGATCAAGTTGGTTTTCTGCTTCAGCTTTATAGTTTTTGAAGTAACTCAGAGCTTCATCTTTAGATTTCAGAAGATAAACATAGCAGTATCTAGTGGAGTCGTCAATCAATGTCATAAAGTATCTTTTTCCACCTCGTGTCAACACACCATTCATCTCACAAAGATCTGAATGTATAAGTTCTAGAGGTGCTAAGTTTCTCGGTTCCGCAGCCGTATGAGACTTGCGGGGTTGCTTTGCTTGCACACAAACTTGGCACTTAGAACCTTTGACAGTGGTAAATTTTAGAATTAAACTCATATTGGCTAGCCGCATCATGCAACCAAAGTTAATATGACAAAGTCGTGAATGCCAAATGTTGGACTCATTATCATTACAAACATGCTTAATAACTTTAGTACATGAGTCTGACAAAGATAAGCAGAATAGACCTCCACACTCATAACCCTTTCCAACAAATTGTACATACTTAGAAATACAACTTTATTGGACTCAAACACCAACTTAAAACCATCTGGACATAGAAGCGATCGGCTGACGAGATTCTTATTGGAGGAGGGAACGTTCTGCACATTCTTCAGCTGTACGGTCTTCCCCGAAGTAAACTTCAGATTTACCGTACCAACACCATGAACAGAAGCACGTGAGCCGTTTCCCATCAGCACGGAGGAAGTCCTTGCGACCTGATAAGAAGAGAACATGGATATATCAGAACATACATGTGTATTAGCACCCGTGTCAATCCACCAATCAGGATAATGACATACTAAAAGGATAGTAGGTAAAATACCGTACCCAACATCCTTCATCTCAGTATCACTAATAACAACATTAGTGGTCTTGCCGATGTTCCCATGTTGCCGCTTGTCAAAGAGATTAGGGCAGCTAGGAGCCCAATGATCAGGATCACCACAGACGTGGCAAGAGCCTTTCTTCTTATCATTCTTCCTCTTAAAGTTGGTGGAGTGAGTGGCCTTGTTCTTGCCATCAAACTTCCCTTTGCCATTATATTTGTTCTTATTCTTGAACTTGTGGGATTAGAAGTTTTTCTTCTGTACCAAATTGGCACTAGAAGCTCCCTCAAGTACTCGAGCATGTGTGTCCTTTGCTCTCGCCTTCTCTTCCACATGAAGAGACCCAATGAGATCCGTAACAGAAAACTCTTGTCTCTTATGTTTCAGAGAAGTAGCAAAGTTCCTCCACATGGGAGGAAGCTTGCAATAATGCCTCTAACCACAAACTTGTCCGGTAAGGTACACTTGAAATGCTCAAGTTTTTTGGCAAGTGATTCTTGATACATTGCAAATGTATCTATAATTTTTGATGTTCCATGCTTAGTTTTATCTACTTTCTTATGTTTTGTCCACACTTTGGAGTACTTTTCATATGATTTCTTGGACTAACCTATTAACAAGAGCCACAGTGCCAGTTGCCTGTTTTCTGCTGTTTTTGGTTCCAGGAAAGTCAGAAAATCAATATTCTCGGAATTGGACCAGACAAAAGCCAAAGTTGATATTTTCCCGGAAGACTCATGGAGCCAGAAGGAGAGTCAGAGAGGGGCCACAGGGTGGCCACACCACCCCATGGCGCGGGTCCCCCCAGGCCGTGCCAGGGCATGGTGTGGGCCCCCTGGCCAGCCACCGACCTTGCCTCCTTCGCCTATAAGAGCCTCCCGATACCAAAACCCTAGATCGTCAATCAGAAATCCATGAAAAGTTCCATAGCGCCGCCGCCATCGAAGGGGAGATTCGGGGGACAGAAAGTCTCTGTTTCGGCACCATGCCGGGATGGGGAAGTGCCCCCGGAGCCATCTGCATCGATCTCCACCACCATCTCCATCACCATTGCTGGTTCCCACGATTATGAGAGAGTAGTTCTCTCTCGAGGCTAAGGGTTCTACCGGTAGCTATGTGTTCATCTCTCTCTCTATGCATGATCTTATTGAGATCATGAGCTTGTAATCTATAGATCTATTCTACTACTCAAGTGCTTTAATGAATCTCTGCTCTCCCCATGTGTGTGAAAGTGACAGCGTGCTCACTATGGTGGCACTTAGGCTAGAGATTACAAATACTTGTTATGAGTTATATTTGGAGTTGGATGTCTTTATGAAATTGTGGTGTTTGTTGGACTCATCTAGTACTCAAGGTGACAGTGTGGGGTTATCTAGATGGGAAAGATGGACTTTGAGGTGTGCTGTTATAGCCCTACCATCGATTAGAGTATCCAACCGGAGAGTAGTTCAGCGTAGTATCATAAAGAAGAATTTATTTATATGAGAGTGTTCACTAGTGAAAGTATGATCCCTAGGCCTTATTTCTAAGCATTGATACACCATTTGCAGTTAGATCTGTTACATGCTTGCTTGTTTCCATATTTATTTCAGTTTGCCTTTAGTCTTTTCCACGCCACCAAGTTATTTTCTAGCACTGTTACCACTTATAATTATCCATACCACTTGTATTTCACTATCTCTTCGCCGAACTAATGCACCTATACACCTGAAAAGTGTATTGGGTGTGTTGGGGACACAAGAGACTTCTTGTATCTTGATTGCAGGATTGCTTGAGAGGGGATACCTTTGATCACTTCCTCCCTGAGTTCGATAAACCTTGGGTGATCCACTTAAGGGAAAACTTGCTGCTGTTCTACAAACATCTACACTTGGAGGCCCAACAACTGTCTACAAGAATAGAAGTGCGAGACATCAAGCTATTTTCTGGCGCTGTTGTCGGGGAGGTAAGGTAAAAGGTACTCACATCCTCCGGTGTGAGTGCTCGAAGTTATTTCCTTTAGATTATGCAATTTTGTCTTTTTGTTTCTTGTTTTCACTAGTTAGGCTTAATGGAAAACAACAACAAAATTAGAGAGCTTTATAGTATTATCTTGAGTTAGGACATGAACTGTTTGAAGAGAAAATTAAAAAACCTATGGAACTTTATTTGCATGCTAATAGCAATGTTGTTAGTATGAATTCTTTGGACACCATTATTGCTAATGCTATGGAAAAGTCTAAGCTTGGGGAAGCTAGTTTTATGAAAATGATCTTTTTAGTCCCCCAGCTTTGGAAGATAGCTATTCTATTGCTTATGATGATATAAAACCTCCAATATATGATGATTACAATGATGCATATGATATTTTTAGTCCACCTACTATTGAGGAGAAAGTTAATTATGATTACAATATGCCTCCTATATTTGATGATTATGGTGATGAGAATACCAATGATAGCTATTTTGTTGAATTTGCTCCCACTACAATTAATAAGAATGACTATGCTTATGTGGAGAGTAATGATTATTATATGCATGTGGCTCATGATAAGAATATTTTATGTGATAGTTATATTGTTAATTTTATTCATGTTACTACTGAAAGTTATTATGAGAGAGGGAAACATGGTTCTATGCATCTCAATAATATTAAGTTTCCCCTCTCTATGTTGAAATTTTTGAAGTTGCACTTGTTTTGCTTTCCTATGCTTGTTGCCTTGTGCTTTCATGACTTGTTTCTTTACAAGATTCCTATGCATAGGAAGTGGGTTAGACTTAAATGTGCTTTGAATTTGCTTCTTGATGCTCTCTTTTACTTCAATTCATATTTCCTATGTGAGCATCTTCTCAAACTATCATGCCTAACTTAAAGGCGTTAAAAAAAAGTACTTATTGGGAGATAACCCAAAAGTTTTAGATGAGTCTTGGAAGTTATTACTTCAGTAATAACCACTCCTTATCCTTTTTATTTGCTTTTTGTGCCAAGAGTAACCTCTAATGAGAGAGAAGTAATGATTGGGAAAGTTGCTGTCCCGAAACAGATTTCTGTGCTTCACCGTAAAAATTCGTGTAAAATCTCTGTACGTCCTTTTAAATCGCGAATTTTTGAGCTTCTGCCCCAGGTTGTTATCTAAATTTCGTTAGTTCAACACTTTTCTATTTGAGAAAGAGAAGGTCTTCGAAAAAATTCGTCTTTACCTGCTGGTCTGTTTTGATAGATTTCTGCCATTTTCTGCATTTGCTTCTTGTTAGTTCCTTTTTGAGTTCTTTTGGGGAATTGAGCTTTTTGAGGGAAGTGCTACAGTACCTTGTGTTTTAATTAATGTTTTATTGGTGTTAGAACTGAACCTAAAGACTTATTATCTTGAGTGCACTAATGTTGCTAATAAAGATTGTGTGAAGTTTTGTATGAAGAAAATATTTCAGGTGTATGGAAGGAATGAGTAATGAGATGAAGGATGGACTAAAGCTCAAGCTTGGGGATGCCACGCGTGTCACCCCAAGAAATATCCAAGAAGTACAAACGTCAAAGCTTGGGGATGCCCAAGGCATCCCCCTCTTCATCAATAAAAAACCCAGGTTTCTTCAAAACGCTTCATTTTTATTATTTCATGCATAGTTATGTTTTTCTTGGAGCGTCTTCTTTTTCATTTTTGTTTTGGTTTTTCGTTTGCTTTAGTTTGCTTAGTTTTCTGAATAAATTGGTTGGACCCCCTCTTTCATAAATTGGTTTGCAAATAGTTTGGTTTGGTTTGGAAAAGAGTAGGAAAGTTCATACTTATGTGGTAAAAAGAGCTTGTTTTTGACTGTGGCCTATGCTTTGTCATGTCATGCTTGATATTGTTTTGGCTTTATACTTAGTATTCTTTGCTGTAGCATGACTTGTTATAAACAATTGATATTGCTTAATGTGCCTTGGATGAATCATGCGTTGTTTTAGCATATTAAAGCATCGTATAGTGGTATTCTCCTTTGATGTTTTATTTGGGTTGACTTGGCGCATGCTCACACCATGTTATGACTATCACAAGTCACCATAGCCTTTATAATCCTTTAGTTTTCAACTTTTAGTATCACTTTTATGCTTTCATCAATGATGTTTTGTCGCTCTGCATGATTATAGCCATTATTGCTCTCTTAGTTTGTCGCTCCTAGTCTTTTGCTAGCCTCCACAACCAAGTATGAGTTCCACTCATGCATCCAACTCCCTAAACCAAGTTATTCCAAAGAGTCCACCATACCTACCTACTAGCATACGCTATTCCAAGTATATTCATGCTTTTGTTTACCTTCCAAATTAAACTTGTTATGAGAAAACTAGTGATTAAAGCTCTCACGAACTTGATGGCACACTTTACTTTTCTTGCCCTTAATAAACTTGAACCATTGTGTCTTCTATGTTGTATATGCTTGCACTTATTTGTTGGGAAGTAGAAGAACCATGCTTTCATGGGGAACGCTTTCAACATTGCACTTGGTACTTGTACCTAGTTGATATCATGCTCTTTTGTATATGGATGTCGTCGGTGTGAAATGAAAGGGGAGCTTGTAAGTCCATGGAGTTATGTATATGTGTTAGAGAAACGCCTGGGCCACTGGTCTAATCCATGCTGACATGGTGGAAACCTGCAGCGTAACCATAATGAGCAGTCTATGAAGCATTTTTCTTATAAAAAAGAGTCCTATTGAGGAAAAAAGAGAAAAAGAAAAAAAGAGATTATGAAAAGAGGATAGAGAGAAAAAAGCACCATATTCCCATGGTAAATAAGAAGATTGCTGAGATGCTCGTTGTCTGCTTGCCTTGTCATTTTGATATGGGGATTCTTCCGTATCATCGGGCAAGGGGTACCCCATTGGCGGTTCTCAATGATACACATATACTTACAATGACAAGAACTTACCGGTGACTAAACTTGAGTAGCATGAGGAGCGGCCCACGTATACAAGGGACATGAGATTTCTGACTTATACTTCGTCAAGCATGTACACCATAGTTTGTTCACTTTAACTTTAATCACTTCAAGATGCTTATGATAGGGGCAATGAGATCTGAAAGCTATAAGTACCATAATTTTTGGAAGCTCTTTATGAAACTTGAATCTCTGCTTCCTTCTATGAAGGCCTTTCTTCCACCATTATATTGAGTCTCCACCTTCTATCTTTATGCACTTACTTTGAGAGCATAGTGACCATTTTTAGTTCTATGTGCATTGTCCCAAGACTAGTTGATTGATGCATAACTTGTGCTTGTTCTAAACTATTTGTATCTAGTCACTCTTATGAACTTTGAAGGTGTCATATGCATTTATATTTGCTACTCTATGAGGGACAAGCTGAATACTATTATGCTATGTTTTCTTTATGTGAAACAAACAATCGTCTTGCAAAGCATTGTTATTCATGAATCTTTTGTTTGTGCCTTTTCATGTTGCATCATAGTTTCTTTGTCTTATTGCTAGAACTTTGTCTTTCATGTTATGATTGAAGTACTATGATCCCAGCTTTGAATGTTTTACAAATACTTTGATCAAGTTTATGATGGTGCATGTCACCTCAAAAATTATTCTTTCTTTTTATCACTTACCTACTCGAGGACGAGCAGGAGTTAAGCTTGGGGATGTTGATACATTGCAAATGTATCTATAATTTTTGATGTTCCATGCTTGGTTTTATCTACTTTCTTATGTTTTGTCCACACTTTGGAGTATTTTTCATATGATTTCTTGGACTAACCTATTAACAAGAGCCACAGTGCCAGTTGCCTGTTTTCTGCTATTTTTGGTTCTAGGAAAGTCAGAAAATCAATATTCTCGAAATTGGACCGGACAAAAGCCAAAGTTGATATTTTCCCGGAAGACTCATGGAGCCAGAAGGAGAGTCAGAGAGGGGCCACAGGGTGGCCACACCACCCCATGGCGCGGGTCCCCCCAGGCCGAGCTAGGGCATGGTGTGGGCCCCTTGGCCGGCCACCGACCTTGCCTCCTTCGCCTATAAGAGCCTCCCGATACCAAAACCCTACATCGTCAACTAGAAATCCACAAAAAGTTCCACAGCGCCGCCGCCATCGAAGGGGAGATTCGGGGGACAGAAAGTCTCTGTTCTGGCACCCTGTCGGGACGGGGAAGTGCCTCCGGAGCCATATCCATCGATCTCCACCACCATCTCCATCACCATTGCTGATTCCCATGATGATGAGGGAGTAGTTCTCTCTCGAGGCTAAGGGTTCTACCGGTAGCTATGTGTTCATCTCTCTCTCTATGCATGATCTTATTGAGATCATGAGCTTGTAATCTATAGATCTATTCTACTACTCAAGTGCTTTAATGAATCTCTGCTCTCCCCATGTGTGTGAAAGTGACAGCGTGCTCACCATGGTGGCACTTAGGCTAGAGATTACAAATACTTGTTATGGGTTATATTTGGAGTTGGATGTCTTTATGAAATTGTGGTGTTTGTTGGACTCATCTAGTACTCAAGGTGTAGTGTGGGGTTATCTAGATAGGAAAGATGGACTTTGAGGTGTGTTGTTATAGCCCTACCATCGATTAGAGTATCCAACCGGAGAGTAGTTCAACGTAGTATCATAAAGAAAAATATATTTATATGAGAGTGTTCACTAGTGAAAGTATGATCCCTAGGCCTTGTTTCTAAGCATTGATACACCGTTTGCAGTTAGATCTGTTACATGCTTGCTTGTTTCCATCTTTATTTCAGTTTGCCTTTAGTCTTTTCCACGCCACCAAGTTATTTTCTAGCACTGTTACCACTTATAATTATCCATACCACTTGTATTTCACTATCTCTTCGCCGAACTAGTGCACCTATAAACCTGACAAGTGTATTGGGTGTGTTAGGGACTCAAGAGACTTCTTGTATCTTGATTGCAGGATTGCTTGAGAGGGGATACCTTTGACCACTTCCTCCCTGAGTTCGATAAACCTTGGGTGATCCACTTAAGGGAAAACTTGCTGCTGTTCTACAAACCTCTGCACTTGGAGGCCCAACAACTGTCTACAAGAATAGAAGTACGTAGACATCAATTGTATCTCATGAGCTTGCTCAACGACGGAGCGCTCATCAACCATCTTGTAGTCATACAATTGCTCCATGACATACAACTCAGTGCCAGCGTCCGAGACCCCAAACTTGGCCTCGAGCGCATCCCACGCGTCTTTACCACTATCAAATGACATATATGGGTCAACAATGTTGTCCCCAAAAATACTGAACATAGCCGCCATAAACATGGTATCGGCTTTCTTAAAGGCCGCTTCCTGCTCAGTAGAAAGATCTCCTTCAGGTTTGCCAAGAGTGGCGCTATAGAAGTTTAGGTTTTTAAACCATAGAATTGCTCTCGCGCGCCATCTCTTATAGTACATACCATCAAACGAAGGAGGCCTAGTAACCGCGGCTACACCAGTAGAATTCAGTTGCCTATAATCAGGTTTTTGGATTGTTGAAAATATAAGCAATAATCTATATGATTTAATCCGAACAATAAACTGATAAAACATGATCATACTAACATTACCAAAACTAATCATGCAGATCAACAAAGTAGATAAACAGATTATATCTAAATAAGATAAACCTATCACATCTACACCGAACGCTAGAATAAGAAACTCTAGCAGAATCTGAAATAAGAAGTTCAGTATTACGTACGGTAGAGCAGCGGCAGCAGCAGCAGTAGCTGCAGCGGTGATAGCAGTGTCGTCGCTCATGTTGAGGTTGTCGAAGAGGTCGGTGACGTCTGGAAAGAAGTAGCCGTCCGGGATCTCGTCATCGGAAGACGTCGTGGAAGCCAGTAGTCGCACAGAAGCGCTCCCTAAAAACCTGATCGCCCCTCACCCGTACAGGTTCACAAGAGGCGGGGGTCCGGGGGCCTACTGTCCCGATCTGCGGTGCATGCCGCAAGCCGGGATGGGGAAGACGAAGGCGGCTGCGCAATAGACTGGAAGAAGATGCGTGTGGTAAGCGATGCCGATTAGGTTTAGCATAGGCGTTTATATAGAGCAAGTCGGGAAGACCGTGGGACTCGGCCCACGTCCGAGTCGGTAACAACCCACGTCCCATTAAGATTGGAAACGGCTGACTCATTAACGCGTCCGTTAATGACTCGTAATTAATCCATGATTAATTTTCCTGACCAGTAAAAATAAAGCTCGGCTCGGTGAGATTCCCGCAACCTACGGCACGCGCGTCGTGACGAGGCGAGCGGCGTTGGAGGAGGAGTGCGCGAGAGCTTCTCTTTTCACACCTTAGTGAGTGGTGGAACAACCTAGTATATAAGGAAGTGTAACTCTCACTCAACTAGCAATGTGGGACTAAACTTTGACACCACTAGTACAGCCATATGCTGCCATGCACAAATGGGCCAAAGAGAATTTCAGAATTTGTCTAATGGGCCAACAGCCCAAAACCCACCAAATTCCAACAGTTAGTCGGCAAGGTGAACCACGGCGTGGACGGCGACAATATTCTTGCAGGTGGTTGTGGGTCGAGTGCCTTCCAAAGGTTGTTGTGGTGGAAGCGGACTGCGGATGGCCAGGGTCCCAGGATGATGCAACAGAGGTTGGGTGGGCGTGGGTTTTGCCTTGGCAAACCATGCTTCTAATAGAGAGGAAGTCGAGGCGGTGGCCCTAGATTAGCTGCTTCGGTGAAGGCACACGGATATGGCCCTTGAGGTCGGGCATCGTCTTGGTATGTGTCACGAGAGGTGTTGTGGCTGCTGTGACTCATAGTGGTGTTCTATCTTCAGCGTCGAGATCATTTCACTTCTAGGATGCTAGGGGGAAGCCTCGAAATGGCGGCAACACATGTGCTCCGGTACGACACATCTGTCATGGTGGGAGGTGTCGTGGCAAGGTTTATGTTGCGCAACTATATGGCTCATGTGGCACGGGCTCTTTATGGAGTTCAGTAGAGTGTCCATGTTTAGACAACGTAGTAGGGGCTAGCGTGGGGGTACCTTGGATGACGGTCCCCTTGCTGCAGTGCGGCGGCGAGGCTTCACGAGCCCTGGTGGGCTCGGCTAGGCCAGGAGGGCCTGGTTTTCCCTGCGGCTGCATCCGGTCAGCTACCGCCCTCTGGTGGTGGAGGTAGTTCCCTCTCGCGCACCGTGATCCAGGCAATCTCCACCGAAGCTTCCTCTTAGTTTCTCTCTCGGCCCTACTTCGTGTGTCACGGTGCAACGGCGGTGGCGGATGCAAGACCGTGGTGGCGTGCATTGGCGGGCGGCGAGCATGGTGGAGCACTGTGAAGCGTCCGGGGTGTGGTTTTTTTGAGGGGTCGGGAGAAATCCTTGTCACCTTGACATCGACGTGGTGACGCCTGCGGGTGCCACCGTCCTTCTTGAAGGGCGTCAGGTGTACCTCTTTCCCACCTCCCGGAGCGTACCGGGGGAAAACCCTAGGACATGTCCGGGCAGCAGCGTCGCCATCGTCGCTTCCCTTCCTAGAGGTGCTGCTTGGTGCGCGACTCTTCGAAAGTGCTAGGCTTGTGGTGGGACTCAGCTGGAGGGCGCCACGGTTGCGGATCCTCCTAGTTTTTGTCAATCCACTGTTGTCAGCTTTTTTTTCTTTTTTTTCTTCTTCTTTGGTTTTTTTGTTTTTCTTTTGGGCGATGTGCTGTCTGGCCTAGCAGCGGTATCAAATGGTTGCTATATTAATATAGCTGGCTGTATGCCTGTTTCGAGGAGGAGTGTCCATGTTCCCGGTGAAAGCCACACACTGGCCTTAGGTTGGTGTCGACGATGACGACGTCTACGCCGCTATATGATTTTATTTGCAACAAAAATTGTCATTGCATCACTAAAAAGCAAAGGATTATTTCTAAGATGTTTGAGTGCATGAAGAAATTCCTATAGAATTTACTGCAAATAAATCCTTTGGAAAAAATCTGTAGAGGATTATACCCTATGTACATATAGAAAGCTGAAATTCGTATATATGAGTATCAAAGAGGGCTCATTCGCAAAAAAAAAGTATCAAAGAGGGCTGGCATTGGTTTTTTTTCAAGGAAAGATCTGAAGTTGCTTATTTTAGGGAAAAATCTGATATTGCTGTGCAGTAGTTGGGCTTTGAGCTTTTCTCCGGCCCCACAAAATATCATCACCTACGCCAAAGAGCCCAACCCAATGAGCTGTGCTAGCCTGCTACTGCGCCTCGCCCAGAGCCGGTTGGGTTCGCGGGCTGCGCCCTGGAATCACGCGTCCAAGGCTCCGACGACTACTTCCACGACGGCCGGCGAGCATCCCCGAGCACGGCCGCCGCGTCTGGCGGAGCGCGTAATCGGTCAATTCGACGCCGCGTCTGCCCCTCTGCTTCCCACCTACTACCACCAGCCTACCACTACCAGGTCCCCCAACGGGTGGAAGGGGGAGCCATGAAGAACCCGTTCTGCTTCCGCGGCCCCGCGGCGAAGAGGACGCCGATGTCTGACTGGTGCGTGTTCTGCGACATCGCCGGCCGCGCCCCTGGTTCCACCACAGCTCTCCTCTACTCCGTTCCGTACACCGTCCCCTCGCCGTCTCCGATCTGAACGCTACCATATCTCGATTTGCTTACTGAACATGTTTACTTTTGTTCCTGTCCACAGGATGACAAGGTCGTCGCGTTCCAGGACATCAACCCGTCGGCGTTCAGGTAATTTCTGGTCTTTGCAGCGTGTTCTTGCAATGTGATATGGCTGGTTTTGTCCTAGTGGTGTTAGCACATATCATCGGATGTAAGTAGTTCTTCTGTTCATTTCATCGAACACCTGGCTAGCATCGAGAGAACTGTTCTTCAGATTTAATTAGGTCCGTTCAGCTTGTGCGAGATGGAAGTCTTGTAGTAGGAGCTCTTAGCTCTCTGTGCTATCCAGTGTGTGACTAATGTTTCCTATGTATACTGACTGTGTTTTTTTTTTTGAAAACCCGACAAACTTTTTAGTAGTATATTATTCGTATTGTGTTAAGCCTGTAACTTGGTTGGTCTTTATAAAATTTTACTGTATTTGATGTGATAATAAATTATACTTATGTTGCCTTGTTTGCTACTTACTATCAGAGTGGCGTATAAAGTATTGGTGTTTCATCAGTTTCGTAACACACGGCTGATTGTGGAGAACCTAGGGGTGTTATGGCGTGGACTGTGGAGTCATTGTTGATCAAGACTGACATTTATGTGAACGCGTAGCTGAAACACCACCTAATTTTAGCAAGTTGTTACCAATTTATGCCTTAGTGTTATGTATTGTAATCTTAAACAGAGTAGTAACACAACCAACATATTGTATATTTTCACAATTGCAGTTCTTTGATTGCATTTGATAGAGAACCTATGGACATAGTTCGCAGTTGGAGATCAATTAGTTATTGTAATATTTAATACTCAATGTCATGGTTAGTAGCATCCATCAATCATGGCAGCACTCTTTGGCATTTACTCAGTGCAAAGAATAACAGGAAATGTTCAGCTCTCTGTGCTGCTGCCCCTTTTATAAGCCACTGATATGGCATAGTGTTTCACTTGGCTTCAGTCTTAGCACCAATATGATTAAGTTCATCCATTGACTATAACAAGAACCATCATTTATGATCAGCTTGTGCATGCCCAATTTTTTTACTTGAAGATCTGCGTTAGGATTGACTTGCTGTGCAACGTTTGCAGGCACTATCTTGTCATACCCGTCGAGCATATACCAACTGTAAATGATCTCAGAATAACCAACGAAGATCACCAGTTAGGTGGGTGTGCATAGCTTGTTGCTTCATCTATCCCTGGTCTGATGTGCATTCCCTTAAGGCCACCATGATTGCTGGATGAACTATAACATATGTTCCTTTTTCAGTTAGTCACATGGTGAAGGTTGGAAAAGATTTACTCGATCGAGATGCTCCCAGATCTGAGGAACACAGGTATTACTAAATGAAACATATTTGCTCTGTCATGTTGTAGATCAGTGTGAAGGCCTTCTCATATACTGTTAAAATTATTACTGTTGTTTTTGTCACAATACTCATGTACTAGCATTTTCCCTAACTGATCTCCTGTACACATGGCCTGACCTGTAGATTTGGTTTCCATCAACCCCCATTTAACAGTATTGATCACCTTCATCTTCACTGCCTGGCCCTGCCATTTATACCCAGGTATTGAAGTTACAGAACACAATGTCTTTGCTCTTATCTAAATATGGCATCTCATCGTACGGAAGTCCTTTTCAGATTACATCTGAAATTACTTATACTTGTCATCTTTGCAGTTGGAAGCAGGTAAAATATACACCGTTGGGTCTCCTAGGTGGTTTTATTGATGCCGAGAAGCTATTGGAAAAAATAAAGCCACAAGCAGAAGCCAACAGTTAATACTGATATTTCCCGGCTATTCCTTTTTATTAACATGTCTTGTTTACTTCTTGCACTATCATTATGTAATTTCATCGCAATCAATATTTATGGATCGCTGCAAATTCAGAAGACTTGGTCTGAAGCGGTATACTTAGTTAACCTGAACATTTATGGATATCGGACGGCTCTTTTGTTGTTTGGTTATTAACTGTGAACTTGGATATACAGGGACACCGCCCCAACATTACTATGTCCAGAAATTTATTTCCCAGAACTGCAGTTCTCATTCACATAGCTGAGCGAGACAGGTGTATCTTGATGTAAAATATGGTCACTGATTCAGGAACACCATAGATGGGTTTGGTTCATGGCATGTTGCTATGTCATCGGCTGAAACTTGGGCTGGCCGCTACCATCACATGATTATTCCCTGTCAGCTATGGCTGTTTCACTTGCTCGTAGGTCTTGCAAGGAAATGTGGCCGGTCCCCAGATGAATCCATCGTCCGAAATTATCATGAAGTGGGAGACTGATATTGGTCACAGCTCCCGGTGATCATCAGCACAAGGCACAACCAGGCCAACGCCATACCACCTGTACTTGGTTTCCTTGCCTGAACTTCTGCTAACCGGCCAGTGTACTCGGGCCAATGTACGCACTCACCATCAAGCACTGAAGCAGCCACCACTTATTTCCATGTCCCTAGAGGAGGAGCACCAAATCCGTCCGTCCGGTTGCCTACTCTCATGGCAGCAGCGTTATGCGGTGTGGGCTTGGTGGATGCATGGCGAGAGAACGTGAGAGAAGAGGCGGGATGGAGGAGGAAGATGGCAACGTCCTCGCTGTCTCTCTTGCTATGCGAATTCGGCCGCGACCTATATGAACTAATAGAAGAACTATCATCGACTGTGGTCTGATGCTCTCGTGCATGCTGTATCTGGTTATGCATGGAGTCCGCCCCCACTGAACTCATGATAATGCTCAGTGCAACCAAGGAGTGGCGCCTAATAATTCCACCCAACGACTAGCACTGCTAAGAGCATCCCCACTCGTAGGGCGTTACCAGGCCCAATTCCGGCCATTTTTATCGCCGGACATATGTAACTTTCGGGCTAGGAACGCTCAGATTCCCGCTCGCGTTTCCAGGTGCGGTTCCCAGGCAAGGCAAAAACGATGATATTTCGTCCGAATTTAGCTCAAATTCGGCTAAAATTCGGCCTACTTAGTTTGGCCTAGTTTGACCTAGTTCGACATAGTTTGGCCTAGTTCGGCATAGTGGCATAGTTCGGTGAATTCGGCTCAAATTTGGCCTAGTTTGACCTAGTTCGTCCTAGTTTGGCCTAGTTTATCCAAATTTGTCTCAAATTCGGCTCAAATTCGCCCTATTTTGGCCTAGTTCGCCAAAAAAAATCGGCCTAGTTCGTCCAAATTCAGCTCAAATTCGGCGTAGTGGGGCCTAGTTCGCCCAAAAATGGCGGCGAGGGCTAGAAAAAGGCGGGAGCTCGGCTTTGTCTCGTCGACAGGGTTGGCCCACCTGTTTTTCGCTGCCTCCGGTGTTTCCAGGCGGTTCTCAGCATCCTGGATTCGGTCTGGAAACGCCGGGTGAAAGTTTGGCCAAATCCGGTGGAATTTGGCGTCCTGAAAACGCGACTGGGCGAATTTTCGCCATCCGGATGTAAAAATCGCTCTGAGGACGCCCTCCTGGGAACGAGCGAGTAGAGATGCTCTAAGGAAAAGCTCAGTCGAACTAACCATTTCGGCGAGGTCCCCTCTTGATGCATGCTTAACTGTGACCCTTTCGCGTGGCATTGTTGTACCAATTATTCGTTCCTTATCTCATGATCACCCTAACCGGCAGACCAAATCTAGTTTGTTCCATCTGATTGTTGATTTATTAGTGCTATATATAGTTGCTATATATAGTTTGTTTTCCAGCTATATATATATTAGTATACACCGTTGGGTCTCCTAGGTGGTTTTATTGATGCCGAGAAGCTATTGGAAAAAATAAAACCACAAGCAGAAGCTAACAGTTAATACCAGTATTTACCAGCTCTTCCTTCTTATTTCTTATTAACGTCTTGTTTACTTCTTGCACTATAATTTGTACTCCCTCCGGCTCAAATAGATGTTAAAAACTTTTTAAATTTGGATGTATCTAGTATATACTAAATAGCGTCTAGATTTATCTAAATTTTGACAAATATGCGACATCTATTTTGAGATGGAGGGAGTATGTGATTTTATCGCAATCAATAGTTCTGGATCGCTGCAAATTCAGAAGACTTGGTCTGTAGTGGTATACTGGGTTAGCCTGAACATTTATGGATATCGAACGGCTCTTTTGCTATATTTGGTTATGAACTGTGAACTTGGCACTCACTGAAACTCTTGATGTAAACTATGGTCACTGATTCAGGGACTGGGTTTGGTTCATGGCATGTCGCTGCGTCATCAGCTGAAACTTGGGCTGGGCTGGCCGCTACGCTACCATCACGTGATTACTCGCTGTCAGCTATGGATGGCCGTTTGACTTGCTCGTAGGTCTTCCAAGGAAATGTGTAGCCGGTCCCCAGATGAAACCCATCCTCCGAAAATCATCACGAAGTGGGCGAACAGATATTGGTCACTCCGGTTGCACGCGACCAGCACAATGGCACCGCACTATGCTTCTTGCCTTGGCTGGTAGGCAGGCATGCATGATTGCAGCATTCGTGTGTCGCGGCTCCCGAGTGATCAGCAGCAGCACAAACAGCCCAACGCCATACCACCTCCTCTACTTGGTTTCCTTTCCTGATCTTCGCAGCTGCTAACCGGCCAGCGTACTCCGGCCGCTGTAGGCATTCACCATCACGTCATTTATCGTCATTTGTCGAGAGCAGAAGCACCGAAAGCAAAGCAGCCACCACTTCTTTCCATGCCCCTAGACTAGGAGCACCAAAGCCGTCCGTCCGTCCGGTTGCCTACTCTCATGGTGTGGGCTCGGTGGATTGCGAGATTACCTGAGAGGAGAGGGGGGTGGAGGAGGAAGATGGCAACGTCCTCGCTTTCTCGCGAATTCGGCCGCGACCTATGAACTACTAACTCCGTTTGATAGTTTATTTAAGGCTTTTTTTTTTACAAAATTAAGTTAGGGAGAGTTTGACCTAACTTTTAGAAAAAACTATCAGGAACTATAACATTATATAGATGCAGTGAGAAAAAATGTTTCAAAGGGTATGAATTTCGAATTGTAAATATTGATATATATATATTTTTTTTGAATCACGGTTCATTGCAATAGTGTAAGCGATTACATGAAAGTAAAATAAAATTAGGGGTTAGCTTAGAGCTAAAGCTATCCCGCAAGACCCGAAATATTACAACCTGGGGTGAGCCCACACCATCAAAACCACTAACTCATGAGCCCAGCCGCGCCGCAACATGGGCGGTCGCCGGCCCCTTAGCTGCGCCGCAATTTGGCCGGTCGCCAGCCACCAAAGCCACGCCGCAATATGGCCCCTCGTCAGCCGCGCCGTGATATGGCCGGTCGCCGGCCCCTCAGCCGCACCGCAAAATGGCCGATCGCCGGCCTCCTCAGCCGCGCCGCGATATGGCCGGTCGCCGGCCCCTCATCCGCGCCGCGAAATTTGGCCGTCCGCCGGTCTCCTCAGCCGTGCCGCGACATGGCCGGTCGCCGGCAGAGCGCGGTATCACCACCCTACAAACCACTCGTACGCCAGTCGGCGTCTACCCCAAAGACAAAGCTTTCAAGAAGGAGAATGGCGCAAAGCGTCATTATTGTCCGATCCAGAGAACTGAATCTAAGGTTTCCCTCAGAGTAAGAACATAGGGAGGAAGAGGGGATCATGCCACCACAACAAAGCCTTCAAAAAGATAACGCCATCCGCGGATGTCGCCGTTGTCGGCTTCGGTAGAGCACCAGAGACTAGGCTTTCACCTGGCATGAATTCCACTCCTCATCCCAAACCGACTGCCCCTAGCCCTCCCCTGCCCATCGCCGTATCAAGCTACTCCGCCGCACTTTCCTCTGTTCCCAGCTCACCCCAAACTGTCAGCCACCATCCGCTGCTCTCGGTCGATGCAACAAAGGCGGAGCCGCGACGACCACAGTGACCACCATCCACTCCCCTCGACCACAAAGCAACCCCACACAGCTGCCGCAACCTGTCGCACCACCAAGTGAAGGACTCCAAGGCGACGCCTTCAAAAAGGTAGCGGCATAGATGTCGCTGTCGCCCGCTCCAAAGAGCTTGGGTTTTCACCCGGAGATCACATGACTTGCGGCGTCAGGGGATATCTCCACGATGACACCTTCAAGAAGAAATGCGACTCCCGAGGGAACCGCCGCCATCGGCACTGGCCGGAGCCGGAGCAAAGCTTTCGCTTGGAGTAGTATCCGCGTCGTCGGGCCACGCATGGGAACCCGAGGAACAGGAGCGCAACCAGCTGAGCAAAGGACCTTGCAGTCGACAGCAGCCGCACCAGTATGATACAACGGCCATGGCACCTCACGCCATAGCAGCCACGCCGTCATGGCCGCTGGTCATCCGCTCGAGATGCCGTTTGGCCAAGATGCCGCTTGGACGCTGGTCGTCAGCTCGGGTTGCTGTTTAGTTGCCGTTTGGCCGAGATGCCGCTTGGCCGCCGTCCGCCCGACCGCCTGAGTTGCCGCTTGGCCACCGTCTGCCCGGGTTGCCGCTTGGCCACTGTCCACACCTGGGCAAGGGATCTTCACACGATGCGGCCGTCAGCCACACCGCCGCATGCCGTCGCCATGCCCAGGGCCGCCACCCCGCACCCACGCGCTGCCTTTGGAGCTCGCTGATGCGCCCGCAGCAGCCGCGACCCGCCGAGCACATCGAGGCCCAGATCGAGCCCTCAACGCCGCACCTGCCCCGGCGTCCCACCACGCGCCGCCGCCAGGACTGCGCGACTCGCACGCAGCAGCCGTGCCAAACGGTCGCGGCCCGCCCGGCCCATCGCGAGCCCGCATGGCACCGCCCCTGCAGCCTCGCCACCAACCCGCCAGCGGCAGCCCTGGCCTAGTCGCGACGTGTACCGGTCGTCGTCGCCACCCACCACCACCTCCTGGTCGCTGCGCCGCCGGAAACCGTAGATCTGGCGCCGCCGCCGAAGCCTCCCAGAGAGCAGCGAGCTTGGAGCCCCGTCGCCGCCACGCCGAGCGGGCTTTGCCCGACGACGTCTCCGGCGGCGGCGAGGAGAGGAGGGGGCGGGGAGGACCTGCGCGCGGCGGCCGGCGACGCTCCGGTGCGGCCGCACGGGAGCGATATTTACTTCGAAGCCACAGAAATCGCCGCAACTCAGTTTTTTTTTTTCTAAAAACTTGATCAAACTTAACGTAGTTTGATTTTCTGAAAAGAATATAAGACTTATAAACTTTAAAACGTAGGTAGTAATAGAACTATCATATGGACTGTGTAGCTGCCATCAAGGAGTGGCGCCTAATAATTCCATCCAACGACTAGCACTGCTAAGGAAAAGCTCAGTCCAACTAACCATTTCGGCGAGGTCCCCTCTTGAGTCTTGATGCATGCTTGATCGTAACCCTTCCGCGTCGCATTGCTATACCAATTATTCGTTCCTTGTCTCATGATGATCACCCTAACCGACAAACCAAATCTAGTTTGTTCAAACTTGACATCTGATTTATTGGTGCTATATATAGTTTGTTTTGCAGCTATAGTACAGGGCTTCTACGGGTGCAATGCACAGTTAATCGAGTCCAGTCCGTACAATGATGATACCACGGTAGATCGGTCAGCTTCTAGTTGACGAGGTGTTGGAGGAGGGTTCATATGAGGTTGTTCTTTATATGACCTGAAATCATTCCAGCGGAAGACTCAAGTTACTTCGTGAAAAAAGTCAAAAGCCACGAAAAATAACGAAAGTGTCCAAATCTCCAAATGTTTTCGAACGAATGACATGTTGTTGAATAGCGATTTGCCTAAACAGTTACATATTGTTGATTGCTTTCATGACCATCTTGGATTTTGTGGTAATTTAGGAGATGTCGAAGGATAGTTTTCACGATCCCTCCACAGTCTCAATTCCGAGAAACAAAAAAGAGTTTATTTGTTTGACAATCGGGTCAGTAAGTTTGGATCTCCAAAGACAAAGATGATAATATGTTATAATGGGGAGAATTCTCTTAGACTTTATTCATAAGGTAATTAAGGGATCGTACACCAACAAAACTCCACCTCAGTTTCGAGGCTGAGCAGCTCAGCATTAGTAAACTCTTGTTTGATCGTTTCTTGGAGGAAAACAATGTCAATCTTCTGCTTTCGGAGGTACTCTTTCAGAAGGGTCTGACGCTCCCGATGGCCGAAACCCCTGATATTCCAGAAGAGCACTCTCATTTGGACTAGAATGTTAGGCCATGCTTGGTGGGTTAGTGGTTTCCTCCCCCAAGGCACCGGTTTCTTGGGCCCACGCTTCCTTAATTGCTTCACGATTGGGTCTTGGGCCGCTGGAACTGCACCAGACCCTACTGGTGCAGTCGCCTACTTCCCATCTTCCTCTGAAGTGTGTTGCTCCTTCTCCAATATATCCTTTTCGGCCTTCTCCTTTTCTGCTTGGTCTTGTTCCAAACGAACTCTAGCAAGAGCCAATTCTGCTTGCGCTAGCTCTTTGGCTTTCAACATGGATATCACTTCATTGGCCAGACCTGAAGTTGACGAGAAGATGACACAAGAATCGTGTGCTACCTTAAGAAGATGGTTTAGTGGTTCCTCTTGAATAATGGAAAATTTAGCGAGAGGAGGAGAAGACAAACCCGTGGTGTTCTTGGCTTTGGTGAGACGCATGGCGTGTTCGGTGACCGAGCCTTCCATCAATCCCGTTCCCCTAGCGCTCTTGCGTTGAGATTCTGCCGGCACCGCTTTGTTGTGTGGTGCCTTACTAGTAGGCTCCATGAGCTCCTGGGCCGCAATCCCGAGCGGGACCAAGTGTGCACTTCCTGTCGCCACCGTCTTGCCCAAGTCTCCCTATCCTTCCAGCACCGCCTCCGTTTCTGCACGAATCACTAGCAGTCATGTCCACATTGCTCTTGTTGCGTCTTTCACGTAGCGGTATCATCCACAGAAGTTTGCTCGTACGTCTTGACTACAGTGCGATAGTGCTGGTCAACTCTCATGCCTCCCTCAGATGATGTCACCTCCAAAGTTAGCGAGGGAGACGGGGGTGGATGATCACTTGTAAGGAGCACCGAAGCATCCCGTTGCTTCTGGGTAGTCAGGTCCTCCCCCATGATGGAGAAGATGTCGTTGTTTAGGGTTAGGTTGGAGTCATATTGACTAAGCGCCAATGACGGGATTTGGGGCACAGGGGCAGAAGCAACTTTGGGAATAGGAACTGACTGTCTCATGGGAGAAGTCGATTCCACCATGATGGCGTCCGCTGCCATGGACTTGTGGCCCTTACCATTGTCCCCACTCGGTTTCTTGGTGTATCGGTTTGCCTCTCCTTGCTATGGTGACAGTCCCTATGCACATCCTAGCGGTCTTCATCAGAGTTGTGTTCTACCACATCCGTCTCATCTTCATCCTTGCCGTTGTCTTTCCTTGGTGGCAGCGGGGGAGGGGGAGGAGGTGCTGCCTCCATGCAACACCGGCTCATCTTCCAATCTGATCTGAAAGCCCTGAGAGTCCACAAACAGAGTGATGAACGGTAGGAGAGTTGTCGGTGCATGCAAGCCAAACTTCATCCACGACGGAGCGTCAGGGTTGATCAGGGAGTATTTGTCCACCACCACAGGACGTCCAACTTCACGAGTACCCGCAAGCAGGTGGTCGACACTATGGAGCGGTGGCAGAACATCGTGGAGGAAGTCCCATTTTCCACCAAGATTTTCATTGTCATCTGATTGACGGCCACGTCTTGAACCAGCGCGTGCAGGCCGCTCATTGGCAAGCGATACCCACCACCTCAGGTGGCCATTCTCAAGCTTTCCTTTGATGGGAAGACAATCACAAAATCTGCTTTGTGATAGCTTTCAGAACTACTAGTCCCAATTCTCATCTACAAGATCCTTAAAATCTTCTTCCACTTTCTCCGATGTGAGCTCTCCTCCTTTGACATGGATTAGCGCCGAGTTGAAGGACGCTCTCTCCAATTCTTCTCCTTGGATTTCGAAGCAGAAAAAGGCCCTTCCTTCTTGCATGAAACCCACCCATGCCACTTCCAGGGCTTGGTCCCTGCTGATGCACATCGCCGAGAGATGGCCCGATCTCTTACACTTGACACATAACGCTTCTGAGGTGCATTCAGCCTACACATAGCCAAGCTGACATCAGTTGTAGTAGGTGATGTTGGATGTGTCTTCCTCTTTCTCTTTAGCTACCACTGACGCCTCAGGAGCCACCTCTCCGGCCGACCCATCCGATCTTGGTGATTTCCTGGCTGCCTTTCCTTTCTTCCTCAGCAGTGGCGCCCGTGGTACCTACCATGGTTGCCTTGGCTCTGCAATCTGTACCTCTCAACGTGGCGGCGACCATCTTAACAATGTCGGTCAGGGGCGTCACCGCGCTCCCTCTGTTGCTGATGCTATTCTTCTTGCTCATAGGTAAGCTTGTGACATAGATCTTCATTGTTGTAGCGATCCTGGCCAAATATCTGTCTCCCCTCCTCAAAACACCTTGAATGCTCGCCGCCCCCAAATATCTCCTGATACGGATGCTATCCCCGCGAGTCGGAGAAGTAGCGACGTCGCTCCATGGACGCAGGGGTAGCTCATTGGCGGGAGAAGAGGGAGCGGGGCGGAAGAACATGGCGATGGAGCAGTTGTAGCGGATGTCATGAGAGGGTGCGGGAAAACCTAAAGAGAGATCTAGGGTTCCCGCACGCATCCAGAACCACTTATGTAGTGGCTGTAGTGACACGGGCTCGCACAGACTGGGCCTAACCCCTTGGAAATGCGCCACCTCAAAGGAGGGCTAGCCCACCAAGCCACAGTCCACCGCACGATCCTAGGTGGGCTGAGTACTTGACAGCCCAAGGCCCATCTTCCGACCACGCTCCTCCTGTTGGAAATATGCCCTAGAGACAAATAGTAGTAAGGACTATTATCATATTTCATATAGTTTATGATTAAGTTTTATATCATGCTATAACTATATTGAGTGGAAACATCAATACACGTGTGATATACAAACAAACCAGGGGTTCCTAGTGAAACTCTGGTCACTGGTTCATTGGTCAACAGATGGTCATGTTTCCTGATCATGTGGCATTTATGCCAGTTAGAAATGAGGTCATCTCATTATGAGAATGAGATGATGAACCAATACCCAACCTAAACATCGTGATTCGATCATGTCACGAAGTTCAAGTTACGATGATTAGAATAGGACCCTCATAGACTATTCCTTAGACCGTGAGGCTATATCAATCACCGTCTCCCGAGAGTACTTAGATAGCATCAAACGCCATCTGGTAAAACGGTGGTTATAAAGGTGTGTTCAGGTATTCGGAGGAAATCGTAGAGGCAATATATGTCAAGAGCGGGATTTGTCCGTCCATGTGACGAGAAGATACTCAAGGGCCCACTCGGAGACGTTATATCCAATAGTTGCGCAGCGTGTGATTAGATCATGGGGATATCACTTGTCAGAACGAGTCAAATAGCATTGTTCAGTAACGAGATTGAACACGACATGGTGATGTCATTGATCAGATCTCGGGCAATGCAAGTATAGAGTGACAAAGGGAATAAGACACGATTGTCCCGGTTCAAACGACGAAAGATCTTTGTGGAACACATAGGGGTCACATGGCCATCCAGGTCCCTCTGTTAATCATTGGTGCGGGAGTGTCCCGACCATGTATGGAGTGTTCCCGAACCGTGGGGTATCACGCTTAAGGGCTTGATGATGCTTAGAGAGCATTTATAGGATCGGTAGAATCACCGAAGAAAAGAAGGGAGAAAACCGGAAGGGTTTCGGTAAATCCGGAGGATGTCCGGAGTGGAGGTGGAAGGTGTTCCATGGCCACGGAGGTTGAATAATATGTGAATGAATTTTAAATATCGATTTAATCATTTATTCATAATTATTTAATAAAGAGAAAATCAATTAAAGGTCAAAACGGCTTAATGGGCCAATTCCGGAGGGAGAGGGCCCATTAGGGGAAAGGAGAAAGGGGAGAGGGGCCAAAGGGGGAGGCCGGCTGGGCCTCCTCCCTCCCCCCCCCCCCCCCCCGTGGGGCCCACTAGGGGCTGGCCGGCGGCCACCCCACCCCCTCCTCTCCTTTAGTCCCACCCCGGGACTTGAGGGGAGGTAGTACCTCCCCTCCCCCTATATAAAGTGGGGTATTTGGCCTAGAAAAATACAACCAATAATCAATAAAGGTCTCCCCACTTTTGGGAGGACCTCCAATTGATATTTTATCTCTTCCCCTCTCTCTCTCTCGTGACCGTGGTCCCAAGTCTGGACTGTGCGAGCGAGAGATATCTTCACCGCGGAGCGTCGTCGCGCTGCGGGATTTGGATCTGGGAGCTCTACTTCCGCAACTGTTGCTGGATCGGGGAATCGGGAGTCATCGTCAGGCACCGGACGTGTGTAACTCCCCGCGAGGTTTCGCACTTGAGGCACTCAAGTCGTTGGAGCCAGAAGAAGCGCAAGGACTTCATCACGACCTTGAGGTCGGCTTCGGCTCGTCTACATCAACCACGCTCTCCTGAGCGTTGCCAACGCTTTTTGATCTTCGAGGGTAAGTTCGCGAAAAGCCCCTCCCATTACTGTATTACTAATAGATAGGTCCTGGCGGCTTCAGGGGTTCAGAGGCGCAGAGTAAAATTTATTATTTTTATGCGCGGAACCCCTATAGTGGTATCAGAGCTAGATCTATGCGTAGTAATGCTAGTATGGGTAGAACACACGAGATGTAGCGTGTGGGCGTTGATCTTTTAGTTGTTACCCTCCCACGTATACTTGTGTATACCGCAATAATGCTTGATGAAGCGGCTCCCAACCGACTTTACGCGTTCATTCGCGAGACTGGTCCACGCTTGGCATAAGGCTTGTACCGTATAAAGTGGCTTAGGGGGTGTCTGTCTCTCTCACATTAGTTGGTATGCCATTTGCAACGGAGGGCCCCGAAAGGGGTGTAGTAGAGACAACTACTTGATCAGCGTTGTGCTAAAAGTTCGTAGGTAAGAACGGTTCTTGTGCGAAAGCCCTTTCAGCCACATAAAACATGCAAAGATAAAGTAGAGGCGTCTAACTTTGTTTTGTAGGGGGCGTTGCTTTGTGATATGGTTGTGGCAAAGGTAAAGTAATTACCTTTTGTTACATGGTAGTAGATAGTCACGGTATTGACAAACTACCACGCCGGAACGACACCGGTACCGTGGTGTCTATGGCGCCGGAACCCGGTGACGGCGGATGGAGATCACGACGTGAAGGACCATATCACATAGCATTTACATTCAATGTTATTGTTTGTATGTCTTATTGTGTGCTAGTATTAGATACTCGATGGTAGCCTAATAAGATGATCCCTGTTAAAATTACCAACGATTGTGTTCCCCTTTAGTGTGCACCACCAAGAAAGTTCTTCGGTATGAGGCGATCCAGGGTCACAGGCCTGGGTGTCATACATATCTACATTCACATACAGTGGGTGTAAACCATGTTGCACAGCGAATACAATAAGGTTGAGTTGGCAAGCCTAGCACGCTAGAGAAGCGTGGCCTCGGAACACGGATGGTCGAAAGATCGAGCACGAGTCGCATGAATGATGTGACCGACGTTTAGCGTCCACCCTTGAACCCACATTGATGGCCGTGACGATCGGGGGAGATGTGGCTGATAGGGGTCGTGTTATCACTAGGAACCCTCACTAGGGATAGGTTTTTCTGAGTGGAGTTATTATTAACTCATGTAATTATAAACTTAGTCTAAATTCCTTTTTGCAAATTATAAATGTAGATGGGCTCTTTCGTGTTGACAATTGAATGGTTAGAAGGAGAAAAGCTCAGATTAGATGGATCGAACTTCTCCATTTGGGTTGCCAGTCTCCATGTTCTCCTTAGCGAGAATGACGTGGTCGACTACATACTCAACAGGATGGATTTGGATTAGCCCACATACTCAACGGGATGGATTTGGATCAGCCCACGGACCTTGAGACCCCAGAGGAGCGGAAAGACCGCTATCTCCATCGGGAGATGGCCTCCTATATTTCAGCTTCGGAATGGTGGACGAGCTGTGGCCTTTCGTGGGTGATGTCAACCCTCGTTCGGTAATGCTACAGCTTAGGACACATTTCGTGGAGCAGACACGCATTTGGGAGCATGAGCTGATGGGAGACTTCCTCTCCATTAAGATGGAGGAGAACTCATCACTAGAGGACCACTTGGAGCACATGCATGATGTGTACATGAGGCCAGCATACTTCCTGGATGTCTGGATTACAGGATTTTTCGCAAATACTGTTGTGTTGCGGTCGCTGTCACCAAGCTACCAAGCACAAGTCAGGACTTGCGTAATGAGGGGCGACACGGAAATGGAGTTCCACCGGTTCATGACACATCTCAGGAATGTGTTGGTTGAACCAGATGTCGCTCAGGTCGTCAACGACAAAGGTATATATTTGATATACAGTTTTATAAATGTTATAATCTTGCAAACACATTGCAGTGTTAAGTATATCTGATACTTGTTCTGTTTTGCTGAAAACAGGTCCTACTGCATGAGAGGTGCTTGCTGGAGAGGAGGTGACGTTGCGTGTTGATGGCGAGCATGATGATGACGGCCAACGACACTCTCCCTCAACATTTATCATTTAGTTTATGTTTTAGGATGATTATTGTAATCAAGAGATTGTGAACTTCTTTAGTGTGTCTCACACTTCGTGAGACGGTTATTCATATGAGTTTGTAACAAACAGTTGTTCTGCTTTTATGAATGATTTCTATGCGTGTTCATATCTTGTTTGATTACTTGTGAATTATCCTTGTTGTTTGAAACTAATTGATAATGTATGAACATTTGTAAAACATTAAAATGCCTTGTTTAAAATACCCAACTTAATGATATGTTCATTAAATGAATGAAACCATTGTTTGAATTCAAAGTTATGTGATAATATGTGAAAGTCATTCGATTTCTTATCACATATAAATCATGCCTAAGTTCGGTAAAATAACTTGAACACCGAGTATTACTTGAATACAAAGTGTTTAAAGAATTGTTAAAAGTAAATACATATTCGATGTATTCTGTTTTAACGAAAATGGTAATTATCATTATATGATTGTTTGAATGTGTAAAGTAGTTTACCAAAGAAATATGAATATGAAACTATTTGATTTGATCAAAGTGTTTCATCGATAAAATGCTATAAATATAAAAGAGAATCTAATTACTACGATTTGATCAATAGTAATGAAATTTGACTTTATAAGAATGGCATAAAAGTAATTGTGAAATGCAAAGTGTTTTGAAACGTCAAAATACAAAGCATCACAATATGATATTAGATATCAAAAGGGGTTAAATAGAAGGCACCAAATAAATCGTTGTAGTGTATATGTAGAGACCATTAGTTAAGAAATTGTTAGCACTCAATTAGAATTGGTAAACCATTTGAATTCGTGAAAGTTTTGGGGTTATTCGATATAACCAAAACAATAGCGAATAAGTCCTTGTAGAGTATTCATTGGAAACTTTGAATATGAAATCCATAGCTGAGACTGAAAGGAAAGCAAAATTTGTATTGCTTGGATTTGGGTACATTCTTGAGAAAGCTCACTATTAGTGATGTTTCTAAATTATGGAGCAAATGGAAGATAGTGTAACACACGATGAGGATCCAAAACCCTGCATCAGAGTGTTGAGAAGCGCAATGGACAGCAGTCCTAAACGATTCTCTGCACGGAAGGAAAGAATCAATGATTTTGATTATTGTGTTTTTCCCTCCACTATTGTTTTTCACTACATGAAGTAGGATTCAATATGTAAATCCATATCTTGTATGGAAACATTTGTGAATCATTTGTCATGATTATTGGAATGTGACATACCTACGGACTACAAAGGAAATAATGCTAAACAAAATTGTGAGAAATCCTAATAGCAAAATTCCCTTGAGATTAGAAAGCAATTCGTTGCTGAATCTCACAAGTAAAAAGAGTTACTTGGAATTTTCCCAAATGACTGCAAAGCCATAGTAGGAAAAAGGGGGTGAATGACAAAAGTACAAATTTGTCAAATATTGGATGAATTCAAACAAATTTGATTCATGTGTGCTAAATGTCTAGTGGATTTAAAACTAGTAAAGTACTAGTATCTCATAATAAATCTCCAAGTTTGATATTTGATCAAAGGATTTTGAAGTTATTCAAAATAGTGAGTGGATATGCAATTTGCATAAAATTGAGTGGGAGCTATGAAAGTCTTCCTGAAACAATATGTGATTGCCATATTTTTAAGTGGGAGCAATATAAGTCTCAAATTCAATTATGTAGGAACATATTTTGTGTGGGAGCTTATAGGAGTAATTCTTAAGTATGTTAAGAATGAAAAGCGCAAATACTTATAAATAATGATTTATAAGATGTAGAAGTTGATATTATGATATTATGTAGTATTCCTTAAGGGATTCTGAAAAGCGTTTTGGAATAGAAGTTAATTAAGGAACTGGTCCTTAATAACACAAATTAGGAATAGCATTAAGTTTAATATCAATGGTTAAAAGAAAGAAAAGGATGATCGTCATCCGCTATGTTAAGACATAAGTTCTATCTTAGTAAACCATGATGATAACTTAGCATAATATGTGATCCAAATATAGAACGTTTGAAAGTGATTAAGTTCGAATCGCAGAACGTTAAGCTAAGTTTGTCCGCAGAGTCTAATAGAGAACTTTAGACATGTTTTCCAAATCCATAAAGGATGACATATCTTAAAGCATAAAGAGTTATGTTATAAGGGAATATGTTGGAAACTCCTGTAGATACCGATCAAAGTCAAGTAGGAAGCGAGGTGAACAAAAACATCGAAAGTTGCACAGAGTGCACTAGTGTTTCGATGAATACATTTATAATAATAGATAAGGGTACCATCTAAAGTGTTGTATAATGTTATGGTGGGGCTAATTCGCTTTTAACATAGAATGATGTGTCCCAAGGCATAGTGCCCATGAGAAAGCCCTCGAGGTTGATCTAACATCACTGTAGGCTCCTGGAATGAGGCCTTGTTCTGCTGCCACAGCGACGATGCATACACACAGATGCTATCATGTGATGATAAAGTATTAATGTCAATCAAGGAGACATTAGTAAGTTGCAAAGGATATGGGACTGTAAAGTACAGAACCAAGGCTCAACCTCTTCCATGAGCAAGCATGTTCAGGGTACCGGTTATATGGTGCCAATGATTAAGAACAAATGCAGCTAGTGTATTTGTACTCTAGTGCAAGTGGGAGACTGTTGGAAATATGCCCTAGAGACAAATAGTAGTAGGGACTATTATCATATTTCATATAGTTTATGATTAAGTTTTATATCATGCTATAACTGTATTAGTGGAAACATCAATACACATGTGATATACAAACAAAACAGGGGTTCCCAGTGAAACTCTGGTCACTGGTTCATTGGTCAACGGATGATCATGTTTCCTGATCATGTGGTATTTATGCCAGTTGGAAATGAGGTCATCTCATTCTGAGAATGAGATGATGAACCAATACCCAACCTAAACATCGTAATTTGATCATGTGACGAAGTTCAAGTTACGATGATTAGAATAGGACCCTCGTAGACTATTCCTTAGACCATGAGGCTATATCAATCACTGTCTCCCGAGAGTACTTAGATAGCATCAAACGCCATCTGGTAAAACGGTGGTTATAAAGGTGTGTTCAGGTATTCGGAGGAAACCGTAGAGGCAATATATATCAAGAGCGGGATTTGTCCGCCCATGTGACGGGAAGATACTCAAGGGCCCACTCGGAGAGGTTATATCCAATAGTTGCGCAGCGTGTGGTTAGACCACGGGGATATCACTTGTCGGAACGAGTCAAATAGCATTATTCAGTAACGAGATTGAACACGACATGGTGATGTCATTGATCAGATCTCGGGCAATGCAAGTATCGAGTGACAAAGGGAATAAGACACGATTGTCCCGGTTCAAACGACGAAAGATCTTTGTGGAATGCACAGGGGTCACATGGCCATCCAGGTCCCTCTGTTGATCATTGGCGCGGGAGTGTCCCAACCATGTCTGGAGTGTTCCCGAACTGTGGGGTATCACGCTTAAGGGCTTGATGATGCTTAGAGAGCATTTATAGGATCGGTAGAATCAACGAAGAAAAGAAAAGAGAAAATCGGAAGGGTTTCGGTAAATCCGGAGGATGTCCGGAGTGGAGGTGGAAGGTGTTCCATGGCCACGGAGGTTGAATAATATGTGAATGAATGTTAAATATTGATTTAATCATTTATTCATAATTATTTAATAAAGAGAAAATCAATTAAAGGTCAAAAAGGCTTAATGGGCCAATTTCGGAGGGAGAGGGCCCATTAGGGGAAAGGAGAAAGGGGAGAGGGGCCAAAGGGGGAGGCCGGCTGGGCCTTGCCCCCCCCCCCCCCCCCCGCGGGGCCCACTAGGGGCTGGCCGGGGGCCACCCCACCCCCTCCTCTCCTTTAGTCCCACCCCGGGACTTGAGGGGAGGTAGTACCTCCCCCCCCCTATATAAAGTGGGGTATTTGGCCTAGAAAAATACAACCAATAATCAATAAAGGTCTCCCCACTTTTGGGAGGACCTCCAATTGATATTTTCTCTCTTCCCCTCTCTCTCTCTCGTGACCGTGGTCCCAAGTCTGGACTGCACGAGCGAGAGACATCTTCACCGCGGAGCGTCTTCGCACCGCGGGATTCGGATCCGGGAGCTCTACTTCCGCAACTGCTGCTGGATCGGGGAAGCGGGAGTCATCGTCAGGCACCGGACGTGTGTAACTCCCTGCGAGGTGTCACGCTTGAGGCACTCAAGTCGTTGGAGCCAGAAGGAGCGCAAGGACTTTATCACGACCTTGAGGTCGGCTTCGGCTCGTCTACATCAACCACGCTCTCCTGAGCGTTGCCAACGCTTTTCGGTCTTCGAGGGTAAGTTCGCGAAAAGTCCTCCCATTACTGTATTACTAATAGATAGGTCCTGGCAGCTTCAGGGGTTCAGGGGTGTAGAGTAAAATTTATTGTTTTTATGCGCGGAACCCCTACACCTCCGGCCCACACACCAACGCGACCACCCTCCCGTCAGGCGATGCCAACCCTAGCGGCTCCGATGGCGACGGCGGCTCTGCGGGCCCGGGAACCACAACTAGCAGCTCCGGGACGCGGAACGCCGAGTACTCCGTACTCCCATCCCACACTGGCTACCCACCGCGTCAGGACAGAAGCGGCGGAAACTCCAGATCTGACGCCACCCCTCTGAACTCCGACGAAGGGCACCTAGGATCCTTGCTTGTCGAACCCCCCCCTAGGTACTCGACAGCATGGCCCCCCGCCCTTCCTCCTCCCACCACGATGAGCTGAGCGCGGCCTCGACGAAGCCCGCCAGTAGGAACGACGACGGCACAAATCTAGGAGTGACGAGGCCCTCCTCTTTACTTTCCTTATCGAAGAGCTCCCAGCTCAACGTCGAGACCCTTTTGCCCATCCTGCCCGCCCTAGGAGAAGACGACAGGAGGCCGGGGAGAACTGTCCCCGAGCGGCGACGACTGTCGGTGGGGGAGACACCCCGCGGTCGCCCACTTCGTCGCCGGGGGAGAAAATGCTTTGAGCCATCATTTCCATGATGCTACGTTTCTCCGACAAGTATTCGATGACAGTAAATTCCGTGAGTACAGTGATCGAATTGATTTCCGTTGTCAAGTTTAATGATGTCCGAATGGATTTAACTTAAATCTTTTTGCCTCGCGAGTCGAAACCAAAACTGTGTTGCGCGCCGTGCGTGCGCGGCCGTCTGCGTGGATGGTTTGGCCCACCCGATTCACAGCAGAAATTTGAACCATCCCTACCTTCCTTCCTTCTTGCCGAGGATTACCACTTCCCAGCAGGCCAGCACACACGGCGAAGCGCGACGCCATGCGCCTCCTGTTCTTGCTTGCTCTCCTCGTCGACTCTCTGCAATGCCACGGCCTCCTCCTCCCGCTCACCAACACTCTCTCCTCCCTTAGCCAAACCGATGTCACCTCCGTCCACCACCTCATCCGCGCCTCCTCTCTCCGTTCCGCCGCGCGTCACCGCCGTCGCCACTGCCCGAACCCTCATGGCCACCGCCAGCTATCGCTCCCGCTCGCCCCCGGAAGCGACTACACTCTGTCGCTCTCGGTCGGCCCTCTCTCAGCCGCCAGCCCGGTGACACTCTTCCTCGACACCGGAAGCGACCTCGTCTGGTTCCCCTGCGCCCCGTTCACCTGCATGCTCTGCGAGGGCAAGCCCACGCCCGGCAACACCTCACGCCCGCTCCCTCCGCCGATCGACTCCCGCCGTGTCCCCTGCGCGTCGCCGCTCTGCTCCGCCGCGCACTCCTCGGCGCCGCCCGCCGACCTCTGCGCCGCGGCGGAGTGCCCGCTCGACGACATAGAGACGGGCTCGTGCGCGGCGTCCCACGCCTGCCCGCCGCTGTACTACGCCTACGGCGACGGCAGCCTCGTCGCGCACCTCCGACACGGCCGCGTGGCGCTCGCCGCGTCCCTTGCCGTGGAGAACTTCACCTTCGGGTGCGCGCACACGACGCTCGGCGAGCCCGTCGGCGTGGCCGGGTTCGGGCGCGGGCCGCTCTCGCTCCCCGCCCAGCTCGCGCCGGGGCTGTCCGGCAGCTTCTCCTACTGCCTCGTCGCCCACTCCTTCTGCGCCGACCGGCTCGTCCAACCCAGCCTGCTGATCCTGGGACGCAGCCCGGACGACGACACCGCGGGCAGGATCGGGCCCTCCGAGACGGACTTCGTGTACACGCCGCTGCTGCACAACCCGAAACACCCCTACTTCTACTCGGTGGCTCTGGAAGCGGTCTCGGTAGGCGGGACAAGGATCCAGGCTCGGCCCGAGCTCGGGTACGTCGACAGCGCCGGGAGCGGCGGGATGGTGGTGGACTCCGGCACGACGTTCACCATGCTGCCCAAGGAGACGCACGCGCGGGTGGCCGAGGAGTTCGGCCGCACAATGGCCGCGGCGCGGTTCGAGCGGGCCGAGGACGCGGAGGACCAGACCGGAATGGCTCCCTGTTACTACTACGCCTCGTCACCGTCGTCGGACCGGGACGTGCCGCCTCTGGCGCTCCACTTCGGCGGCAACGCGACCGTGGTGCTACCACGGGGCAACTACTTCATGGGGTTCAAGAGCGAGGACGGGAGGAGCGTGGGGTGCCTGATGCTGATGAGCGGCTGGGAGGACGACGGATCAGGTGGGCCTGCCGGCACCCTGGGAAACTTCCAGCAGCAGGGCTTCGAGGTGGTGTACGACGTCGACGCCGGCCGCGTCGGCTTCGCCCGCCGACGGTGCACGGACCTCTGGGACTCGCTCTCTCGCCGGTGACAAGGATGATCGGACCAGCAGCGGCCACGTCTGTTACGTGCCATTCATGTATGTCTGTGCTTTACTTCGAAGCTTTTTTTCTATCTTTTGTACTGTATCGTCTTGTAAATCTGTGAGAAAAAACGATTAAATCTTGCATATGCACAGGATAAACATGGAGATTTGGGCTCCCACGAGATTGTTCTACAGCGCTGCTGCAGTTCACTGAAAAATCCCAAGACGAAATGTTAAACTTTACAGCAGCTTTGCAACTGACAGAGTTGCTGGCCGCGGCTTACGAGCTACGGGAGCTGCGAACTGATGCAGTGGCGAGCCGAGCATGAGCATGGTGGCTCTGTCTCCTGCTGCAGCCGAGGCAGCGCAAAGTTCAATGTGCTGGCAGAATTTCATGGTCCACTGCTGTGAGATAAACCCTGAAAGTGTACGCTGCATAAAAGGATTCATCAAACTTTTACAAAGTTTGACAGATTATATGGGAGTTAATTGCAAAAAACCACCAGAATTGTGCGACAAATTCTAAAAACCACCGGGTTACACAAATTTTGCAAAAATCCACCGTGATGAGGACGGACGCGGGGACCAAGGTCATCGGGATGACCAGCTCTAGCACGGAGCGGGGCAGGTGAGCTCCGACGAGGAGCGACGAGCTTTGGCGCGGGGCGGTGTGTAGCGGTGAGCTCAGTCGCGTGGTTGCGGGTGGCGCGCGAGCTCCGACAAGGGCCAGCGAGTTCTAGTGTGGGGCGGCGCGCGACGGGCAAGCTCCAGGACGGAGCGAGTGGGCGAGCTCCGGTTGCAGTTAGGATGGCGGCAGGGACCTAGGTCGTCAGGATGGCCGGCGACGAACTCGCTGCCGGAGATCCCAATGCCTGCTGTCGGCGGTGGATTTTAGGGAGAGACACAGGAGAGAGAGGAGCCGACAAGTGGGCGTGCAATTTTTTTATACAAAAAAGCCTCAAAAGTCATATATGTTCGTTGTTTCTCCTCCCTGACCATCTCCACTAGCCACGTCACCCCTGACAGTGGGCCTCCTCAGCCAGGATCGTGGTTATCGTGGCTAAAACCTAAATCAATGCACATTGCAACGAACCAGCGTAATTCTGGTGGAATTTTGTAAATTTTGTGTAACCCGATGGTTTTTCGAACTTGTGGTACAATTGTGATGGTATTATGCAATTAACTCATCATATGTAGAAAGTTATTGAGATCTACGGTATCAATTCAATATCATTAGAATTGTAATAAAATATACTTTGATGCCATAGACATTGACATTTTATTACATATACTAACACAACAAGATTTAACTTTGACTAGATCTTACATGTGAAGTAGGCCATGTACAATGCAAGGTGCTTATACAAGCATCTAGAAAAATAAACCAACCATTTTCTTAAGCATCAGTACTTATTTGTATAAAAATTTGTTTATTTTTAAAAACACATCTCCAAAAGCATCTAGCATTGAACATGCTCTAGTATGGAACCCACAGAGTATATGATAAGCTCATGTAGGAGGTGATTAAACCTCGCAAGCACTAATACTTAGGAGGTAGAAGTGAGACAAGTGGGATCTCACTTTTACATCCTATTTTAACTTTAAGTTACGTGGAGGTAAATGGTATCTTACTTATTTTTCAAAAAGTAAAAAATAATAAAGCGAGAGCGAGATGGGGGAAGAGAATTGCCAAAAAAAAGAAGAAAAAAGTCAAATTTCATTTATCACACTTAGTTTAGAATTAAAATAGAGGTGTAGACTACAGTCCCATATATCCCACTTGTCGCACTTCTGACAGCTTTATTGATAATGTTCGGTAGCCAGCGACGAGCTTAGGGTCGACACTTTGCTGATGCATTTTGCCAAGAGCATCTCTAGCAGCTACCGTATATCACCGGGAATCGTAAAATAAAATAACTGTACCTTTACCGTTTCTTGTAGAAATCGCGCACCGATCAGCTACCGTAAATCGACCCAGCCCGCAAAATTTTTTAGGGTGGGGGGGGGGAGATTTCGGCCACCGACCCAGGGGCGTAGCCAAAGCGAAAATAACCCGGTGTCACACTTCTAGATCACACATTTTTTACCTGAAATTAGGGGTGACAGACACTACAAATGGATGAAATATATCAAAGAAATGCATTTCTACCCGGTATCATGTGACCCCTGGAGCTATAACGGGAGGCGCCCCTGCACCAACCTGTACATCCGCGAGTCGAGAGGGGAAACCGAATGCGGCCTCTACTTGCACGGGCAGAGATGGCGTGCTGAAGTTTCACATTTCCCGCCCCCGCTTTCTTCCTCCTCATCGCTTCCCTCTCTCCCACCGAGCCGCCGCCACCGCCTCCTGCCATCGATTCCTGCCTCACGGCCGTTGCGACCCACCGCAGACAAGTGCCCCGCACCTCGCCGCGTCGGTGAAAGGTCACAACTCGTGGGGTGTTTGCAAGCACGGTTTGCCATTGTTCGGGGTCCATCTCATTTTTGGGACAAGAAAACCCTCCGCAACATCATGACATGTGTGTGATTCTCCGCAACATGATCATAAAAGATGAGAGAGGGTTAAATCTAGAGTTTTTTTATGACAATGTTGGTACCCGTGTGCAACCACAATGAAACCCCGATCGCATTCAAGCATTTCTCGAGACCCATAGAAAGATTAAAGATACAACCATGCATGTTCAACTCAACAATGATCTCATCGAGCACCATTAGATGCTAAATGGTAAGAGTGATGGTCCTTTGTATTTCATTCATTTGTTAATTTGATTTGAACAATTATTTGGGTGAGTTGAACGATGTATTATTTGATTTGAACAATTGTTATAATTTAATTTGAGGAATATTAAAATAATTTGAATATTATGTACTATGATGTTTAAAACATTGATCAACATTTGATGTGTTTTCTTTCCATTTGCGGGTTTGGTTTTTATTGCCCGCGCTGAGCAGTCCCCGCAAACACGTACCGCAGAACGGAATATGCTCGGTGCGAGCATAAAAAAGCCAGGATTCGCGTTTACCGTGTACTGTACTCGGACGTTTGCTGTTCGGGATATAAGGTAGCCGCTAGAGTTGCTCTAAAACTATTTAAAAAGAAAGAAGTCCATATAACCCCTATGTATTAGGTTTGGGACAATAGACACCCGTAAATTTAGATTGGAACACTTACCCCACTAAATATCAAATATCGGGTAAATTATCCCCGGCACTATTCAAGGCTGTTTTGGAGAGCTGTTTTGCTGACATGTACTACGGGTGTGTTTGGTAGCCCGGATAAACTATCTTACCAGATACAAGCTGAGTCCAGCTATGTTGATCATATACAAGTGTGGTTTTTGTGCTGTGTTTGGCAGGTTGTATTAGCTCAGCTGAGTTCACTTCAGACACTGTTTGGTGGGCTGTATGAATCGAGCTATGCCATATAAAAATAAAAAGCAATCGGGTCCCTGAAAACAAAACAAACACGCAATCGGGTCCCTGGCCGGAGCTCCGCTGCTGCCTCGCTCCTCTGCCACGGGCCACCGCCTCAGGCTGGTCGGAGCACGGCCGCCATAGGCCCTGGAGAGCCACCGCCGGCAGGAGGAGCCGCCGCCGGCGCTCCAGGAGGTCGAGCCCCTCTCAACCCGACGTGCGACCTCCTCGTCAACGGGTCGCCGCGGCCAGGACGCCGGTCTTCTCCGGCGATAGGAGTTGCCGCTGCGCGCAGCCGCCAGGAGGCCGAGCCCCTCTCAACCCGATGCCAGGAGGTTGCGTTCGAGCTCCACGTCCGTGCTCGTCGAGGATCCATGGGCGGAGCTCGTCCGAGCTAAGGGCGTCGAGGAGGCGGCAGTGGAGGCCATCGTTGAGGACACTCGTCCGGGAGCCAGGGGCGGAGCTGGCGTCGAGGAGGAGGTGGTGGAGGCCGGCGTCGAGTAGGCCCAGGGGCGGAGATCGTCGTGGGCAGTTGACGAGGGAGAGAGCAACTCCTGCAGGGAAAAATGGAGAGATGCATACCTGCGGGGCAGTGACCCCTAGAGGGCCGAAGCGCCTGTGCGTGACTTTTTGCGGGATGGACTCGGCAGGGCTGAGTAGCGAAGCTCGTTTTCAGCTTCGCTACGGGCAGTGCCCAGAGGCAGTTTTTGTATCAGGTGGGCAGTGCCCACACCTCGGACCCAACCTAACAAACTCCGGAATTCGATCTGAGGTGAGAAATTCTATGCGGAGCCGGTCTATCAAACACACCTACGTGGTTTAGTGCAGCAAGGACCAGACCAGGTGTAACCGTGTAAGGCTCGATCTAAATCACCTCCTTTCTTCTGTCGCTCGCGACCTGGTCCTGACCGAGATACCGTCGGCGGCTCGGCGTCAGTCCCTCCGCCCCGCCGGTACAGCTGCTGCTAGCCGACCCACCAGTGCCGCCCGCCTCCGCTGCCGCCTGTCGCCTTTTCCGCCCGTCACCGACACCCACGGCGCCTCGTGCTCCCGCCACTGTGTGCTCGACATCGCATGCATCTACTGCACCTCCGCCTCCCCGTTCTTGCCCCGCCGTGTACGTGGACACCACGAGGGCCAGCGTCTGCGACTAGCAGCTGCACAAGAAATAGGCCAATTAGCCTATTCTTTAGACATTGCAACCAGCTGCTAGGCTACCAAGGCACAATCATCTCGTTGTAGCCGTCAGATGGAAACATGTTCGATGTAGAGCGCAATCAAGCTCCTGTAGTTGACGCTCGAGTTCTCTTCATGCAGACCGAGCACAAAGAAACGGAGCAACACGGCCGCGAAGATTTTCATCTGCCTGTACGCGAACCTGCAGCTGCCCATGACCTAGAGTAACCGTCGCCGGCCATCCAGGAGGTGGAGGCGCCGCGGCTGTGCTGGAGAGCAGACATGGTCAGACTGCGGCGGAGAGCGGAGAGGGTGGAGAGATCGTCGCTTACCTCGTGGCCTTCGTCCGGAGAGAAGCGAAGAGACGGCCGACAATCACTAGGCGGCGGGGCGACCGGGTGATGCTTTCCTTCTCGACCAGGCACGTCGCGAGGCGAAAACTTCTTTTTACCGGCGCCGGTACATACCGTGGTCCTTGTATCCAATAAGAATGCGCCAGCTATGTTACTGTGGTGGCCCATGCCGTTTTGTATTCATTGTCTTTCTATGTATTGCTTGGTTTCCTTATTTTCCTTCGATACGTATTTTCCATCAGGCCCACTCATATTCTTGCCTCTCTTGTCTTCTTCTTCCGTAGACCGTGAGACAGCCGAGACGCTAGGGTTCCTGGGCCGCCGCCGCCGCTCGTCCACGCGTTGGCGCCACCTGCTCCGTACCGCCCGACTCCGCTATCCAGCGTCATCCCCACTCGACGCCGCCGCTCCCGTCGTCCGCGCGTCGCATCGCCCAACTCCGCTGTCCAGCGTCATCCTCTGACTTCGCCGGCCTCGTCGTCCGCGCGCCGTCCCGCCCAGAGGCAGCTCATCATCATGTACCTCAGCGAGCGCGTGCAGGGCTCGCGGCTGCACGGCCTCGCCGCCGTCGACCTGGCGGTGCTCGAGGAGAAAGCCACCGACTGGCACTACCTGTGGAGCTCACCGAAATGGCTCCTTTTAGTTGGGATTATCTTAGCTACTTGGCAAATCGAAATAGAGTGCGGCGTGCGCGGCGCCCGTGCATGGCTGGGGAAGCGGACCTCCACTGGCAGTGTCGCTCCCATCCATGGCGCACCAGCCTAGGCTGTTGGTTGGGGCACGCTCGGTCGGGCGGTCGGAACGGATCAGCTAGCAGCTGTGTGCCTCAGCAGCGCGATTGATGAACAAGAGTAAGAGGAGTAGTGACTTGTATGGGATTCCTGCTAGATAATCTTTTGGGGATTCACGGTAGTGCAAGCAATGTACTAAATCAAGATCCTGATCCGCATTTAATTAGAAGAAGCGATTCGTCTGTTTACAAGAAATCAATTTCCTTTCCTGGTCGTTGCTCTGTGGTCTGATTCTGCTTTACTTCCTTTGTTGCAAGACTTCAATTTCTTGGCACAATTTTGGATATTTTCTGTCCAAATTTTGCTAGTTTTTCAGCTAGAAATTCGAATTTTTGATTGCACATTTTGTCCGGTAAATTCTGCAAAATGTCCGAAAATCCGAATTTCGCCCATTTCGTTCTAGGGCGGTGCAAAACGAAATCCAAAACCTTGGTCAGAAGTACACACGTCTTTGTTTTCTGAACATTTCGAAACAAGGATACCACTGATCTTCCTGGTTTCCCTTTGCAATACGTGTCAATTTATAACCGGCATCGATGGTCAAAAACCAACATGTGCATCTCTTACTCTTCTTGCTCATGTTCTTTCATTGCGCCTATTTCCTTCTGGGAGCAAGCATAATCAAGTGATTACCTGATCAACCTTTTCATCATATTAGACTAGAGACAACATGCATGAATTCAGACAATTAACTAGTAGCGTATAGGCTAAGCCATGTGAGTGGAGTTTTTTGGTTATGTGCTTCTCTTCTTATAAAACTTTTGATAATCATATTTACAAGCTTTTGATATTTTGGAAATTATCGGATGTAGTCTATCCAACCGACGTGCAAAATATCACATTTACTTTAATTTTTTTTGGTTTTAATTGAGTCAAATAAAGATTGATATGGTTGGCACTATTTCATAAACGATTCATGTGTTAATAGTTGTTTAAAAAGAGACTTACGTGGTTTCAATTGATTCACATAAGTTTGATTATTGATAAATGTGTTTTGAAATTAGTGATAAAATGGTTGCGACGTGGTTTAAATCGATTAAAAGGTTTTTGTTGTGGTTTCATATGTTTTAAAGATTTTTACTGGATTGGCAAAATGTTCATGAAATATTTGGTGTTGGTTCCACTAGTTCCGAACATTTTTGTGTGGTTTCATTTCTGTATGGTTTCAATTGTTTGAAACATTATTGTGTGGTTTCAATTGGTTCGCAAAGTTTTCAGTAAGGGTGAATGTGGTTTCAATAGTTTCAATAAGGTTCAATGTGGTTTCAAATTATGGATAAATTTTTCTAAGAGGTTAATTCGGTTGCCAAATTGTTCAAAAAATCTTGGGTCTGGTTTCAATTGTTCAAACATGTTTTCTGTACTTTAATTTGTCTGTTGTTTCAATTTTTTAAAACATGCTTGCTTGGTTCCTATTGGTTCATAAAAGCTTCAACAATTCTCAATTTGGTTTCAATCAGGTTCAATGTTCTTTCAAATGCTTGATAAATAGTTGATAGGTGGTTTCAATTGATTAAAACATGTTTGTTTTTGATTCAAGATTGAAACGACATTAAAACTTATTGGAACTATTATGACCAAATGGATACTTGTTGAAATCTTTGTGACCCAATTTAAACAAAATCAAACCTTGTTGAAACCTTTGTAAATCGATTGAAACCACACACACATGTTTGAAACAAGTGAAACCCCATTGCTACTACTTATCAAGATTTTCAAACATCGTTGAAACTTATTGGAAATATTGAAATCAATTTTATACTTGTTGACACCTTATGGTAACCAATTGAAACCAAATCGATCCTTTTTGAAACCTTTGTGAACCAACCGAAACTTAAAAAAATATGTTTCAATCACTTGAAACTAGCCCGCTTCATTTTATGAATTTCGTGAAACCACGGTCAACCTCTATGAAACATTTGAAACCACGTTGAACCTTACTTAAACATTTATGAATCAACTAAAACCACAAAAACCTCCTTGAAACAATCTAAACCACACCAATGCTTCATGTCACAATTAAAACCCAAGGAAAAACTGTTCTAAACAACTAAAACCAACACCCAAGATGATGAATAATTTGGAAACCAAACTAACCTATTTGAAACAATTGAAACCATAACAAATATCTATTAATCAATTGATAGACTTTTTATCAATAGTGTGAAACCTTTGAAACAACATTCAAAAGTCAATGAAACTATCGGAACAAAATAAGTACTTGTTGAAACCTCCGTGACCTAATTGAAACAAAAACCAACCTTGTTGAGACCTTTTTGAACCAATTGAAACCAAACAAGAATGTCTGTAACTATTGAAACCACATCGCAACTACTTATCTAGATTTTGAAATGACATTGAATCTTATTGGAACTATTGAAACAAAATGGATACTTGTTGACACATTTCTGACCCAATTGAAATCCAATTGAACCTTGTTGAAACCTTTCTGAATGAATTAAAACCACCAAGCATGTCTATAACAATTGAAACAAAATCGCACCTATTTTTCAAGATTTTGAAACGACATTGCAACTAATTGGAAGTATTGAAACCAATTGGATATTGCATGAAACCTTTTAAACCCAATTAAAAACAAATTTAACCTTTCTAGAAACATTTGTGAATCAATCGGAACCACACAAGTATGTTTGAAATAATTGAAACCACAACGCAACCAGTTATGAAAGTTTTCCAACCATATTGAAACTTAGTGAAACAATTAAAACCCAAAGGATACTTGTTGAAACCTCTGTGACCCAATTAAAACCAAATCAAACCTTGTTCTAGCTGTTTGATTTGTGTGTGGTTTCAATTGTTTTGAAACATTCTATTTGGGTTTCACTTTGTTTGGAAAGGTTTAAGCATGGTTCTGTATGATTTCAATATTTTTAACATGTTTTTGTGGTTTCAATAGTTTTTTGTTGTGGTTTCAAATGTTCATAGAACCTTGGGTTGTGGTTTCAATTCTTTGAAGCTAGAATTTGTGGTTTCAATTGTTTCAAATATCTAATTTTGGTTTCAATTGTTTCTTAGATGGTTTCGTCTGGTTTAATTTATTAAAACATGGTTTTGTGATTTTATTTGTCTATGGGTGGTGCATTCCATTGTTCTGGACATGTTTTTGTGATTTAAATTTTTTGAGCCATGCTTGTGTGGTTTCAATTTTAGGAAACATGGTTTAGTTGTTTGATGTGTGTGTGGTTTCAATTCTTTTGAAACATTCTATTTGGGTTTCACTTTGTTTGGAAATTTTTGAGCATGGTTTGGTATGATTTCAATGTTTTAAACATGTTTTTGTGGTTTCATTTGTTTTTGGTTGTGGTTTCAAATATTCATGAAACCTTGGTGGTGGTTTGAATTCTTTGAAGCTACAATTTGTGGTTTCAGTTGTTTTAAACATCTAATTTTGATTTTAATTGTTTCAAATATGGTTTCGTTTGGTTTTATTTTATTGAAACATAGTTCCGTGGTTTCATTTGCCTACGAGTGGTGATTTCAATTGTTTCAAACATGTTTTTGTGGTTTCAATTGTTTGAGGCATGCTTGTGTGGTTTCAATCTAATGAAACGAATTTCTCTTGTTTCAATTGTTTCTAACATGTTTGTTTGGTTTCGGTATGTTGAAACGTGATTTTGTGGTTTCATTTGTTAGTTGTTTCAATTTTTTTGAAACATGATTGTCAGGTTTCAACATGGTTCGATCTGATTTTAGTGTTTTGAAACATGTTTTTGTGGTTTCAATTGTTTATGGTTATGGTTTCAAATATTCATAAAACCTTAGGTGGTGGTTTCAATTTTTTAAACATGCTTGTGCGGGTTAAATTCAAATAATTTTTCTAAATGGTTTAGTGGTGGTTTCAATTGTTTCAAACATGCTTTGGTGGTTTAGATTTAATGAAACTTGTTCTTGTGGTTCGAGTGGTTGTTTCGGTGCTGGTTTCAATTGTTTCAAATATGTTTTAGTGGTTTCAAATGTTTGAAGCATACTTGTGTGGTTTCAATTTTTGGAAATATGGTTTAGTTGTTTGATTTCTTTGTGGTTTCAATTATTTTGAAACATTCTATTTGGGTTTCACTTTGTTTGCAAAGGTTTGAGCATGGTTTGGTATGATTTTAATGTTTCAAACATGTTTTTGTAGTTTTAATTGTTTTTAGTTCTGATTTCAAATGTTCATAAACCTTGGGTGGTGGTTTCAATCCTTTGGGTCTACAATTTGTGGTTTCAATTGTTTCAAGCATATAATTTTGGTTTTAATTGTTTCGAAGTTGGTTTCGTTTGGTTTTAATTTATTGAAACATGGTTCTGTGATTTCATTTCTCTACGGGTGGTGGTTTCAATTGTTTCGAACATGCTTTGGTGATTTCAATTTAATGAAAATTGGTCTTATGGTTCCAATGGTTGTTGGGTGGTGGTTTCAATTGTTTCAAACATGTTTTTGTGGTTTCAAATGTTTCAATCATACTTGTGTGGTTTCAGTTTTTGGAAACACGTTTTAGTTGTTTGATTTGTGTGTGGTTTCAACTGTTTTAAAACACTATATTTGGGTTTCGCTTTCTTTGGAAAGGTTTGAGCATGGTCCGATATGATTTCAATGTTTCAAACCTGTTTTTTTGCTTTCAATTTTTTTGGTTATGGTCTCAAATGTTCATAAAATCTTGGATGATGATTTCCATTCTTTGAAGCTACAATTTCTAGTTTCTATTGTTTCAAACATCTAATTTTGGTTTTAATTGTTTCGAAGATGGATTCATTTGGTTTTAATTTATTGATACATGGTTTTGTGGTTTTATTTGACTACGTTTGGTGGTTTCAATTGTTTTGGCTTGTTGAAACGTGGTTTTATGGTTTCATTTGTTAGTGGTTTTAATTGTTTAACATGATTGTTAGGTTTCAACATGGTTTAACATGGTTTGATCTGATTTTAGTGTTTTGAAACATATTTTGTGGTTTCAATTGTTTGTGTTTGTGGTTTCAAATGTGCATAAAACCATAGGTGGTGGTTTCAATTAATTAAAACATGCTTGTGTGGGTTTAATTCAAACAATTTTTTCAAATGGTTTAGTAGTGGTTGCAATTGTTTCATACATATTTTAGTGGTTTGAAATGTTTCAAATATGCTTGTGTGGTTTCAATTTTTGGAAACATGATTTAGTTGTTTGATTTGTGGGTGGTTTTAATTGTTTTGAAACCTTTTATTTGGGTTTCGCTTTGTTTGGAAAGGTTTAAGTATGGTTCATATGATTTCAATGTTTCAAACATGTTTTTGTGGTTTCAATTGTTTTTGCTTGTGGTTTCAAATGTTCATAGAACCTTGGGTGGTGGTTTCAATTCTTTGAAGCTAGAATTTGTGGTTTCAATTGTTGCAAACATCTAATTTTGGTTTCAATGGTTTCATAGATGGCTTCATTTGGTTTTAATTTACTGAAACATGGTTATATGGTTTCATTGGTCTACGGATGGTGGTTTCAATTGTTTCAAACATGTTTTGTGGTTTAAATTGTTTGATCCATGCTTGCGTGGTTTCAATCTAACATGTTTGTTTGGTTTCGGTTTGTTGAAACGTGGTTTTATGGCTTCATTTTATTAGTGGTTTCAATTGTTTTGAAACATGGATGTCAGGTTTCAACATGGTTCAAAATGGTTCGATCTGATTTTAGTGTTTTGAAACATATTTTTATGGTTTCAATTGTTTGTGGTTTTAAATGTTTGTAAAACCTTAGGTGGTGGTTTGAATTTTTTGAAACATGCTTTTGGGAGTTCAATTCAAACAATATCTTCAAATGGTTTACTGGTGGTTTCAATTATTTTAAACATGCTTTGGTGGTATCAATTTAATGAAACTTCGTCTTGTGGTTGAAGTGGTTGTTGAGTGGTGGTTTCAATTGTTTTAAACATCTTTTATTGGTTTCAAATATTTAAAGCATGCTTGTGTGGTTTCAATGTTTTGAAACATGGTTTAGTTTTTTGATTTGTGTGTGGTTTTAATTCTTTTGAAACGTTCTGTTTGGGTTTCGCTTTGTTTGGAAAGGTTTGAGCATGATTCAGTATGATTTCAATGTTTCAAACATGTTTTTGTGGTTCAATTGTTTTTGATTGTGGTTTCAAATGTTCATAAAATCTTGGATGGTGGTTTGAATTCTTTGAAGCTACAAATTGTGGTTTCACTTGTTTCAAACATCTAATTTTGGGTGGTACTTTATTGTTTCACTTGCTCTGAGATGTTTCAAAAATGTTTGTAAACAGGTGGATCATGTTTCATAAAAGGTTTCATTTATTTTGGGTGGTTCCAATGTTTCAAAAAGGTTTAATTTGTTACAAAAAGTTTCTGATAGAGCATTTCTATATGGTCTATGTTCCAGTTAGTTTATAAAGGTTTCAGCTGTTTCACAAATCCAAATGAATTATATAGCCTATTATAAACAATACAAACTTTGACCATTATGAAATAATAGCGGACACACTATCAATATGGAACCTATAACATGAAAATAGCTGGATCATATATTATACATAAGCCTTTTCGAAAATTATGAATGCACTCGTTCCAGACAAAAATTGCAATACACGAATAGGTCCAAAAACCTTTGAATATTAGACATAGATTATAAGAATTTCGTGCACTCGAACCTCGTTGACCAACCAGCGAGGATAATCCAAAAAAAAGGTATGTTTAGTTACACCAGGATGCCAGTGCAAATAATAGATCCAGCCACTTTAGGATAGGACGTTACATGACTGCTCATGCTCCCTCTACATCTTTCTGAATAGGACAAGTTTAGTGGGATGCCATTCCACATAATGTTGATGATCGTCATCAGCCAGGACACTCCCTGGTTGGTCATTCTCCTGCTGCCGCAAGCTGAACGGGAAAAGTTCGCCGGCACTAATATGGGAGCTCCTCGGGGTCTGCAAGTTGCCTTTGGTGCATCCTGCAGAGCTTGTGCGCCGCAGTTGCCATGGCTGCGACCATGCCTCCTCATCTGCCAGTACAAAGGCTGCACCTCCACCGTCCTGCGTGTGGGGAAATAAAATTTAACAAGCATTATGATTGGCAGTTCAAAGAAATCAATATCCAGGGAAGCAAAATAACTTTGGTTTCACGAACAGAAACACAACAATTTTTCTTCCGTTTCATATATAACATACTTCACAGATATATCAAACATACCCACTCACCAATTTCAATGGATGTCAAAACAACTACAGACCAAATTTTAGATACGATTTCAGTGCATTATTCCAAACATGTTTACACAAGTTCCTGTGGATTTCAGACATGTGTTAGTGCATTTCAAAAACATTTCAAACAAGTAAACACAAATGTCAGAAACTTTATTAAGTGGATTCCGAATTTGAGAGTGAGGTCAAATCGGTAAAAGTTAGTATTATCTAATCTAGAATCATTTCACATACATTCAGACAAACATATTTTTACAAAACATGATGCAATTGATTAGCTCGCAGCAGGAGTAGCAATAAAAATAGGACACAGTAGACAGAGCAAAGTAATAGTACTCCCTCCGTTTTGACTTGCATTCATCTACATACAGATGTATCTAGCACTACAGCTTGTCTAGATACGAGACAAATCTAAGTCAACTAATATGGGTCAGAGGGGTGATTAGCTAGCATCATCACTAGCACTAAAATCAGGATACACTAGACAGACGAAAGGGAAGCAGTCAATCACCTGCCGTACGACCGCCGGCGTTACAATGACTCCATGAGAAACTCTAGGCGTGGAAACAGATTTTATGAAGGAGTGAAGGATCCTGTTGTTGGCCTGTTCCACCCGGTTATCATGGACCAGTAGCTGCCGTCCTCGGCCGGATTGGGAGCTCGCCCGGAGCGCCGCATCGAGAAGGATAAGAGCATAGGAAACCTCTAGAACCTCGCCGCCGTCCAGCCAGCTCGCTCGCCGCAGCCGGACGTGGCTGCCACAGAGATGGCTGATCAAGTGCGCGCGAGCTCGTGCTCCGGCCCGGCCTCGTCGCTTTGGCCGCCGCACCGCCGCAGCTCTAAATCTGAATCAGGAGAGAGAAAGCAGCGAGAGTTACGGGCAGGATGGCCTGATATTTTCAGGACTGTGACTAGGGACCACATGTATGTATCAGGCTTTGTAAAACGTATAAGGAAAGTATCTCCAGGGAATTCGGGAAAAGGAAAAATACCTGACAACAGGGCGCACATCTCACAACGAGCTTGGACGGTGGATTCAGCGCCGGCACATACCGACGCCGGTAGAATCGCCTTGTTCCGTCGCGAGGTTGCTCCTGGACCAGGTGGGCAACGTGTCTCGACCAGGCTAGGCGCATCTAGACCAACCGGTGCAGACCAGAGTCCACCATGGCTTAAACTAGAGTCCACCGTGGCCAAAACAGCTAAAAAGAAACAGCCACTAGCGTCTTGCGGGTAATATGCCCGGTTTTGGATAGGTAGGGGCAGTGGCGATTCTAGAACGAAAATGGAGGGTAGACTTAAAATAAAAAAATCACTCAACTAGTAGAATTAAACAAAGCCATATGGTCGTGTACACTTCACATTTTAAAATCAATCCATGACAATATAAAAACAACAGATAAAAAAGAAAACACAGTAAGGTACCTTTCTAAATCGCTAACATAGAGCACAAGTAGTTTAAAACTAAAAATGTCCATCAAATAACCAGCGACCTGCATGGAGGATTAGAAAAATTAGTGAGACATTTGTATAATAAAATTAAATAACCAACGTTCTAAGTAGTTATACGTACCACTAAGGTTCTATGGTTCTTTTTTTAGGCAGATGTCCATTACGGTCTTTCATAGCTTGGAAGCGCTTCATGATCTTAGCATCTTCAATACTTTAAAATATCTGCCGTTCGGTGTAGCACACCATCAAGTCAGTTAACCACCCATCTGATAGCTTGTTCCGCAAATCTGTTTTGATAATACTCATTGCTGAAAATATTCGCTCTACAGACGTCGTTGCCACCGGAAGAATCAATGTCAGCTCAATAAGGCGATATACCAATGGGAAAGTTCTATCTTTTCTTGTTTCGACCATCGACTCAGCAAGTTTTGAAACATCATAACATCCATGAAATTATGTACTTCTCCTAATATTAAGGATGAAGGTTTGCAGCTGACTTCTTAACAACAACCGATCGGCAATGGTAAAATCCGCATCATAAATCTCAGCAAGTCGAACAAGTTTATCAACATTAAACATAGCGAATGAATTTCTTGGATTAAGACAAGACATGCATACCAACAACTCTGAGGAAGCTTCATTGAAGCGATGATTTATCTCAGTCATAGTTGCATCAATAGCAACATAGAAGATGTCAACCTTGAAATAATAATGCATAGTCACCTTATTCTTGGAGCGGACAGACTCCCCCATTGGTACGGTAAGATCATCCATATTTGGCACACTTATCTCATACTCCTCACAATATCTTTTGACTTGTTTGGGTAATGGCTCCCACCCATTGTCCCTCACATATTGTAAACGTACTTTCATATCAGAGATCAAACCCATAGCTTCAACAATATCTTGATCTTTCCTTTGCAAAGCTTTAGACAACTCATTTGTGATGCTCAACAAGCCTATTAAAACGTGCAAGATGAAGACAAATTCATAACATTCCATTTTTTTTATCAAACCACCAGCTCCACCAGTACTAGAGTGTTCACGAGCATCCCCACTTACAACTCGTAGCACATCAACCGTTGCCTCCCACATCTGGTATATACGAAGCAAGGTTTTAAGGTGTGAGCCCCATCGAGTATCTCTAGGTCTAGCTAGGCCGGATTCTTGATGCAACCCTTTTCCAGATGAGATCTTACCATTTTCCAACTTTTCTAGTAAGACATCATGGTGCTTAGCAATTAGTGCGTCTTTTCTCTTACAAGATGCACTAACTTGATTAACTATCAAGGGAACCTGGTTGAAGAATTCCGCAATACACTTACTGCATTTGGCAACAGTTACAACCACGAGCTGTAGTTGATGAGCGAAACAATGGACATAAAAAGCATGGGGACTCTCGTCTCGTATCATTTTTTGCAAACCATTAAACTCCCCCCCTCATATTTGAAGCTCCATCATAGCCCTGTCCACGTAACCTAGATATAGGTAAGTCATGCTTAGCAAGAAGATGAACCAGAGCTTCTTTTAACGCAGCAGATGTACAATCCGAGATATGCTTGATTGCAAGGAACCTTTACATGACCTTCCCTTGATTATTTACGAATCTACAAGCAACATAATATTTGTGCGGTGAGAATACAATAATAAAATTCATAAAATTGCACTTAAAGAAAGATAAAATATATAAAACTAACCTCACAATGACTGACATTTGCTCCTTTATAGATGAATCTCTTGCCTCATCAATTAGGACTGCAAAGTTTTTATCTCCGATCTCACTCTTAATAACAGTCGTAACCTCTTGAGCACAACATTTTGCAAGATCTTTTTGAATTCTTGCAGAAATCATAAGTGCATTACCTTGCCCTTTTTCGAAAGCCTCTTTTACTTCATCATTCTTATCTTTGTACCAATCCAACAACTCTCTGAAATTTCCTTTGTTGATGGAAGTAGATGATTCATCATGTCCACGGAAAGCTTCCCCTGTGCTATGAGATATACTGCACAATCTAGTGACGCTGTCAAACGGATTTTGTATGCAATATCGGCCGCCTTAGAGTATGTATGCATTTTACTAGACACACTTGACCGCTGATTTTTGAAATCATCACATTCACCTCTTGCAATATTATGGAAACTACTTGGACCACCAACATGTTTTTTAAATGCATCAGTAGCAGTCTTCCAACGGGTGTATCTACTTTTGGAGAACACATCATTTCCAAATGTATTAGGTTGTACTGGTTTCTTGAAAAGAAAACAATAGAAACAAAAGGCGGCATCCTTCTCCATGCTATATTCCAACCAATCATATTTATCAAACCATGATCTTTGAAAAGATCTCGAGATTGTACCATCTAATGTCTGTGGAAATACATACCCGGTTGCTTGAGTTGGACCATTCAAAAAATATGCCCTCCTCACTTCACTTCTAAGCTCATTAGCATAATCCTTTATGGGTATCCGAAGAGCGGGGTCGGCAATAATATCATTAGGATCAAATTCTAATTGCTTTGGTTGATTTGTGTTGTCATCCATGATTGTATTTATGCTCACATTGGTTTCTTGATTTGGGATCTCCTCAGTAGATGGAATTGGAGTGCTCTCATCTGTTGGGGAAATTGGAATGCTCTCGTCGATTGAGAGGACAGTTGTGATGCCGCCAGTTGAAGGAGTACCGGACTTAGGTGTATAATAGCGACGCAAATCAACTGGATTTTTGTCATGTGATGAGAACGATCGTTTCTTCATTTTCTAATGTATTGACAAAAAAAATAAGCCGCATCAGTACCCAATTGAATGATTAAAGAACGATGAAACTTGAGCCAATAAATTACCTAACGGGGCGCTTGCAGCCTTGCTGGTTTCAACAAAAATAGGCTGCAAGCCAGCAACCGAACAACTGACAGACTGAACAACTGACAGACTGACGGAGCACAGATGGATCGGCAGTTTACCTTCGTTAAACCTGAGTCCAGTCCGACGATCCTCTCCTGCGTGTGCTTGCAATTCGGAGAGTTTCACAGATCGCCAGATCGGAGTTTCAGCACTGCCGCCGCCCAGTGCGACCTTGCCGAAAAGACCGGGGCGATTGATTTTGGCTGGGTGTTGTACCTGGACGCGTCGTGTACGCACTAGTCCCTATCCCTCTTGACCAGGACCTCTAATGGGCCAAACTTAATTTATCATAAGGCCCAAAAAACGGTTTGTTGCTTCCTTTTTCCTCATCGTTGCTGCTTCTTGTCGAGAATATACAGACTAACGACCAGGAGAGCTCCCGATCCATGGTAAAACAATTAGAGCATATATAGTTGATAATTTTTTTGCAAAACTGGAGGGTAGGCTCGAGCCATACGAAGCCTACCCGGTAGAACCGCCCCTGGTTAGGGGGTTATGTAGCCCAGTTTAAACATGGGGGTTAGCATCCTAAACCCAATAGATAGGGGGTTTATATGGTTTTTTTTAAAAACAAACTTGTATCATCAGCACATGGACGTGCGTTCCGGTTTGAACTTCGGAGGTCGGAGCACTTCTTCAGATTTGAACAATGTGCAAATACACTGGAAAACATCACCAATTTCTTTCTGAATTCTGACGTCAACTTCAGTTTCAAGTGCACCTCTGAAACAAGCAATTCAATCTACACAGGCTTTGGGTTTCACCGGAAACTGGATTACTGGAACTAGCCATCACTGGACGCGGCGCACGCCGCGCCTGTATCTGAGCCCTTTGTCAATAGCCCGTGGACAACATCGTATAATATTTATTTGTTTTATTTTATTTCTCCCTAGAAGATTGGGAATGGGCCGCATGTGCCTAAAAAATGAAAAAAGGAACGTGTTATTTCCTGCTTGGCTTGCATGAGTCGTAGCAGGCCATGGATGACCAGGGTGGGAAGGAGAAAGAGGCAGGCGCTCGGGCATGGAGAGACCTTGCAGAGGGAGAAGGCCATGGATGACGATCTCGCGCGCACCAGCGCCCCCGCCTCCTCGGGCCATCCCCTCTCCCAAAGCGAGATGCTCCATGATTGCGTGCTCCCGTCCAGCCTCGAGTACCACTTCCGTGAGCTCAAGTCCCTCCACACGGCCGCCCTCGCCGCCATCCGTCAAGACCTCGGGCTACATTGCTGATGTGCCACCGCGACATCCCACCAGTGCGAGGGACCCTGCTGCACTTGCACCGACCTTTCCATATCGCGTCTTGTATTTTCTATCCAAGGATCACTTATCGTGGGCTATGGTCCTTCGTCGGTGGTGTGGCGTACACATCACATGCTTTGATCTCATTCTCTGGCCCATTGAATCTCCAATGAAACACATTTTTATGTCGCTCCGCCCTAATCTCATTCTCGAGCTCAGTTGAATCCTCATTTGAAAGTATTTATATATCTAATAAAAAACATTTTTTTATAAAGTTGGTCACTCCAACATCCAAATACTGAGCTTCTAACTGGCAAAAAATTGTTAAAATATATCTGATAACGTAGATTCTGAAATAACATAACTCAACCAGAAAGTGGATATGGATAAAACAATAAACATGATATTTGACACGTTAAAAACATAAGCGGGGCTTGTCCTAGCTCATTCTAGCTGGAGTAGTCTTGAGACTAACAGAGTAACTTCTAATAAAGAAAATATATTGCAAAACTAAATATAAAGGTGAAATTAAATTTTGTTAAATTGCAGCTCAAGTGGTTCAGTATACGATGCTTCGACCAGCAATCTCTTTGAAAATTTGTTAAATTCTTCTACGTATTAATTAAAGAGGAAAAACAAAGAGATGCTGGTAATGTCCATGTGGAGTACTCCCGCATGGATCAGCTAATTGGGTTAGAGTAAAAATGGCAATCGGGTGTTCAATTCAGGAGAAGTTTTGACTCATTAGCTCCCTCTAGTTTTTTCTGAAACCTACTCAAGTGAGGACGCGCGTCTAAATATACCAGCGTTAAGGGAACCCACTTGAAGTTTACAGCACACTCACCTAAAGGACTCTCATAGATCAGGATCGTACACCCGCTTGGAATTGGACTGCTCTATATGCAACCTAACAGGATTTAATACACAGCTTCGACACCATCTTACATCTTATTATGCCAATGCATATAATTTTAAGAAATTGTAAAAGTATGGACCATGAACTTGTAAAGATGTTTGTTCGTATACATACCAACTGTAAAAGCATTTGGGTCTACCAAATTAAATTAGAGATTGATATGTAGCACTGACGTGTCCTATCAAAATAAAAACAGTAATTGTCATCTGTAAGAGACGTCCAGATAAATTCTCATTAACACTATTTTTTTGCGGGTAAATTCTCATTAACCCTGTTGAGCTACATTGTCTATTTGTTAAGTAAGGATCAATTATTAGTTAGTAGAATAATGCTTGAACAAAAGAAGCATGGTCCAATTAAGGATGTGCGTGAGTAAATCGTACACCAAGAATTCATGTTTTCACCAAAGGAAGAAAGAGAGTTCATAGCTGACATTTCAATGTGGAGTGATGTATTCCTGATGTGTTATACACACTTGCTGAATGCAAGATAATCAACAACTAAACTGCTGTATTCCTGCTTTCTTCCTAGCTCTGCACAAATGCAGATAATTAACTTACCTGTGCTCTGAATCAATTTGATCGTATGCAAGATTTAACTACCAAGGAGAAAACTACCTTTTGGTGAAGTCTTCAAAAAAAAATCTGTCAACCGAATAATGAGGTAAATAGTCCACCCTTAGATACTCCATAAAATTTAAGTACGAGAAGACCCCCATGATCAATTAATTAGATCGCGGTAATGTGAGAATGAATCCCCAATTCAGTAGTACATACACTACTGCCTCTACTTCAATAAGTCACATAAAGTTCAGTCATCCTGTTTGCATGATTGAACATGCGACATGCACCTAGATAAACAAGAATCATTCCACCAAAAACTTGCTACAAAAGAGAAGAACATGTCTCCATGATGTAGCAAGAACAAAATTGCACTGTTAATTAGTAAACCATAGCCTAAAGACTGAAGGTGGATGCAATAAACAAATGCCTAATTAACATGTTCCTAAAATATTAGCAAAGTGCTATACTCTAGATGTCCTGGAAAATAGACCTATCCTGTGAAACATAAGTGTACAGCTGTAGGCACAAATCAAAACTGAGATGAAGTCAAGTAAAAAAAAACTGAAATGAAGTTACCAAGTAGTTCAATTGATGAGGGAGAATATCCGCTAATCATATCATCAATTATTCGGTTGCATGAATGTCACGCAGAAAAACAATACTCCAATCACACTATCACAGGGAAGAAACAATTAATATATTTCTCAACTCACACATAGTGGAGTAGCAATACAGAAATTGACTTACTAAACTGAAGAGAGGAAAAACAAGACGGCAAGACTCTCAGCGGCACATGGGGTGCAGGTACCTCAGAACATAGGGGCCGCTAGAATGGAGCGATGGCGGAAGAATAAGGTGGAGCGAAGGGGCACCTCGCGGAGCATCACGGCAGGGCGTGTACCCGGGAGGCGACGAAACGCGAGCTGCGGTCATGGCGGGGCACCTGCTATGGCTTCGGCTAGAGCTGGGAGCCATGGTAGTGCCAAAACCAGAACAAAATCGAAGAACACGTATAACTGAAGAAACCCAAACAATAGGTGAAGAATCGATCAGGCTGAGGGCTAGCTTGGCCCGAGCATCAGAGCAACCGAGAACAACTGTAAGGACTGGAGCTGGAGCACCTCACCCTAGTCCAGGAAAGCGGATGTGGCGCAGCCGCCGGTGGAGAGGGACTCTGTGTACGCAAAGACGCCTCAATTACGGGCGGAGAAGGAGGAATGGCAAACCGAACAGAGCGCCCACGGGCCTACGGCCTACCACATCTCGAACACGCACTGCCAAAAGGGCTAGACCGCTCACCACAAACGCGAGACGCTCCGCTCACATGGAGGCGGTGGAGGCGACACAGAAGGAGGCTGAACCCGCCGACGAGTACCACCACGACGGGCGGACTGCCTACATCAAGGAAAACAACACACAATAAGGCAACCAAACCCCAAAGAATATACCAACAAATTAAGATGAGAAACACGTACCACAGGCGATTAGGACGCAATGGAAGGAAGAAAAAGGTCCACATATCCCACACCTCCGCCGTGCCGCCGCGGCTCAGCACAGCGCGGCAGTCCCCAGCGCGGACACCACGAGCTGCCAGCGGCCGTTGTCCTCCTCGTAGAGCAGCGCCGCCACGCTGCAGGCTCCGCCGCTAGCCTCCCCGTCAGCGGAGAACTCGTCGTCGGTGCGCAGGTACGCATGCCTCACCGCCTCCTCCACTCATGTTCCTCGCTTGAGGTCCTCTGCCATGATCCACGGCATATTCTCGGCGGCGAACTCAGCCGCGCTCTTCCCTCCGTCCCCGTCGAGCGACGGCGGCGACGTGGCAGTCCTTCATCTCGACGCCCTTCCGGCCCTTCCTGCGCCTGTAGAACGCCGTGAATCCCTCCCGTGCTCGGCCATCGCGTCTGTCCCATTCGTCGCAGCGGCCTCCAATAGTACCGGTGGAGGGAAGGCGACCACGGTCGGGACGAGGAGATGCGCACGGTGGCGGCGCTTGGCTGCGGTTTTAGCGGAGTCTGGCGCCGGCCGTGCGGCGGGGGTAGGTTGGGCACTGGACCGTCCCCGCCGATACACATAGAGCCGCCACTGGTGCTGCGCTCCTCGTATCCTTCCACACAGAGCCACCGCCGGCGCTGCGCTCCTCGCCTCCACCCCGGCCTCCCTTCGATCCCCATGGCGCTCGCCTCCAATCGCCCGCCGTCGTCGGCCGCGTCCCTGACTCCGTCTTACGCGAGCTCCCTCCGACACCTCCTCCCTACACATGCGCGTGCCTCTGCCGGCCTCTCTCCCGTCACCGCTCATCATTGCCTCGACCGCGCCCGCAACCTCGCCTCTGGCTGCGGTAGCTCGAGCCCGACGCCGCAGGTCATGGCACCGCCTCGCACCCTCCCTTCTTACCTCGCGCACGATAGTGCCTCCTGCAACCTCGCCCCGCATCGATTCGGCCGTCCTAGACCACCTGGCGTCACGCCGCCATTCTGACCCGCGCCAGTCGACCGCAGCCTCGCCTGCATCCTCCATCGACCTCCTACTCGCCTGCGTCCCTGCGAGCTCACCTTCCTCCTATCCCTCCTCTCCATGGTGGCGGCGGCGGCGGGCCAAGCCAAGCGGCAGGGGAGGAGAGAGACATGAGAGGACGAGACGAAAGGAATAAGAGGAGGCGGCAGGTGCTGTCGTGGAGAAAATAGAGTCACGGGAGATTTTCAGAGAGAACATGCAACATGCAACCACACGCCCACAAGAGAACAACACGTCCAAGGAAGAGGCAAAACAACCAAAAATTCCAATCAGATCACATGACCACACAGAAGGTAGACCGTATCGGTAGTAGGATCAAAGAAGAAGAGAGATAAACGAAAGAATACACGCGTCAGCTCCTCAAAAATCAAAACCAGACCCAAAATTCTGAGAATAAAGAGAAGCAACCAACCTTAGGATAGTATTTTGTGCATCGACAGATTTTTGTGTGCGTCTGCTGGAGATACTTTAACTACGTTTTTTTTCCAGACAAGCCTTGGCTAATTCCTCATTTTCTTTGAGCTGGCCCATATTTGATCCTTTTCTTCTTGGATCCACAAGCCATAGACACATACTCCTACATGACCTTTGGGTCCACAAGTCATGGACACATACTTCCACGTGGCCTCGAAATGCTTCCTTTCTACTAGACTTAAGGCTATAGTATATGTATGGAAACGCCTACGTCCCAGGCGACTGAGAAATAGTTATTTCTCAGTTGCTGACGTGACTAGCTCAGCGATTGAGTTCTATCGTACATATCTGGTCATTCAACTTTTTTCTTTCATACACAGTAGCCATGTGAATTAGCAATTAATTTGTTAGCCTCTCCTAATAGCGTTTTTTCCGTATTGAGGTAGTACAAAACCTCAATTACAACCAAGACGCAACTGAAAAATCTCTCAGTAGCGGCCTACTTAAACCGCCCATCTAACACAAATCACGATAAAATCCAACGACCTGGAATATCCCCCTCGGTTGCAATCTACTTATAACTTGAAAAAAAAATATCGGTTACAATCTAGTTGTAACTAAAAGATTTCAGCTGCAACGTACTTATAACTCCCATATAGAATGAATCAGAACATAAATTCAACGTTCTGGAACAATTTTCTCAATTGCAACCTACTTGTAACTTGAAAAACTCAGTTCCAACTCACTTGCAACTAAAAAATCTTAGTTGCAACCCACTTATAACTCCTACACTAGAGTGAATCCCAAAAAAATCGATGGCCAGGGACATATTTTCTGAATTACAACCTACTTGCAACTAGAAAAAATTCAGTTACATTTCACTTGCAACTAAAAAATCTCAGTTGCAACATATTTGCAACTAGACAAAATTCAGTTTCATTTCACTTGCAACTGAAAAATCTCAGTCGCAACCCATTTGAAACTCCCAAGCTAGCACGAACCACCACAAAAATTCAAAATATTTTTTAATTGTTACCTATTTGTAACTAGAAAAAATTGATTTCAACCTGCTTGTAACTGGAAAATCTCAGTTGCAAGACACTTGAAAGTCCCTCGCAAGCATGATTCGCGAGGCAAATCAATGGTCAGGAACCTTACTCAGTTGCAGCCTACTTGCAACTGGAATAAACTAGTCACAAGCAACTTGCAACTCCCTTGCTACAATACGAATCACAACACAAATCAAGGATCAAAACATTGTTTCTAGGTAGTAAACTTGCAATTGAAAAATAACTTCATTTTAACTGACCTACGATTAAAAAATCTCAGTTGCAAGCTACTTGCAACTCTTGTGTTAGAATGAATCACAACACAAATCCAACAATTATATATTCGATTGAGCTCTAACTAAAATCTTGTGTGACCGATAAGTAAGAAAAGCGTAGTAAAAAAAGAAAAAACCGACAAAAATGCAAGGGTAAAACGCTAAAACATATAAGGAAATAATATCGCAGAAAATAGGAAAAATAAAAGCAAAATTAAATAAAAAATATATAATAATTAAAATAGACTATATGAAAAATTAAGAAAACAATTATCATACAATCACTTTGTAACTAATAAATCCATCAATCAAAAGAAAAAAGTGAAAGAGAGACAGTACATCGTATGACTGAGTGGGGTGCACCGAATGCTAAAACCAGCGTGCAAAACAAAAACGAAGGACAGAAAAAAGATTAACCTACTCAACATGGGCCTTGCTGACATTCTATAATACAAGCTATATATGAAAGAAAAGTCCAAACTAGATATTGCCGTCCTTTAGAAAAAACAGAAAAAGAAATGAAAAAGGCCCAAGACAAAACGTCCACGTATCGTGCGTATCATGCAGCACGAACGACAGCCCACACACGCACAGCAAAGCAGCAGCCCAAACTCCCCGTGCGTGAAGAAATCTGCACCGCTTCATCGATAAACAAAAAACTACAACCAAAATGCATGAATCTTGAAACCCAGATCCAACGGGCTAAGATGACTGAGAAATAAATAGCAAAACCGTATATGTATCGGCAAACCCCGAATGTTTGGATGACCGTTGAAACGGAGCTCCAAACTCGCGCAATTCCGCGAGGTTCCGGTACTTTTGCCCGAAATTCGCCTGCTCCTCCTCCCGCGTTCCCCTTCCCCTTCTCCATTCTCAGGCCCTGGAGGAGGCGGGACCGCGGACCCCATGGCGGCGGCGATGGCGATTGGCGACGGCAGCGGCGATGCAGGTGTGTTCCGTCGCCACATCAAGCCTTCTCCCCCCTCTCTGTCCTTCTCCTGCCATGCGCCTCTCCCCCTCCTTCTCCCCCGGTGCTTCTTCAACCCCCTTGCTCGCTCCCTCGTGAAAACCCTAAAAGTGAAGCAGCCTCGTAAGCCCCAATCCCCTTCGTGCCTGCGCAAAATCCGATCTGATTTTGGCTCTTTCAGGTCATTTCGGAGCGGCGGACAAAGTCTGGGTAGCAGCAAACGAGAGCACGGTTGAGGTAACTAACGTGCATCCGAAGATCAATTTTCTGCCACTGCTTTCTTTAGTATACGCTACTTTTGTCCCTATACTGTCTTCAGCATTATTCCGTTCTCTCGTTCTGCGTGAACTTAATCTCCCTATTGATGTATTTTGGCAAGAACTATTTTGCAACACACACACAAACTTGAAGCTTGAAACTTGCCTGTGTCAGGTGTATGGTGGATGAAAATTGTGAACTGCCGTGAAGCTTGAAACTTGAAACTTGCCAATTAGCTAACATTAGACTGCAATTCAAAATAGTCCACATTAAAGTTTCAGGTATAGTCTCAAATAAAAGAGAAGTCTCAGGTCTGCCACCAAAAAGGTTAAGTCCGCACATCTATTACTGCATGCATCAAGGTTGCACAAGCATACTTTTAGAAGCATCATGTCTGCATAGTTGACATGACAAGTTTTTCAAAAGCACCAGGTCAAGGATATTGCAATTTACAAGTCCCTTCTCAAACCGATATTTACACAGCAATAGTATCTGATGCGGCTGTTGTAGCATTCCTGAGTATGAGGTGATCTTTGCAGCTGAATTGATGTGCACTATTTTTCCAGACATTGATTCCTTCATATGCTGTGCAATATGTATGTTCTATTTGAAAAGTCATTATTTTAGTATCAATGATCCTGTCAGTAATAACCAGATAATGTACAGTATCAGCAAGTGCATGAACTTAATGAACAATATCCGTCATTCAACAAGCAGTCATACATGGTTCAGCATATAAGACATGCATATATTTTCATAAAAAATATGGATATATTCTGTAAATCTAAATTCCCATTAGTGCAATTAATCATGTGTACAGAAGCACACAAATAGTTAAGTGTAACTACAACAAAGAGTATGAGCTTCTTTTTGTCCAGTGATTAGTTAAACCGCACTGTCCACAATTTTCTGGGTGTGCCAGTGCACACCCGGCGCACCATCTAGATACACCTTGCTATAGGTGAAGTCCATGTGCTTTTCTTAGAGTGACTTTGTATTTTGTATGTTGAGGTTCTTCAACAATTTCAATCCTTAAGCCTGATCTGATTAATTTGTGCAAAATTAGAAAATGTTCGAAGCCAGGAATGACAAGGCCAGCGATTTTGTTGAAGCAAGCACATCCTTGCAGCTATTGCACTCTGTGAAAGAGGAGAAAGATGGTCAGTTCTTAGGTGCAAGTTCATCTCTACATGTTGACCCCGAGGCCAAGAACGGTGGCCCATTCTTTATCACAGAGGTGATGACAAAGGAGGAAGAGAAGCTATATGAGGCACGGCTTAAGGTAGAGGAAGAAGAAGAGGCTAAAAGGAAAGAAGAAGCTGCAAGACTTGCTTTTGATCCCAATGCACGGTTTAGCAAGTTGGATGAGCTGCTAACACAGACACAGCTCTATTCAGAATTTCTACTTGAAAAGATGGAGGAGATTACAGATGTATGAGTCTCTCACCGTGTGATGATCATTTTCTGTTTTCTTGGTATCTCTTGCTAGTTAGTTTTGCTTCTTGACAAGGGTGGTGCTACCTGTTGGTTAAGCAGAAAGTTGTTGAAGCTCAAGATGAAGAGGAGCTTGTGGAAGACAAGAAGAAAAGACGTGGTAGAAAGAGGATAGCGAATTCTAAGCCACAGTACAATGACGTGAGTGCAGACTTCATCTACTAAACCCTGTCATATAAATATGTTTGTTTGTATTATTTTGCTGTCTTCTAGTTTATGCAGATGTTTTGGTTGCTATGAACTGTTAATTTATTGCATTATTATGTGTAGTCTTTTACATGTTCAACGGACTTAGGATTACAGCATGTGTCGCTGCTTGGACTGTCCTGATTGTTTAATATTCACTTTTCAAATTCATGAGTTCCAGCATCCTTTCAAGCTGCAACGTACTAGTTCACAAATCGCAATTAAAAGAGCCATTTGAGATTTTCTATTTTTCTAAAATTTGAGATTTACTGTAAACCTGTAACACAGGTTCAGATTTTTTTTTTCTTTTTTAAAAGGAGGATGACTTCCGGCCTCTGCATCAATTGATGCATACAGGCATTAGGTTCAGCTGTCTTCACAGGTAAGAGCTCGGGCATTCAAATGATGTTCCTTTGAAGTGTTTGTGCTTTCATCTGAATCTTATAGGTCCATAATGGTGAACATTCATATTCAGTACGAACTGGGAACTTGTCATCATTTTAAAGTGGATAACCTGATATATCTATAAAGTGTTCTGAGTATATGATAAAAATATGATAAATAGTTGCTGTTTATTTGTTGTGCTTGTGTGTGGACAACTTCTGACTACCAAAAAAATGACATGTTGTTCAGAAGAAGGCTAAGACAGCGGTGGCAGCAATGCTCACAAGAACCCGCGAAGATCGTTCTGCTGATGATGGTACTCTCTCGGAAGAAGAAAGGTGGAAAAAGGAGCAAGCGAATCTTGTTCCATTAATGACTGGCGGACAGTTGAAATCTTACCAGATAAAGGGTGTGAAGTGGCTAATATCGCTCTGGCAGAATGGGCTTAATGGGATACTAGCTGATCAAATGGGCCTTGGGAAAACAATTCAGACGATTGGATTTCTTACTCATCTTAAAGGGAAAGGCATGCATGGTCCATACATGATAATTGCTCCTCTTTCCACTCTCTCAAACTGGGTGAATGAAATCTCAAGGTAAAGCATCCTGATTTTTGTTTCAGTGTCCTTAATTGCTGTCTTATGTGGAGATACTTGACAGGTTTGTTCCATCTCTCACTGGCCTGATTTACCATGGAGATAAAGTGACTCGGGCAGATATAAGGAGAAAATTCATGCCAAAAACTATTGGCCCTGATTTCCCAATCGTAATCACTTCATATGAGATGGCCATGTCAGATGCAAAATTTCTTGCTCATTATGATTGGAAGTATGTCGTTGTAGATGAGGTGATAAAGAACACACACTGAAAAAATCTAAATAAGGGGGCAATTTATGGCTCTCTCCCCTTATTAACATGCTTCCATACTTTGTGCAGGGACATCGGTTGAAAAATTCTAAATGTAAGTTGTTGAGAGAGTTAAAGCGCATTCCAATGGCCAATAAACTTCTTTTGACTGGGACACCTCTTCAGAATAACCTAGCAGAGTTGTGGTCTCTGTTGAACTTCATTTTGCCTGATATATTCTCATCCCATCAGGAATTTGAGTCATGGTATGATTCGCTTAGCTAACACCCCCACCACTTGCTGCCCTTTCCTTGTGTAATTTCCGCACATGCCATTTTGTTCCTAGTCTCCATATCCTTGAAGCACTTGTGTTCATCATTGAACATTTGCTATCTTGTGGCCTTCTTTCCTTGTATGGATTATAATTAATAATAAGCTAACTGAATATTTCAATGTAACATTTGTCTTGCATTCAAAAAGGTTTTCCCTGCCATTGGCTAGAAGTTGTATTGATAATCGAGTTGCAGTCAGTTATGATATCTGTTCTCAAGCATAAGTTATCTGGTATAATTGTTGTCACCATTCAATGCAACTCTGGAAACGTAATTTATTTCCATGTAACCTGGCAGGGGCGCTACATTAATAATAATGAGAACAATATAGAACTGGGAACTGGCTAGTCACAACTGTGGGAAATGGCAATGGTAGGGGTACATGCCAGAACCATAACAACTCACATTGACAGACTCCCAAGGATCCCAAAATGGGTGATTACCGTTGGCCACATGCGGCACTGCCAGAACTCTATGGGTGATGTTTACATGCACCAGAACAGCCACCTCCATGTGTGTCGGACACTTTTGGGTATATAGATTTATATGCAGATTATATTGTTCTAAAATTGGGATGTCTAGAACCTATGATGACCACCCTAGTTGAAATGAAGTATCTGGAATAACAGAGACTTGTTATAGCATTTCCTCTTCTTAGTATATGTTGTGTACTGATGTGCCATGTCTGCCGATTTTGTATTAACTATAGCACAATTTTATTTGTATCTTTTATTATTGATATGCTATATAGTGAAGTTACTTTCTTTAATATTTTCTGTATATATTTGGTTTATTTGGCCTCCATTAGTCTGATGGCAATCTTCTTAAAGGTTTGATTTTTCTGGGAAAGGAGACGAGGAACAACAGGAAGAAACTGATGAGAAGAAAAGAGTACTTGTTATTTCAAAGCTTCATGCCATTTTGCGCCCATTTCTTTTAAGACGGATGAAGGAGGACGTAGAACAGATGCTTCCACGGAAGAAAGAGATAATCATTTATGCTAACATGACTGCACATCAGAGGCAAATCCAGACTCACTTGATTGAGAAAACATTTGACAACTACTTACATGAGAGCACAGATATAGGTATGCATGTGTACCCTCGTGCATGTCTTCCTTCATACGATCTTACCTATAGTCAGTACACAGTTATCTAATATGACAAGTGTTTCCTATGTTACAGTGTTGCGAAGACCTGGCATGAAGATGAAGCTTAATAACCTAATGATTCAGCTGAGGAAGAACTGTGCCCATCCTGATCTTTTCAACGCTGCATTCGACTCTACAAGTATGTCCCATTGAACATATGCTATCTGAATTCTCTATGTACCTGTTTTCTGAATTTTATCTACATTGTTATTTGTTTGTTTGCAGGCCTTTATCCACCTATCGATCAGCTTCTTGAACAATGTGGCAAATTTCAGCTGTTGGACAGGTTACTAGATTCCCTGCTCAAACGGAAGCGCAAGGTTTATGGTTCTCCTTAGTCCTTTTACATTGTGGCTGTACTCTGCATTCATGCACATGTTTCATGAATTCTTTCTTCAGCTCTAAAGTATAACTTAATTAATATATTTGCAGGTTCTAATATTTTCACAGTGGACAAAAGTTTTGGATATAATTGACTATTATTTGTATACTAAAGGCCTGAATGTTTGCCGTATTGATGGTAGTGTTAAATTGGAAGAGAGGAGGAGTCAGGTAACGTGCTAGTCTGCCAATTTATTACTAGATTGCTGAATATCATCTAGATCCTGAAAAATTGCACCACGTGTCTACCCTCATCCGCATTAATCTATGTGCATATGCCCGCACCTTAATTTCCTAAGTGCACACATCAGCAATTTCACATCGAGCTGAATAACATGTTTTGAATTTTTCTTTTTGCATGAGCAGTTCTGAAATCATACATGTTAAATCATACTCCCTCTGTTTCAAAATATAAGATGTTTTAGCTTTATGAATCTAATGTATCTAGACCCCTTTTAGAACCTACACACTAAAAGGGGTCTAGATTCATTCACTTCACAAAGCTAAAACATCTTATATTTTGAAACGGAGGGAGTACAAGCTTAAAACACCTTTTGTTGTGTGTTGCAATTTAACATCCAACACTTCTCAGAAAAAAACAACAGCAGAAGATTCTCATATCCCACCAGCATGTTAGTTTAACATCCATGTTTAGCAAATATGTGGTAGCTTAAGCACGATTTTGAAACACACATTTAAGTTGGTTCCCAGGTACTGCCATTATGCTTGGGTGATTCCCGAATTTACGTAAACACTGTAGCTAGGTTAGAATTTGCAAGTTACTATATAAATAACTTGTTAAAACATGTATTAGGATATTAGGTATCTTGTTGAGAAGTATCTAGGACTGAATTGGCAGCTACCAGACTGGATAGAGTTGCACATCCCTCTCCAAACCGATTTAGCAAATGTGTGTTGGCTTGAACATGATTCAAACCACACACACCTTAGTTGGTTCACAAGTATGCCATTTTTGCCTGCGTGGTGCGTGGTGCCTCAATTTGTTTAGGGAGCTGTAAACAGTGCAGCAGCTAGAATCAAACATGTTAAAACTCTATGGATAGGTATCTCATTCAAAGGAAAAATAATAACATGGACTTAATTGACAGCTAATTTATCTCAAAACGGGTGGAATTGAATATCCGGTTACAAGCTGGTTAGACTGAGAATTGTTGGGGATATCAAACTGACAGTTCAATGGTTTATTGGTCCCTGGACTTGAATGCACATGGCTGTTAACCAGAGTTCTAACTCATAAATGTTCTTTTGTATTCGTTTTATTGTTAGTGAAAATCATTTCCTGTTAGATAATTTGATGGGGTTTTGCTATCTCACAATATATATCTGGTACTGTTTTTCTATGGCAGATAGCAGAGTTTAATGACTTGAACAGCAGTATGAATGTCTTCATTCTAAGCACACGTGCTGGTGGGCTTGGTATCAATCTTACATCTGCGGATACCTGTATCCTGTATGACAGTGACTGGGTAATTTTCTATATGTCTGGGGAGTTTGTAGTGTAATACTCAATGTTGTATTTTTGGGGGGCAGCTGTGCTCCTTGCCTTCAGTTACCTTACGTAGTTGTGATATGCTGAATTTTTGCTTCATTCTGCAGAATCCTCAGATGGATTTGCAGGCCATGGATCGATGCCACCGGATTGGTCAAACGCACCCGGTGCATGTTTATCGGTTGGCGACATCCAATTCTGTTGAAGTATGGTTGGATGACCTTTAGACTCTTGCTTGGCTATGTTTTGTGGCATCGATACTCATCTCCTCATTGTTGCAGGGACGGATTATTAAGAAAGCTTTTGGAAAGTTGAAGCTAGAGCACGTCGTGATTGGAAAGGGACAGTTTGAACAAGATAGCGCGAAACCTAACGTCTTAGATGTAACAATTTCTGGCTGGGAGTATACATTGTGTTGGGTCTATTGTAAATTGTTTCTTCAGTGGAAGGCCAAACGAGCTAAAGACTAGAGAAGCAAAACACCAGGAAAGTGTGGCTGATCAACTGATTTGTTCTCTTGTTTTATTGAAAAATGCAGGAGGAGGAGCTACTCGCGCTGCTCAGGGACGAGCTGGATGAGGAAGACAGGATGATCCAAACGGACATCAGTGACGAGGATCTTCTGAAGCTGATGGATCGGAGCGACCTCACCGGACCACCTGGCGCCGCGGATGCCACCCCACTTATCCCCCTGAAAGGGCCTGGCTGGGAGGTTGTGCTGGCCTCGAAGAGTGGCGGCGGCATGCTCTCGGCGCTCGCCAGCTGAGCCCTGCCCCATCATAGCAATGACGACGCCTCTGTATTTTCCTGATTCTGATTGTTCACTGCTAACTGGTCGGTGTATTGTGATAACAGTATCCCCCAAAGTAATTATCAACAGGGCGTTGCACACGTAGATTAGGAGTGTAGGAGCTGATGCTGTGGCGAAAAACTTTCAGCTGTGCTCTAACTGAAGCTCGGGCCTTCTTGCTTGCCTGCTTCTGTTCAACAAGCTATGGTTAAGGAGGTTGGAAAATGGCATTGTGACGTCGCTTACTATGCCTGGGTTTTGACTTTTGAGTCGTACATGCGTTTCTCATCAGAGATGGGGAAACGCTGAAGTCCTGGCATGATGATTGGGCGAATGGCCTTAGACCTATGTGCATTGCTTTGGCCATCTGGCAAGAACAGAACGGTTAAGAAAACCTTGGCAGATCGCCGGCCGATCATGGACGTGGCAGGTGACTTCGTTGTGGAAAACCTGTCTAAGTTTGTTCTCTTTTTCAGTTTGTTAATAACATGACCGTGCTTTTAGGCTTTTTACATGAAAATCGGCTTATCTCGCCCAATTCAAAGGATATACAGGGAAAGCATTACCCCCAAGATTACATCGTATGTACTTTCAAAATGTATAAGTCTTCTGTTTCAGCATACGAATTTGGATGGTTCAGCATACGAATTTGGATGGAGTTTATACCCAAAAAAAAGAAGTTCGGGAGCGTGACGATGGTCGTATCTGAATGGTGCTTGTTTGCAGGAACACTTGACTGTCTTCCCGAACACTCTGTGGGCAGTCGATAGCCCGCCTGCTGTAAGTGTTTCCGTAAAATTAAAATAATTAACGCGGTAAGCGTACAGTACATGTTGCTGGTCGAAATTGGCTACACAGCTCACGACGGCCAGTTTCTGTACCATCCAGCCCACGCGGACACGAGGCCGCTGATCCCCAGCGTGACGGCGTGGTTGCAGAACGGGTTGGGCTCGATGTCCGCGATGGCGATGACCAGGTCGGCGAGGTTGGCGGCCGTCCCCATGAGCCGCATCACCCGGTCCATCCGGATCTTGCTCACCTCGCCCTCCTTCTCCTTCTCCTTCCCCTCGCCGCCGCCCTCCTCCGCGAGCAGCCTCCTCTCCCGCCTGACCCCCCTCCTGATCATGATGGCGTCGATGGCGATGAAGAACACGTAGCCGACGGTCTCGCCGAACGCCGACACGAAGCTGGCGCGGCGCGCGATCCAGGGCTCCAGGACGCCGACGCGGGACAGCCACGTGAAGTGGTCGAAGAAGAAGTAGACCATCTCGCCGGCGTTGGCGAGCACGGCCAGCGCCCCGAACTCCCCGGGCGACCGCCGCAGCGCGTTGAGGCCCGTGAGGGAGCGGCCCGAGCGGAACACCTTGCGGCTGAGCCCCGCCGCCGTCTCCCAGCTCTTGGCGCGCCCCGCCAGACCCGGGTGGGACGTCTCGGCGGCCCAGACCACGAGCTTGGACACGTACTGGTACGTCTTCACCAGCTTGTCGATGCCGTCGCGCTTCGCCAGGAACACCACCAGCTTGTCCAGCGTGTCGCCGCTCATGGCGGCCGGTCGACCGGTCGGTCGGTGCTGTACTGCTGTGGATTGGATTGAGGAGCTCGGGATCAGGGGAAGCGTGCACTTTTGGAGTGTGAGAACTGGACGCAACGCAAGCAAGCGTGAAGAGCTAGCTGTGTGTCAGTGTGTGGCTTGGCTAGGGATAAAGAGCGTGGCGGGCACTTGGCTAGGATGCGTTTGTCGTCTGCGCCGCAAGTGATTTTCCTGGTGGTGGCCAAGATTGAGAGGCCCGAGGAGAGAAACAACTTTTTTGTTTGCTTCCGTTATCGGTGCATTGATCTACAGCTTCTTCTTTTTTCTTTCATTTTTATGGCTAGGTTCTGCTTTATCTTGGATTCTGTTGGCCATTATTAGGCGTTACCTTTTTTGGGGATAAATCAATTTCTCGCAATTTATTTACAGTATATCAAGGTAATGTTATATATTTCACGAGATTATTTAGTTAGGAGAAATACAGGGGCTCGTCACCACCTCATTTGCTTCTACTTGTAGAATTGATGCACCAACAGGTAGAACCAAAAGTCTAAACTAATACAAAGGCCACACAATATATTTCAACACTATCGGACAATGTTAAAACTTGAATAGCGATTTTCTCAATTTCCCGCTTCAAATCCAAACACTCCACGGTCTAATTTGGCCTGAACAACTGTGCATCCCGCCAAAACATACCATCTCCGTAAATAGTAGTATCGAGAGTAGCATTAGGGAGGAGTCTTGCACAGTGGCCATGTAGACAACCCATCTAGTCTAATAAATCTTGAAATCTTAAGATCCATCTATCATGGCAGCTTGGGACCTCTGTTAGAGACAAAATTTACTCCACATTGCTAGTTGGGAAAGAGTTTGATCAGGTTATAAGGTGAGCTATTTCACTCCCACTAAGTGAGTGAGAAGAGAACAAGTTCACGCGCACTCCTCCTCCTCCGCCGCCCGCCTCGCTCGCACGCGCGTCGCGTCTCGTGAATCGAGTTTGAGCTAGAAACTCGTTTTGTGAAAAGACTAAATTTTTGCTTGGTGCACCAGTTGTTGGATACGTATCAATATTTGTGTGCATGTTTGACGCGTGTCCTTATCTTCCACTGCGTGGCAATTCGGTCGACTCACCTCGCGACTGCTCGCCTTTGTTCGTGTGTTCTTCTTCAGCAACCGACGACCTCATTAGCACCATGGGCGACAACAACAAAGACCAAGGTGCTGCGGCGGTGACGACCTTCCAGGTCAACCTGTACGTGTTATTCTTCTCCTTGTATGCACCAGTTCTTGCTAGATTTTTACATCTACTAGATGTGGTTGTTTGGCTGTATGTGTTTAGATCTGTCAGTGCTTACATAATGTTGATTCCGGTAATTAATCTCATAGGAAAATTGCCTAATACTCCAACAATTCAAAAACCTTATTTATTTAGAAATTTTTTGTAATCTGCCTTTGCTGCTTCGCAGAAACCGAGCCCTTTTACGGGTACTAATTTTAAGAGATGGCAAGAAAAAACCCTCTTGTGTCTCACTACAATGGGCATAGAAAAAGTTGCAGATGGCACTCCCAGAGATCCGCTTACTCTCGAGGAAGAGAGAGCGTTCAGAGAGGCCACTGTACTTTTCATGGGTTATGTACTCGGTGTGCTTGGAGACAAGTTGGTTGATGCATATTTGCATATCCGTGATGCCAAGGAATTGTAGGATGCGCTGGACGCTAAGTTCGATGCTGCCGATGCCAGTGGTAAACTGTATGCTATGGAGCAGTTTAATGATTACAAGATGGTTGAAAAAGATCTATAGTAGAACAGTCTCATGAGCTATAGATCATGGCAAAGGAACTCGAACTCCTCAAGTGTGTGCTTTCGGACAAGTTTGTCACGGGATACATTGTCGCTAAGCTTCCCCCTTCATGAAGGAACTTTGTCACTTCTCTGAAACATCAGAGGCATGGTCATTAGCAATACTAATACAGGAATTTCAGGTTCTTGGTACGGTAATTTATTACCTACTTAACTTTCAGTATTTCAACCCGCGGAATGGTGGGTTGATACGGGTGCCAATGTTCATGTGTGTGCTAACATTTTCATGTTCACCTCTTATCAAACTCGAGATTCCTCAGTCATGATGGAGAATGGGTTACATGCTACTATTCTTGGTGCTGGTACGGTAGATCTGAAGTTTACTTTGGGCAAGATCGTGCAATTAAAGAATGTGCAGTATGTCCATTCTATCAAGAAAAATCTCGTTAGTGGATCTCGTCTTCTAAAAGATGGGTTTAAGTTGGTATTTGAGTCCAATAAAGTTGTACTATCTAAGTATGGAACCTTTGTTGGAAAAGGCTATGAATACAGAGGCATGTTCCGCTTTTTATTGGTAGACTTCTGTGATGATGTAGTGAACCATGTTTGCTCTACTGGTAATGAAACTAATATTTGGCATTCACGACTTTGTCATATTAATTTCAGTTATATGTCGCGGCTTACTGGAATGAGTTTAATTCCGAAATTTCCTATTGTCAAAGGCTCTAAGTGTTATGCTTGTGTGCAAGCAAAGCAGCCTCGCAAGCCTCACAAGCCTGTAGAGGAGAGAAACTTGGCACCTCTAGAGCTCATATATTCAGATCTATGTGAGATGAATGGTGTGTTGGCAATTAGTAGAAAGAAATATTTTATGACATTGATTGATGATTCTACTAGGTACTGTTATGTATATCGCTTGAAAACTAAAGACGGGGTCTTAGATTTCTTTAAAATCTATAAGGCAGAAGTTGAAAATCAACTTGAGAGAAAGATCAAAAGAATTCGGTCTGATCATGGTGGAGAATACTTTTCTAATAAGTTCAATTTATTCTGTTCAGAATATGGTATTATACATGAGAGGACGCCTCCCAATTCCCCTCGATCCAATGGGATTACTGAGAGAAAAAACTGGACTCTAACAGATTTGGTTAACGCCATGTTAGACACTGCCGGTTTATCCAAGAAATGGTGAGGGGAGGCTATATTGACTTCATGTAATGTCCTAAATCGTGTTCCAACTAAGAATAAAGAGATTACTCCATTTGAAGAATTGGAAAATAAAAAGGTTGACCCTCTCCTACTTACGTACTTGGGGTTGTTTGGCAAAGGTCAGCGTGTTAATCAACAAGAAGCGTAAGCTTGACCGAAATTTGTGGATTGTGTCTTTCTTGGTTACGCTTCTCACAGCATTGCTTATAGATTTCTTGTGGTGAAATCTGAAGTGGACGACATGAGTATCAGTACCATTCTTGAATCAAGAGATGATACATTCTTTGAGGATATATTTCCTATGAGAGATATGCCTAGTATCTAATAAGAATATGATCCAGCTTCTGAACCTGAAACTCTCATGGAGACTGATGAACAATCAAATGATGAGAGTTCAAATTCGGATGAGAATGAAGCTCCCACAAGGAGCAAGACACAAAGGAACACAAGGTCTTTTGGTAATAATTTCATTGTGTACCTAGTGGATGACACTCCCACTACTATTTTAGAAGCTCTTGCATCTCCGAATGCAGACTACTAGAAGGAAGCGGTTCAAAACGAGATGGACTCTATCTTGGCTAATGGAACGGGGGAGATATCTGAACGTCCGTATGAGTGTAAACCTGTAGGATGTAAATGGGTATTTAAAAAGAAGCCTAGGGCTGATGGTACTATTGAAAAGTACAAAGCTCGGTTTGTGGCTAAAGGCTATACCCAAAAGGAAGGCGAAGATTTCTTTGCTACTTACTCACTTGTGGCTAGATTGACCACAATTCGAGTACTACTATCACTGGCTGCCTCTCACGGTCTTCTCATTTATCAAATGGACGTTAAGACGGCTTTTTTAAATGGAGAGTTGGATAAGGAAATTTACATAGAACAGCCTGATGGTTTTGTACTAAAAGGTCAAGAAAGAAAGGTGTGTAAATTGAAGAAATCTTTGTATGGCCTCAAACAAGCTCCCAAGAAATGACATGAGAAGTTTGAAATAACTTTGACATATGTGGGCTTTGTTGTAAATGAAGCCGACAAATGTGTTTACTACCGCCATGGTGGGGGCGAGGGAGTTGTCCTATGTCTGTATGTTGATGACATATTAATTTTTGGAACAAGTCTCAAAGTGATTAATGAGGTCAAAACCTTCTTGTCTCAATGTTTTGAGATGAATGATCTTGGAGAAGCTGATGTTATCTTAAACATCAGAGATGAGAATAATGGGATTACACTTGTGCAATCACATTATGTGGAGAAGGTGTTGAGCAGATTTGGATATGATGATTGCAAATCCTCTCCCACACCTTATGATCCTAGTGTTTTGCTTCAAAAGAATCAAAAGGCAGCTAAAGATTAATTGAGATACTCTCAGATTATTGGCTCACTTATGTATTTAGCTTGCGCTACGAGGCCTGACATCTTATTTGTTGTGAGCAAACTTAGCCGGTTTGTGGCTAACCCGGGAGATGATCATTGGCATGCTCTTGAGAGAGTAATGCGCTATCTAAAGGGAACAGTGAGCTATGGAATTTATTATACCGGGTATCCAAGAGTACTTGAAGGGTATAGTGATTCAAACTGGATATCAGATGTTGATAAGATAAAGGCCACAAGTGGATCTATATTCACTCTTGGTGGTAGTGCTATTTCATGGAAGTCTTACAAGCAAACAATCTTAACAAGGTCAACTATGGAAGCAGAACTCACAACATTAGATACTGCGACCGTCGAAGCAGAATGGCTTCGTGAACTCTTAACAGATTTCCCTATGGTTGAAAAATCAATACCATCAATCCTTATGAATTGTGACAACCAAACTGTGATTGTCAAAGTGAACAGTTCTAAGGACAATATGAAGAGTTCAAGACATGTCAAGAGAAGACTGAAGTCTGTCAGAAAGTTGAGAAACTCCGGAGTTATAGCATTGGATTATGTCCAAACGGCTAAGAATCTGGCATATACTTTTACGAAAGGACTATTAAGAAATTTGATAGAAAATGCATCGAGGGAGATGGGTTTGAGACCCACGTGAATTGTCAAGGGGGTAACCCAACCTATGTGATCAGAGATCCTATGAATCAGGACCTGGGAAAACAAACCGAAACAACTGAGTTGAGAGAAACACTCCCACTTTGCTACAAATGCAATTCTCTCATAGTATTATGTAAGGAAGGTTGATTATATCTTAATGTGTTATGACTGTCTCCTTGGGAGCTAAGACGCTGTCCTACAGAGAGATCTTGAAAGAACACACCTATATGAGCTACACTATTGGTCATAGTGTATGAGATTTGAGTGAATCTCTAGGAAGCTCATAAAAGGCCGAGGAATATGACTTATAAGCTCTACCCGAGGGGTAGCCTATGGCAGCCAAGTACCGGTAACGACATTGAGTGAAACTTGTTGCGTAAGACTGGCAATTCAAGACATAATCCATTGTTCAGTTGTAGTAAGCGTATCTCTTTGTCTAGGTGGAAGTTCAACTTAACAGTCTATAGTGAACTGTAGGTATATTAAACAGTGATTGGAACTAATGAGCCATATGATGTGCCTTTGAGATCTGATAGGGGATTGTTAGATTTATATGGGCTACGACCCATGTAGGCAGCCCATCTAGTCTAATAAATCCTGAAATCTCAAGGTCCATCTACTATGGCATCTTGGGAGCTCTGTGGGAGACAAAGTTTAGCACATTGCTAGTTGGAAGAGAGTTGGACCAGCTTATAAAGTGAGTTATTTCACTCCCACTGAGTGAGTGAAAAGAGAAGGAGTCCACGCGCACTCCTCCCCCTCCGTCGTCCGCCTCGCCTCGCCCGCACGCGCATCACGTTTCATGAATCAAGTTTGAGCTAGAAACTCGTTTTGTGGAAGACTAAATTTTTACTTGGTGCACCAGCTGTTGGGTACGTGTCAACATTCATGTGCATGTTTGACGCGTTTCCTTATCTTCCACCGCGCGGTGACTTGGTTGGTTCACCTCCCAAGCTATAGAGCGAGAGATAGACAAATCTAGACGCATCTAGTTCTTTTCTCAGTCTCTCTCGACGTGTGTTCCTCTTGCTGCGCTGCTCTCTAGGCTTCCCCATCTCGGCGGCTGCGTGCACTGCTGTCTGGGAGAGCAGGCCTTCAAAACCCTGTCCATTGAGATCCTGCACCAGGAGACGGACGATAAGGTTTTTGGGGAGCGTCTCGGCGCGACTGCTCGCCTCTGTTCGTGTGTTCTTCTGTAGCAACCATGACCTCATCAGCACCATGGGCGACAACAACAAAGACCAAGGTGCTGCTGCGGTGACGACCTTCCCGATCAACATGTACGTGTTATTCTTCTCCTTGTATGCACTAGTTCTTGCTAGATTTTTAGATCTACTAGATGTGGTTGTTTGGCTACATGTGTTTAGATCTGCTAGTGCTTATATGATGTTGATTTCGGTAATTAATCTCATGAGGACATTGCCTAATACTCCAACACTTCTCTTAGTAAAAGCGACTTTATGACAAGGTTGTTCAGAGCCGATGTCTCTAGTTTCACATTTTACATCTAGGTTTCCAACACGACTCAAGTGAAAAACTGCATAAGATTGAATCTACCCAAGGGTTTTACAAATAACATCTTGAAACACCGACCCCAATAGGTGAGAACCTGATACCACTGATCAATGCACTCCGGTCGGGACACACCCGTTGTGTGTCCAATCACGAACCACTAATCCATCATCTTATTATCTGAAGAAGACTAGTAGCTCAGGAGATTGAAACATGAGAACCGCTAACTAGAACTCATTACATTATCATCGCCGTCACCACCACCAAGGCATGCTAAAACTCGCCAGACCAAAATATGAGAGACACATCAAGAAGTGGGTAGAGACTAAAATAATAATTATCCTTTATGATGTTACCCCTGTTGTCGAGACGCCATCACTAAAGAAGGAAAAAATTCTCTATCTTCAGCAAGGAAATCTTTACCAACTTCTTTGGAGGAAAGAAGTATTGTGAGCTTAAAACAAAAACAGAAAATATATCCTTGTAAAATTTATTGAGGAAATGATCCAATTTTATACATGTATCCTATAATTTTTTTAGGGGATGTTGTTAGAATCTTTTTTAGGATGTGTAGATATAAAATAAGTATGAGGATACGTCTGTGACAAACGAGTTTCTCCTAAGAAATAGCCCATTATGAACTCCATAATTCAGCGCTTCAGCCCACGGTGCTCACACTTGCGTTCTGGGCCGCGTTGCCCCTTTCCGTCCCCTCGTCCGTGCTCAAGCCGTGCGGTGCGGGCAGAGCCGCGAGCCCGCGACCCTGCGTCCGCCGCTGAGAAGAGAACTGCCCGGACGCTTCCTCACCTCCGAGCTCCGGCCAGCGAGAAGCTGAGGGAAATCCAATCAGGTTAGCCTTCCCATCTTTTCCGTACACATGTTACTTATACTCAGCAGCGACTAGCCCCGACCAGAAGGCTGTAGCAGGGTACCAGCGCTAGTGCGAAATCTGCGGATCTGATCGAATTCGAGGCTCTCGGAATGTTCCGAAGTGCTTCCCTTCCGGTGTTTCGAACGCCTGCGTTTTATCACTAGATTTAGGAAGGTAAACGTGGGTATGGTTTGAGTTATTCCGTAGCTGTATACTCTTGTGATTTGTGAGGCTCGGCTGCTAAAGGATCAAAGCTAGTCCCTGCGGAAAAGAGAGAGATAGAGGGTCAAACTTAGTGTTACTGGAGTACTTCCACATGTTCATGGGGTGTAGGTTTGGGCATCAGTCATCGGCAGATATACATACCATGTAGTCTACCGATATGTGGATTTTTGGTTCTGTTATTGCAGAGCTTATTCGAATTTATGCAAAATGAGTGAAGTACACAAACTTAAAAATAGGTCATCCTTAAGTTTCTGGTTTCCAGTAGTGTTGATGCACCATGTGTTAAATACCTTGGGCATTCCAATGATCCTTTGTCGGATTGTGCCTGGACTGAAAGGATCTAGGAATTTAGGTCTGTGTAAAATAACATCTTCATATCTCCTGAGTTATTAGAGTAAGGCCTCACTAGTTACCATTTTCTTCAAATTTCATGCAGTTTACTAAGTGGAGAGCTTTATATGAACTGCATGACATTTGAAGAAAATGGTAACTAGTGAGGCACCTGCCAAAACATCTTATATTTGGGGACAGAGGGACTGCAATATATCAAATTATCAACTCTTGTTAGGATGAAATATGTTCGACCTCATGCATTATGTATAGTTATTGCAATTTTATTTAGCTTATTCCTAAGTGCATAGCTGGCTTCAGTCTTGTACTTAGAACTGTAGAGGCATGTAGGTAGGATTCTTGACTCTTGCTAAACTATAGGTTTACTGAGGGGCAGCTGAGTCAAATGAGTTCCATTATATGGGATGCATTTTTGCCGCGTTTCTTACCTCAAAAGTCAAAAACCATATTCCGAGTTACAAGTTATAACTAACAGTTAGCAAAAGCAGCCACAAGAGTTGAAGATGGAGTTCTTTACTTAAAAATCAATCTAAGAAGAGGTATCTCAAGATATTTAACTGCAGTCATGACTTTCTGTAGATTGTTGAACATTTTGATCTGCCTCTGTATTGTGCAATTACTTCTTGTGAGAATGCCAAAAATTGGCGATGCTAAAGCAAAGAGACTGACTAGCTGTCGCTCGACGAACTTCTCACGTCAAACTGACATAAGATTACACAACTTGGGTGTGCTTGTGCAACACTAATGAGATAGCAACAACACCATGCAGAGATAATGCATAGCTTCCAGGATTAGTAATACTATTTTCACGGAAGGGGTCCAGTCTTAATAAGCCACTTGTAAGTTAAACAGATAGAAGGTTCTGGTGTCAATCTGCGTGTTGCAGTACTGATCTTTCAGATTCAGGACCATAGTTCCTACTGGTATTACTCAGCTACGTCATATGGCATATACATAGAGTAGAGAAAGTTCACTGGATTGATATTCTTTCCATTTACATAACCACATTGAAACATGAAAATCATCAATCCATGGATCAAATTCAATAACGGGTCCGCTACCTTGACTCATCTCATAATTAATCAGTAAGACCATGGCAAATCAGTATTCTTTTTGGCAGCGATTTCCATCTCTTTGAACTTCATCATTCTGGCCATCAGCCCCTCAACAACATCTGAATCGGCTGCAAACATTGCATGGGTGATGCCAACTACACCAGGGCTTTGACTGTTGAGCACCGAGAATGTCGTCGCGAGACAGAAACCATAGTTCATGATGAAGTGAACCAAACCGCGGGGAAAGATGAACACATCCCCCTCACACAGAGTCTTCTGAAAAAGCTTACCCTTGGTGTCAAAGAAACCAGCCAGCACGCTGCCACCATGCACAAACATCATCTCCGACGCCCTTGGGTGAGAATGGGGAAGCACTGCCCCGTAGGGGGCAATGTCGCTCCGTGCTATCGACATGCCAAGGGTGTTCAGCCCAGGGAACTCAGCGGCAGTGACGATGTTTGCTGATGATCGGACCATGTTTTCTAAGTCCCCGGCTTGGTTCAGAAGCAATGTCTTGAAATCAGATGCCAGTATGGTGCTAGGGTGCTTGCAGAGGAAACCATTCATGAACAGCTTCGTTTCACTCTGAGGTGCCATAGGGCACACATCTTGAAGAGGTGGGCTATCTGATAGGTTTGCTGGAGTAAGGCCAAGGAGGACAATGAAGGAACACAAGGCAGTGAAGAGCTTCATCTTTTGGAACTCTCAGACACAGAGATGGAGTAAAACATGGGTTTAAATAATGTGATGAGAAAGGAGTGCAACCAAAGCCAAATCTGTGTAACTTGTATAAGATTCTCTTGAAGTTCACTGCAGAATTTGCTTTCGATTGTGGCTAAAGCAAAGAATGCAAGCAACTGCTTATTTACTCTTTCCTGTATGTACTCCTTTCATAACATGAACTCGGTAATGTTTGGTTCAGTAGCATCCAATAAATGGTTGAATGAAATGCCTTAACTGCCAGCCGTGTAAGCTAATCACTATAGATCTAAATGTTGACTTTGTTTAACTGTTGTCAACCTGACACCTAACTGAATTACATTACATTGTTAGCCTGTTTATTTGAGTTTTCCTTAACTACTAGATACATTGCCATGATCCAGACATTGGGCACTAATTTGTTTGCTTTTTTTTTTTGCAGTGTTGGAATTTGAGATCCTATACCATGGCTTCTTTGCTCTGTTCACAGATAAAATTAAACAAAGCATATGTTAGGAGGCAGGTTCATGAGAATAGATTTGCCAGATTACCCAGGTCTCTTCATTGGAACCCCTTGCAATCAGGCCATATTAAAAATCTTGCATTGCGATGCACTAAGGATTTGCCTTGGGAGGCCTCTCTCCCATATGCTTCCTCAGAGGACGGTGCCAGCATTATCATGGGAACAAATGTTGTTGAAGCTATCGATACAGAAGAAGCTCCAGAGATTCCAATCCTTCAGAGTGACCAGGATGTTGTGGAGGTGGAAAATGAACCTCCTGGGCAGCTGACGGCATTTAAACTGCCAATGTGGCTGCTAGGGCCATCGGTTCTGTTGGTTACGGGTATAGTTCCAACTTTATGGCTGCCATTGCCCTCGGTGTTTCTTGGTCCTAACATTGCCGGCCTTCTGTCCCTAGTGGGACTGGACTGCATCTTTAACATGGGAGCAATGCTGTTTTTCCTTATGGCCGATGCATGTGGGCGCCCAGAGAATAGTTCATTTGACCTGACAAGGAAGATCCCAACTTCTTACAGAGTCTGGAATCTGGTCGCCGGCGTACTAGGATTTGCTGTTCCGTTAGCCCTGCTTTTCGCATCCAGTCGGGGCACTCTGCAGCCACAGCTACAATTCATTCCGTTCTTGGTGCTCCTTGGACCATATCTTTTGCTCCTTTCAGTACAGATGCTGACTGAGATGCTTACATGGCACTGGAAATCACCTGTTTGGTTGGTAGCCCCTGTTGTCTACGAGGGTTATCGTGTGCTACAGCTGATGAGGGGCCTCCAGTTGGCTGCCGAGATCACCGCGCCAGGGTGGATGGTGCAAAGTCTCCGTGGCTTGGTGTCCTGGTGGGTGCTGGTCCTTGGGATTCAACTGATGCGTGTTGCTTGGTTTGCTGGGCTCAACTTTGCAGGCAATCCGAGTTATGGATCGAGCGATTGATATGAACAAGTAGGTGGTGCTGCTCACTGCAAGATCTAATACGCTGCATGTCTGTGCTGGTTCACTTGTATTATTTGTCAGACGTAGTGCAGAGAATTAAAGGTTCAACCATGGCCGCGAACCTGCGTGACCTTCGGTAGACCTCGTGGAACTTTCAGTAGTGTAACGACTGTTGTACAGATGAAAAGATCATTGTATCTAGCACACACTAGAATGCCATGTGTAAGAAATACTTTACTTGAATATACAACTGCTACCTATCTGTCTCAGTGATCTACACGACTACTGCCAGGTGACTTTCGTGTGCATGATATTAGAGAAATCTCTGCTGGTTGGTTGTGTAATGTGTGCAAGGCAACCAAAGCCAAGAAATATCAGGTTATGTCCTTTTCAGATAATCTTCTTGATCAGATAACACATCACCAGAAATTGATAACATCCGACTAACCATGTGTCGTGAGATGTGTACGGATTGCCTAACAGCGCACGGAGCAACCAACCTACAACCATTGACTCTCAGAGAGCAAAAAATCCTAGACCTGTCAAGCACACAACAAGCACGGTGACATAGCTAAGAGCAAAACGCCTAGGCTTGTCAAGCACGCAAGTCTATTGACATGGCTTAAACTATTTGCCGAATAAACTATTTGCTGAGAGTTCAGCCTAACAGCCGCCTCCCGAGTCGCTCCCCTCCCGAGCAACTCTGGAGGATCCCCGCCTCGAGCCAAAGCTCCCAATATCCTTCGGTGGCGGCGCCCATCCGTCAAATCGGCGGTGGGGCAGGGGAGATGCCTCTCAACGGTGTTTCATGGGGGTTGGTGGGACGCCGACAAAGGGCATTGGGCGACGCGGCCGGGCTGGCCGATGCCTGAGGTCCTCTCCAGCGGAGCGGTGATGAGGAGGTGTGGTCGTCCGGGCGCCGCCGGTGTGCGTTTTGGCCACGATCTGGATCTGAGTCACGCCCTTAGCATCTAGATCTAGATATGGGCCAGCTAGGGCTTGTGTTGCCGGGATCTCACGATTCTCGCCGACGATTTCTGAAGCCAGGCGTTGGGCTTCCGTCTCCTTTGATGCCTGCTTTTGCTGGATGATGGTTGGTAGCGTGGGGACTGCGAGTCGTGCGAATAAAGGTGGCTGTCCTAGGGTTCCTTCCACGCGAAGATGAAGATCTGCTACTGCCTTTCCTCGATGATCTGGGCTGGAGCAACGAGTTCCGGAAGGCTCCGCCGACAAACTCCCATGGGCGACTATGTCTGGAGATTGCTGGATCGGATTGAATTCGGTCGGGCGTACCCATGTTTTTTCTGGCTATTTGGTTTCAGTGGGAGCATTGCGAAGCTCTGATATTTGTTACCATCATATGTCATGTCTTCGACTATCTATGATGAAGTCAGATGTGGAGAATGTTAGGAAAGCTGGAACATCAGGGAAGCGATGGTGTTTTGAGTCTTTGTGGCGACGAGGAACTGGATGTGTGATCTGTGACTCACAGCAGTGACTGTTTGTGGGGGCGACAACACAAGAGGAGTTCAGGGTCTTACCTTGCAGGGTGAAAATCCAAGATCTAGCCTTAACTCGTTGTGTCTGGCAATGACCTCGTTGAAGGTATTGTTTTGCAAGTGAGGACTTTCTCCAGGGTGAAAAGCTACGATCTTTGATTGGGCGATGACGGCGCTTGTGCATTGTTTCCTTTTGGAAGGCGTCGCTATTGGAGTGGTTGGACTACTGGTGTTGTTTTGGTAGTGTTAGTGTCGTTGCTTCGAGGAATCGATCTCTGTAGCGGGACTTTTCCTTTTTGTAATTTTTTTCTGGGTTGTGTGCATCCCTAAGGCCAATAGGGCATTGCGTTGTTGCAGAGGCTGGGTGTAATTGGTATCTCTCGATATTAATATATACTATTTTCCAAAAAAAGGCCAACTCCAATGGTCCCTCGCATTTCGGACATCGATTTCGTCCATTCGGTTCGTTTGCGGGGGGTGGAGGACATACCGTTTGGGCTCGGGCAGTTTGCAGTGGCCTATGCCCCCAACGGCCTATCCTATATGCGGGGAGCCATCAAGCTCAAGCTTGATGGTAGTCTTAGCGCTAATGGAGTATGGCGTCCCCCACGTGATTCTCCCGCCAGGACTCCAGTTCCTGCCCGCTGGCCCCAGTCTTTCCCTTCCGCCTCTCCCTTCCCCCGCCGAGCACCCCCGCGAATGTAAAAAAGGGGTCGGCCGCCAGGACGGGGAGCACCAAACAGCACCAACTCCTCCCTCGCCATGTCGAACAGCCTCCTCGTGACCTGGGCTGAGCTCGGTAAGTTCACCCTCGTCACGTACCCCCTTCCCCTTCCCCATCCCCATCCCCCTGGGCGCCGGTGAATCTTCGGAGGGCGGCGAGGATGAGGAGGATATGGGAGAGTTGGTGGCGGATGAGGCAGAGGCGGAGGAGGAGGCAAACGACGAAGTCGATATCGTAGATGCAGTGCACTACGCCCTAGAGAAGTATGTATGCGAGCTTTATTGGGCATTTGATGACTGCAAGTGCACAGATCGTTTGTAGCTAGTTTCGAAATAAAGATATCGATCCCATAGGGAGCAGGAGTCTGAAGTCTAATAACTTTTTGAACTAAATACTGAAATAGTAATGCTAAATAACGTTCTAAGTAACAAGATAAAATGCAAGTTTTGTGTAAAAGATATTTTGGGGTTTTCAAATAAGAGAACAACAAGTAAACTAAAGTTGTAAGTAAACAAGAGCATGCAAGTATGATTACGAAAGTCTACAAGATGATGGAAAGAGTTCTCAGGAAGTAGTGGATCCACCGCTAATAATTAGAAAGAGTGATCAAAATTATTATAATGAATAAGACCATTTATGATATGCGTGGGAGGAGCTCCATGTATGGACGAATAGCCAGCAACCGTTGCACACATCATCCTCATAACCACAACAGACATCAATCGACATCAATCGAATTACTGCGCTATTAAGGGACTTTACCCCGTAGGGTGTATCCCATGGCATGGACAAGGTTCCATGAGTTCTCCTCAGTCCCCAAGTTGATACATAAGGAATGACAACAACTTTATAGTTACTATAAGTGCTATAATCCCTCCGTCTACCAACAAGTAGTCCTCTCCATCTAGTCCTTGGTGAGGCAAATATTGAGTGGCGCGCTTCACCCGACATCAAGATGAAGGAAATCTAACACAGACACATAATGAACAATATCACATAATAATCTTTATCTCAATTCAATCTCATACTAGGGTTTCTCCATCTCCCCAAGAACAAAGGAAACTACTCACACATGAAGGCAATCAATATCATGGATATAATATGGATGAAGTATGATGATACAATTGAAGACAAGTGCAAATCCAAGATTCAATCTAGAATTACAACAAGTAACCAAAGGGGATCGGTGATGGAGACGTTGCTGATGAAGATGATGATGTAGATCGATGTGGAGGCCTTCAAGGTCCTAGTACCTTCTCCTCTTGTGTGATGGTGATGGTGTAGATCTGATTAGAGGCGGCTATGGCGGTGGCACGGCGGCAGGGCTCCGCCGTGGTGGAGGATATGGCTTGGTAGCTCTCTCTTGGATCCTCCCTCCTTTATATAGGCCTTGGGGGTGCCCTAGGGTTCCCCCAATACCGTCATATGACTTAGAGAAGGTTCTGGAGCTTTTCTAGGGTCAAATCTGGTCGTTTGCGACCTTTTTGGCAACTATATGGGCGGAGCTATACGACCAGAAAAATAGCTCCGGCCGTATAGTTGATCGTTAAACTCTCAGATCCTTTAAGTATTTTGGTCTCTATTTCTTCATACGAACTCTGTTTTGGGTGTTCTTAGGCTCATTGAGTTCGTATCATCGAGGGCTACAACCTTGTGGTCTTGGATATTTATTTTGAGAAATTGAAAAATTCACCTTTTCAACCTCTCAAATGGCTAAGTCTGGTCCCTGCAGCTCCTCCATACTATGCTCTATTTGTTCCTTTTGCCTTTGTTTTATCCATAGTCATCATCAACACCTACACACATGTCATAGACAAGGAAAAATGATAAAATTCTACCTAAACTACTAATTGTGCAAAGCTCATATAAAAGTAAATGAGAAATAGAAATCATGCATATAAGGCATAACTATAGCTGGAAAAAACACTATATGAGGGATTAATGGCACAATTTATATGGCTAAAAGAGGTGGTATTTCACAGCCATCAGTCTTCAAGGCTAGGGAGGCCGCTGGTCGGCAACCTGCCGAGCGGCTGCGGCTAGAGGCATAGGAGGTGGCGAGGGAGGCGGTAGCATCCATTGAGGACCACGACAAGCGGGAAGCGAAGGAATCGATGGAGGTCGAGAAGACTGCCCGGTTCGCTACCGAGGCCATGCTGGACGAGGAGTGTAGCATCCCATCTGTCTAACATATGTAATGCTACTTGGTCTAGTAATATAATTGCTACTTCCTACATATAATTGTTGCATCATAATTATATCATGCTCATGTCATCATGCCACCTTGCATTTGAGCATCATATAAAACCCTTTTCATTTGGTTCATTAATTGTATTTGCCTCTTAATATATTGTATTTGGTTCTTGATAAATGCTTGATGCCCAAGTTGAGTTGGGGGCATATCTTTTATTAACTCCTCTACCTTTCTTGTCACCACCCCATAATTCCACCATCCAACTATATGTGAGCTTTGTATCTTATTTGGTTTACCTTTAGCTCATGTGGGTTGAGATGGATCCACTTCTATTGTCCACATGCTCTCACACTAGCATCATGTTGTTTTCACATTATTGATATGTGGAGCCACCTTTGCATGCTATGTGAGTGGCATCCCTCTTTCTAGCTTCCATATGGATTGTATTGGAATATATGCTCATGTTGGAATATTTTTGAGGATACTATGCACCTAGTGGAATATACACACTAGCATGTCCAAATTATATTCTAATTTGAGCATCTCCATACACTCCACATGGAACATCCATTTTAATTCTTTTGGCTTGGCCTAGATCCATATTTTTGGAATGCATGTGAATAAATGCCATGTAAAGTTACCTATTGTTTTCACAAGAATAGACATGGCATTTAATGCTCATGCATGGGCCATGCAACAAGCCTCACCATTCCATTCTTTTGGTTTTACTTGGATTTTGAGGGGGTCTTCTCTTTTGAGCTCTCTTTTCTCTCAAACCTCCTCATCTTGATCTTGTTTTCCTTGCCATGTGCATCAAGCTCCTCACCCTTACCACATCTCTTTCATCTCATGCAAGATCTTATGAGATCATGGGAAAACCCTTCACCCTAATCTATCATGTCTCTTTTCTCTCTTCACCATATCTTTGTTTCTCTCTACTTCATGTGATATTTAAAACCTAGTTCTTCCTCCTACTCAAACCCTACACCCTAATCTTTCCTTGCCATCAGTTTTAACCTTGCATGATCTTGTTTAGATCATACCACTCCCCCTCACCCAAAACCTACCCCTACCCTCTCTCACTAATCCCTCTCTCTAACCCTAATCCCATCACCTCACCTCACCATGCCGAAGCACCACCCCTATTCCAGCCCTAATCTACCCCTTGCTAAACCTCTACTACCCTAGCTAACCACCCCCATGCCACCCTAAACCCTAACCCGAGCCACCCTCCAACCCTAGCTACCTGACCCTCTATCTCTCTCTCCTTCTCTCTCGCTGCAGCCCGGCCCCACACCGAGCCTGCTGCTCCTTGGCCTCGCCCTGACCCCAGCTGCAGTCCCTACCCCGGCCCTAGCCGTGCCCAGCACGTGAGGGAGGAAAGGTGGCCGAGCCACCTTTTCTCTCCATCGAGCCCCCATGTGCAGCCCCTCCTGCCCCGTTCTTATCTATCTCCCCCTCATTCTCCTCTGCCCGCATCTGCCCCAGGCCCCGCGCCGTAGCTCCCTCCCTTCTCCCCCTGCCTCTACTCGTTTTCACCGCCGGCCACCGTCGGTGTCCACCACCGTCCTCTCGATCCAGCAGGCGTGCGTGGCGTTGAGTTTGTCGAGGAAGACCGTGAGGCCCCTGCGTCGCCCTGTACACTGCAGCGAGGAGGAGACTGCCCCTGTACCGCAGAACACCGTCGATGCCGAACCGAAACCCTAGCTCGCGATTGTCAGCACCGTCGCTGATCTGCTGCTCCCCGTCCTGATCCGAGCCCTCCGACGAGTCCGCGGTGAGCTGCCCTTCCTTCCTGACACCCCCTCTCTCGCCTGCTTCCCCTGGTCTCGCCGGACGTTGTGCCGAGCGCTCTCGGTGCGCCGGCGTGCATGAGCGTCTGCTCATCGCCACGCCTCGTAGCAGCTTATCTAGCCGCCTAGCCGCTCCCTACCAGCAATCCCCACCCCACCGCACTGGTTCCGGCCCTCTGCGCGCGCGCCCAGGTCGCGGGTTCGATTCTCCCCCGCGCCGCGCCGTTCGGTCGAGCACGGACCTGTCGTCAGCTTCGACAGGAAGATCAACAGTGGGATTGATGACAGTTTGCAAATACCCCCCACACCCCTTTTTGCCTCAACCCGCGGTACCTCAGGTCCCACCAGGCAGCCTCTCGGCCTTTTTGCAAAGAGGTACCCCAGTTTTCCAGAACCTTAACCCGCGATCCCCCCCTCCGCGCCGCGTGGCCAGCACACTGCCTCTCGCTGTCGCGTGGACCCCGCCTCGCCGCGGGCCCACTAGTCAGTCTCATTGTCTGATTACACTCGCGGTGAGAAAAGCTTGGCGCGCGCAGCTCCGCCCAGTCAGCACTGGTCCCACCCGTCAGCGTCTGGGGCTAGCTGCCTCTAGGTATAAAAAGTCTGTATGTTTTTCTGTTTAAATAAAATGAATTTACAGAAATGTTTTAATTATGATTTAAATCTGTTTTAATAACTTTTAATTTGTAATTCCAAATAATACAAATAAGATATGTTTTTGAATCAGAAAAATAAGAGGAATTCAAATATGCCATTCAGAATAATGTTTGACCACTTTAAAATTTCGAGATGATTAAAATTACAATAAAATGCCCTTTTCTCAATTAATTAATAACTTTAAATCTATAACTCTAAATTCAACAAATAATATGTCTAAATCGATCAGCGCGACGAGCCCGTTCTAACTATGCATTCCATGTTCTGAATTGAAGCATGCATCATGTCATTATTAAAAATCAGAACTGTTTATGGCAATACAACTTGACCAAATAATTAATAAAATGATTTATTCTCGTCCTCACACCTCACCCTTGCCATGCTACATTACTGCCATGTAAATTGTGCATCATGGCATGCTTGTTTGCTTGTCGCATTTTGTTCATATGCTTGTGCACTTTATTTATGTTGGCCCTTGTTTGTTTGGTTCTTCTCGAATAGACGCCCAACAGGAGAATTATCAGGAATCACAGGAGTTCTACCCAGATCCATCTCTCGCTTCAACTGAGCTACCAGGAAAGCACTACCACATGCTTGCATACATATAGTACCTATTGCCTCTATATTATTCTTGCATCATTGAGTCGCGATTGCATTAAATTGAATCCCAAGTACTGCATAGCCTTTACTTTTAAACCCCACCGAAGCTTGTTCCTCCATCCCATGAGCCATTACTACAGGAGTTGTTTGAGCCATGCGAGTCGTAGAACAGCATGTGTAGGGTATGTGAGTGTCTGATGGATAACGAGGTACCTAAATAACTTAACCTGAGTAGTAATGGGATAACTAATGAAAGAGGCACCAGTGGGCAATATCTGCTATTTGGTTTTTCCTACTCACTTGTGTCTCGTAGGACCCCGAGTAATTGATTCCTTTTCCTTGTTTATTCGCACTATCCACATCTGGGAGGCCTTATGGACCCCCCTGAGCCAGAGCTTGATTCATTCTATTTCTTGGGGCCACAAACTAGTTTGGGGTTTTATTAATATCCTGTACTTATGCCATGCCGTACTGTTTTATTTAATATTATGCGTGGAGCACCTGTACTGTTTTGGATCGCGCCACGTTTTCGTGGTATCGACAAGCCCAGTCACATTTTTGGGTTCCCAGTCATTTACAGCCGTCGTCGCAAACCCTGGGTCCGTCTCGGAGCCGGCCAGCTTCATTGCGGGTAGCTTATTGGGGTGGCCCCCTAAAATATTTATGAATCCTGTGATCGCTTTGTCGTGAATGCCTCGTTGGGTTTTGATTTGGTTTTTCCGAGGTTGATCGAGTGTGTGTTGCTATTTGTGCACCCCTGCAGGGTAAATCTTTCTGAAAGCCGTGTCCGCGGTTATGGACGACTTGGAGCACAGTTTCTCGATCATAGACAAATATAACTAAAGTATCGCTTTTAATTTGACTAAGTACCGGACTAGTAAATAGTGCAATACTCATGGAATGGTTAATAAAACTGCCAACGGATGGGTTGTTCGTCCGCTTTCTCGTTGGTAAGCGAGAAGGAGGATGGATCTATTAATTATACTGTTATAACTGTTGTTACTAATTAACGGACATCCGTCTATCATTGGTTAGGCGGATGGTTAGCGAGTATCTATAGACTTGTTAGTTATTATCTTTTGCTGCAATTGCGTCACCCCAGGTTTATGTCCCCTTTAGAGGCATAAAGACTTGATGAGTACCCCTAGGGTCTCACACGATAAATTGTTTGATTCAGATGAACAGGTGTACTCGCAAGATGGATACTGGGTGGAGGAGACAGATGATGTTGGCAGCAATCACTCGGTGTAGAGATTCCGGGGATGGGTATCCGCGAGATCTGTGGGTGGGATGTGTTTATTTATGTGGCATCTAATGCTGATTTGCTTCTTATCCGTACTCGGATCTTGTTTTCAGCTTCCGCCTGATACTCTGATGTTTGATGTATGAGGAGCTATCCTAAACTATTGTCTCTATCTAGGATATTTGGATCTTGCCGTATGGCGTTGCAATATTTCTGTTTCTTTTAGATGGAATGGCTCTGAAAACTGTTGTATGGTGGCTTGCATACATACTCATTTGTGTATGTAGTTGATCCCTTCGCCTGCCGACTACGCCGCTCGTTCTTGTCCCGATGTTCTGGAAGTGGTTAGGACGGCCGACAGGTCTACCTGTGAGTGGCCCCTGGGCCCCACCGTACTATTTTAACCACTTTCGCTCATCCAGGCATGCAACTAAGAGCGTAGTTTACCGAGGTAGTTACAAGGAGCGGCAGCGGCAGGACACGCAGGAGACGGTAGAGGCCGTGGCCTTGGACAACGTCTTGTCCAAGGCCACCACCAAACAGGAGGCGATAACGGAGGTGCGTGTTGCGGTCAAACATGAGGTGCTGGCGGAGGCAGTTGCCTTGCGTGCTGCGGTGTCAGCCGCGGCCTAACGGGAGGTGGCGGCGGCTACCGCCAAACGGGAGGCGAGAGCGGCGCACAACCAAGTGTCCCCAACGGCAGCCATGCAGAGGGAGGCGGAGACCCTCACACATCACCGTAGAAGGCATGCAATAAAGGCCAAGATCGTAGCCTTAGCGGCCCGGCGGGCACAAGTGGCCAAGAACGCAACATTCGACCAGGAAGGGGCCTCCGGCCAGGACAGGGCGGATGCTTAGTAGATTAGTTTAGTTTAAAAACTAGTATTTATATTTATTTAATGAAAGCAAGTTATTAGTAATTTTGTGTGTATGATGAGTGGGCCCAGATGCGGACCGGCCCGGGCTTACCCTTGTCCAGTGTCTGGCAGAACGTTGGGGCCTCAATCATCGACTCGTTATCCCCATCTCAGCCCAGAAAGAAGAACTCGTCTTCTTTCTTTTTTGATTACCTTTCTCGCGTGTGTATAAGACCGGCGCGGGCAGTCTGAGCCCCCGCAAAACGAATTCAACTTTCAGCCTACTTTGCACCAAAATGGATGTGTCCGGGGTTAGATCTCGATTTGCGGGTGCGTGTTGTGTCGTGGCCTTAGTCCGGAGGACAAGATCGGACACGTGGGGTCCGTTTGCGGGGGGCCGCTAGAGTTGGCCTATGTTAGCTCAAGAATATTGGCGCGTGTCGTGCGTCCATCGTGTGAGAAGAATTTTAGAGTGAATTCGACCTTCTTTACTCTCTTTAGATAATTTGTTACAAGAATATTTTCACATTTTTTAGTTACGCCTTTTAGGACGACATGGCTTTGAAGTTGGTGAATGGAACATCAACTCGAAAGTGTAAAGCAACTTCGTGTGTCCTTACTACCCACTTAGGAGTGGGCAAAATTAACACTGCGCAAACCGACTAGTGGGGAGCTAGTTCATTTTATTTCTAACGAGAGTTAACTCATCAATACCCATGGTTGATGGACTTGGGTTTAAGAAAGAGGAGAGTGCTGGAAGCTTCGATCGGCTAGCAAACAAACACATCGGGGACACGAGGGTTTACCTAGGTTCAGGTCCTTGGAAGGTACCTTACTCCTGCTTGTCTGCTCTTGATTAATGGGGAACCAAAGGTTTATTGGGGTGCGCAAATGCAATCTGGTGGTGTATGAACTAGGGTTGTGATGTCCTTCTCGCCACCCCCTCCTGGCCTTTATATAGGGAGGCTAGGTCTTGGGATAGCAAGGCGAGTTGGTTACAGACTAGGGTTTTTCCCTTTAAACTTTCTATCTCTCATTTATCGTGTCCTCCAAGGAGTCGCACCTTCATGAGCTTGGGCCACCCGAATCTTCATGGGATCCATTTTTACCGTGTGCTTCTCTTGGGTTGGACCATATAGGATAATCCTGGGGTACCCGTGGGGTATACCCATGTCAATAGCCCCCGAGTGTCCATCCAAAACATAGATTCAGAGGGAGACTATGAAGTCTTTGAGTGCGAATAAGTGTTCTTTTCTCATCCGAATGTGTTCTACTAGGTGTTCTTATTTAGGTCATAGGGATAGTTGATATGCATGCCTGATTCATCCGACGGATCAGGATCAGTTAACTGCCTTCGGTAAAAACAACGCTATCTACTCAAACTCAAGTCCTCGGACTCGAATTTGGAAAGTTGCTGGCGTAATTCGAATCATGTCGTAGACGCCTTACAGAGCCGAATTCCAGTATTTAATGTGTGCACTCGATGCATCCATCGAGGCTTTTTCATCGTGCCTATAGGCACGGCATGTTTCTAGTAGAGCACAACAGGTGTGTTGTCAGGCCATTGGATCGTAACTGCAGGTCTTATCTTCACGTTGTAAACGCGACATCCGAATGTTTTGTCACCGCGAAGGTGATTCGGGTGGATCGGGAGATGTTGTGTTTGTACAAGGCAATTGTGTTTGACAAGAGGCAAGGTCACCGAAAGTTTCGATTGCTTGTGATGATATGATGCGGACGTAGTCAACGCACTTTTTCCACAGTATTTTATTTCAATTTTTCATCTTTTCATAGGGTGCACGACCAACGCTCCCTATGGCAATAGACCCCGAGTGCCTATTCGAGTCGTAGACTTGAGTGGGGACTTTGAACATTTTTGACTATTGTCGATGGTCATATGTTGTTGAATGTGATTCCAGCGCTCCCTATGGGAGTATCCCCCGAGTCCGTAATCAAATTGTGGATTCGAGAAGAAATCGAGGCGTAGGATGTTTGTGCCTGCATTTGATGGGGTAACACCAGGCCCGGAAAATCTTCAGGTGCATGACCAGTGCTCCTGTTAGGAGTAGCCCCCGAGTATTTGGTCGAGTCATAGACTCGAGCAAAAACTGAGCAAGTCGAAGAAAAGTTACTATTGCACACTTCCATCTTGAGTTGCTGATAGTGTGAATGTCGATGACGTCAGTGCTGACGACTAATGAGCTCAGATGCCGGCGTGAGCGGTGCTGATGGGACTTGAGATCCATGGGTCCCAATGTCTGACCAGTAATGCGTAAATTGGGGGTTTTAACTGCGTCTCCTCAATTTCCGCGTTGAGTGGGGATCGGGTGACGATCGTTCAGTGTTCATGCCACCACGCATCTATGACGATGCGTGCCACGCGTCAGAGGAGGGGATTTCTGACCGTCAGATGGTATCTGTTCGGTGCTTAAGTAGCAATCTACAACAATAATTTTGGTACTTTGCATCTTCTTCCTCCTTGCGCAGCTGCCATTGTCTCCCGATTCCTCTCCATTGTTCATTGCCTGTTATTTGCACTGGACGTGCTTAAAGCATACCCTAGTTACTTCATGCAATCTCTTTGTCAGAGAAAAATGGGGAAGAAGAAGCCCGTTGTTGCTGGATCTGGTGTTGCTGCTGCCCCTAGGAAGAAGGACACCAAGACTCGTGTTACCAATGGATCCTAGTGGCGCTCCACATTGAGGGCCCACGAGCTCCATCCTCTCCATCAGGACGGCATTATTTATGACAAGGAGAGTGATTGCCTAATTCCCAAACCGGAGGTAATCCCTGATCCTCCCGTTGGGTTCCGTGTTATGTTTCTTGCATTCCTCCTTCGTGGTATTTCTCTTCCACTCCACGATTTAGTTCGTGATTGCTTTGTTTCTACGGGATTCAACTTCACCAGCTGACTTGCAATTCCGTTCTTCACATCGCTTGTCTCGTCACCCTGTGCAAGTGTTGGCTCAGTATCGAGCCACACTTCAGCCTCTTCAAAAAGCTTTTTAATGTGAAGAGGCAATCAGGGTCGACATTCGTAGTGTACGGCATTGGCGAATGTGGTATATCCATGAGTCCCCATGTTCAATACATTAGCCCGAACTTCATCGACTCTACCCAAGGGGAGGGACAAATGGTTCTACATCCGAGACCAGAAGGTGGGGGAGCATAGGTTCGGCCTTGCTCCCATTGACCCAAAGGCAGAGCTGTAGAGGAAGAGGTCCTGGAAGAACGTGGTTATGCTGGGTGAAGTGAACGGGGTTGAGATCTTGTACAAGCAGGTGCATGATCTTCAACTCATCCGTGGCGAGGAGGTCTCCGGTGTAGACCTCATTCGAACATGGTTGCAGCGTCGAGTGCAACCACTGCAGGTCAAGGGATTACCCGATATTTCTCTGGTCTAGCTTGTCAGATCCGACATGTATTTGCATGGAAGACATGGCGTCGGTGGAGCTCGAAAAGAAGATTAGGTCATTGACCAAGCTCACCGACAACTCTCCTTATAGCATATATTTATTGCCCATAAGACAATTTTGCTAGAGACCTGATGATGTTATCTTCTGTGGCTGCAGGAGTGGAAAGTTGGAGGCTCGATGCCTCCCCAACCTGAGGGCGTAATCCCTCCCGAGGCTAGAGAGGAAGATGAATCGAACTCGACTATGCCCACTACTAAGGTGCATGGAGCCCCTAAGTCCAGCGAGGGCAGGACTCGCAAGAGAGGCGGAGAAAAGATTCGGAAGCCTCTACACCAGAGACGCTGAAGGATGTAGCTCCTAAGGCGGGTGCCACGAGTCTGTTTCCTGCAGTACCCATCCGTACCATGCCTCCCAAGCCTCAGAAGAAGCAGAAGCGGGAGGAAATTTTTGACCTCGACAGATTTGACGGGTAAGCGTCTACATTTTTCCAATGTTTAGAGTATACTTCTCGTCGATCTTCTTAGACGAATTTTCTTTGTATTTGCTGAAGTGTCACGACACCGTCATCATCCTAGAGTGGCAAGGACCTAGAAGATGAAGGAGTCGTGGATACCAAGGGCAAGAGCATGGATATTACCAAGCCTTCCCCAAAGACGGTGGCCACCTCCGGCGATAACTCCTCAAGCTCCTCCAAGTTGGGGCATCGTAGATTTATTGCCCAGATGACGAGATAGGAACCCTCAGAGTCTTCGGGTGACCATGTAAGTGTGTTCTTATTCATTCGAGGGAGCCCCCCAAGTCCTTTGCTTCTTCTGACATGGATTCTGCTTCAGCCCTTCCTGCAGGACATGGTTCGCCGATGGCTCAAAATACGATGAGCTCGTTGGGAACCCCAAGAGGAAGGTATGATGAGCACATCAACAAGTTTTTCCTCAGTTATGAAACCAAGGTTATCGAACCAATAGGAGCAAGGAAACAACCCCAAGGTGTTGTTTCCAACTTGGAATCCTGCACAACACAACAACAGAACTTTGCCCCAACTTACAGTGAGGTGGTCAATCTCACCGGTTTGCTGAAACAAAGGATTAAACGTATTGTGTGGAAGATATTAATTGCTTGCAGAAAGTAAACAGTAAACAGTAGATTGTAGATTGATGGTAAAAGAATGGACCGGGGTCCATAGTTCACTAGAGGTGCTTCTTCTTAAGATAGATGACATGTTGGGTGAACAAATTACAGCGGGGCAATTGACAAACCCCAAGAAAGCATACATGCATATACTAATCATCTTGACTCCTATGAGATTTGACTGGGCATTACAACATTATACATAGATTGTAATCCAACTGCATCTATGACTAATAATCCACCTTCAGGTTATCATCCGAACCCCCTCCAGTATTAAGTTGCAAGCAACAGATAATTGCATTAAGCAAAGTGTGTAAAGTAAACAATACGATTGCCCTATGGACAAAGGATTGTTGTTTTCTCCCTAGTAGCAACAACACATCTAGTACCTTAGAGATTTCTATCACTTGCCCAGATTACTAGAGGCATGAACCCACTATCGAGCATAAATACTCCCTCTTGGAGTTGTTAGCATCTACTTGGCCAAGATGGCTACTAACAACGGAAAGCATGCAAGATCACAAATAACATAGACATGATAGAATCAATAATCAATCTGAAATAGCATCTCAATATCCATCGGATCCCCGCAAGCACAACATGTAAGATTACAAATAGATGATCTTGATCATGAACGGAGCTCACAAGATCTAAACATGATGGCACAAAGGAGGAGAACCAACCATCTAGCTACTACATGGACCCGTAGTCCAAGGATGAACTACTCACACATCACACCGGAGACAGACATGGTGATGAAGAAGGCCTCCAGGGTGATCTCTCCCCTCTGGCAGGGTGCTAGGAAGAGCTTCAGATCCCTCCCGATCTAGGGATGGAGATCACGGTGTCTACAGACTCTTTTGTGGAATTTTGATTGGGTCCTTAGGGTTTTCGTCCCAGGAGGATTTTATAGGCGAAGGGGCTAGGTCGGTGGAGTACCAGGGGGCCCACACCCCCTGGTGGCGCGCCCCTAGGCCGCGCCGCCACCAGGTGTGGCCGCCCTGGTGCACCACTTCGTCTCCCCTCCGGACTCCGTGTTGCTTCGAGTAAAGTATTGACTTTGGCTTTTGTTCGGTCCAATTCCGAGAATATTTCCTTACTAGCTGTTCTGAAAACAAAAACAGCAGAAAACAGGCAACTAGCACTGTGGCATCTTGTTAATAGGTTAGTTCTAGAAAATGTGTAAAAATACTCCAAAGTGTGGACAAAACATAAGAAAGTAGATATAAAACACGCATGGAACATCAAAAATTATAGATACGTTTACGACGTATCAACATCCCCAACCTTAACTCTTGCTCGTCCTCGAGTAGGTAAGTGATAAAAAAGAATAATTTTTGAGGTGACATGCACCATCACAATCTTGATCAAGGTATTTGTGAAACATTGATAGCTAGGATCATAGTACTCTAACATAAACATGAAAGATATAGTTCTAACAATAAGACATAGCAACTATGTTATAACATGAAGAGGTACAAACAAAAGATTCATGAATAACAATGCTTTGAAAAACATTTGTTTGTTTCACATATAGAAAATATAATGAGAATGGTATTCAGCTTGTCCCTCATAGTGTAGCAAAACATAAATGCATAGGACACCTTCAAAGTTTATAAGGGTGACTAGATACAAATAGTTTAAGAACAAGCAATATCAAAGTTATGAATCAATCAACAAGTTTTGGAACAATGCACATTAAACTAAGAATGGCCACTAAGCTCTCTCAATAGGTGCATAAAGATAGAAGATGGAGACTCAACATAAAAGTAAAAGAAATGCCCTTCATAGCAGGAACGAGGGATTCAAGTCTCATAAAGAGCTTCCAAAAATTATGGTACTTATTAGCTTTTAGCTCTCATTGCCCCTATCATAAGCATCTTTAGGTGATTAAGGTTAAAGTGAACAAATATGAGGATATGCTTGACAAGTTATAAGCTGAACATCTCATGCCCCTTGCTTACGAGTACCGTTCCTCATGCTACTCAACTTTAGTCACAGGTAAGTTCTTGTCATTGTAAGTACATGTCTATCATAGAGAACCTCCAACGGGGTACCCCTTGCCCAATGATACGGAAGATTCCCCATATCAAAATGACAAGGCAAGCAGACAATGAGCATCTCAACAATCCTTTTATTTCCTATTTGCATAGGCTCTCTTTTTTTATTTTTTTCTTTCCTATTTGCATAGGTTTTTTATAGAGGATGCTTCATAGATTTCTCACTATGGTTATGCTGCAGGTTTCCACCATGATTAGGCATGGCTTAGACCAGCCACCCAGGCGTTTCTCTAACACATATACGAACTCCATGAGCCTTACAAGCTCCCCTTTCATTTCACACCGCCGGGATCCATAAGCAAAAGAACATGACATCAACTAAATAAAGTGCAATGTTGAAAGCGTTCCCCATGATAACATGGTTCTTCTAATTCACAACTTACAAAACACAAGCATATACACAACATAGATGGGCACAATGGTTCAAGTTTATTAAGTGCAAGAAAAGTAAAATGTGCCATCAAGTTCGTGAGAGATTTAATCACTAATTTTCACGTAACAAGTTTAATTCAAAAGTTAGATAAAACATGAATATACTTGGAATAGCAAATGCTAATAGGTAGGTATGGTGGACTCTTTGGAATAACTTGGTTTTATTTGGAGTTGGATGCATGAGTGGAACTCATACTTGGTATGGAGGCTAGCAAAAGACTGGGAGCGACCAACTAAGAGAGCAATAATGCCCATAATCATGCAAAGCGACAAAACATTATTAATTAAAGCATAAAGTGATATTACAAGTCAAAAACTAAATGATCATCGAGGCTATGGTGACTTGGTATAGTCTTAACATGGTGTGAGCATGCGCAAAGTCAACCCAAATAAAGCATCAAAGAAGAATACCACAATATTATGCTTTAATATGCTAAAAGAATGCATGATTCTTTCAAAGCACATTAAGCAATCTCAAATGTTTGTAATAAGTCATGCTACAACAATAATCACTAAGCATAAAGCCAAAACAATATCAAGCATGACATGATAAAGTCTAGGCCACAGTCAAAAACAAGACTCCTTTTATACCACTTATAAGCATGAACTTTCCTACTCTTTTCCAATCCAAATCAACCTATTTGAAACTATGTATGAAAGAGGGGGTCCAACCAACTTATTACAGCAAATAAAACAAAAGAAAACTAAAAGCAAAAACGAAGACGCTCCAAGAACAATACAATTGTGCATGAAACAATAAAAATGAAGTGTTTGGAAGAAAACCTGAGATTTTTATTGATGAAGAAGGGGATGCTGATACGTTGCTAACGTATCTATAATTTTTTATGTTCCATGCTTGTTTTATATCTACTTCCTTATGTTTTATCCACACTTTGGAGTACTTTTACACATTTTATAGAACTAACCTATTAACAAGATGCCATAGTGTCAGTTGCCTGTTTTCTTCTGTTTTTGGTTCCAGAAAAGCCAGAAAATGAATATTCTCGGAATTGGACCGGACAAAAGCCAAAGTTGATATTTTACCGGAAGATTCACGGAGCCAGAAGGAGAGACGAAGGGGGCCACAGGGCGGCCACACCATGTGGTGGCACGGGCTAGCGCTGGCCGTGCCACCAGGTGGTGTGGGCCCCCTGGCCGGCCACCGACCTCGCCTCTTCGCCTATAAGAAGCCTCCCGATGCAAAAACCCTAAATCGACCAGCCTCCAGCCACGAAAAGTTCTGCAGCGCCGCCGCCACCGAAGTGGAGATTCGGGGGACAGAAAGTCTCAGTTTCGGCATCCTGCCGGGACGGGGAAGTGCCCCCAAAGCCATCTCAATCGATTTCCACCACCATCTCCATCGTCGTTGCTGATTCCCATGATGAGCAGGGAGTAGTTCTTCCTCGAGGCTAAGGGTTCTACCGGTAGCTATGTGTTCATCTCTCTCTATGCATGATCATATTGTGATCATCAGCTTTGTAATCTAGTAGATCTACCTTGCTACTCAAGTGCTTTAATAGATCTATGCTCTCCCCGTGTGTGTGAAAGTGACAGCGTGCACACCATGGTGGCACTTAGGCTAGAGATTACAAATACTTGTTATGAGTTATATTTGGAGTTGGATGTATCTATGAATTTGTGGTGTTTGTTGGAACCATCTAGTGCTCAAGGTGACAGTGTGGGGTTACCTAGATGCGGAAAGTGAACTTTGAGGTGTGTTGTTATAGCCCTACCGTGGATTAGAGTGTCCAACCGGAGAGTAGTTTAGAGTAGTATCATAAAGAGAAGATATTTATATGAGAGTGTTCACTAGCGAAAGTATAATCCCTAGGCCTTGTTTCTAAGCATTGAAACACCGTTTGCAACTAGATCTATTACATGTTTGCTTGCTTCCATCTTTATTTCAGTTTGCCTTTAGTATCTTCCACGCCATCAAGCTATTTTCTATCACCGTTGTCTTATATCCATACCACTTGTATTTCACTATCTCTTAGCCGAACTAGTGCACCTATACACCTGACAAGTGTATTGGGTGTGTTGGGGACACAAGAGACTTCTTGTATCTTGATTGCAGGGTTGCTTGAGAGGGATACCTTTGACCACTTCCTCCCTGATTTCGATAAACCTTGGGTGATCCACTTAAGGGAAACTTGTTGTTGTTCTACAAACCTCTGCACTTGGAGGCCCAACAACTGTCTACAAGAATAGAAATGCGTAGACATCAGATGCATTGGGCATCCCCAAGCTTTGGCGCTTGTAATTCTTGAATATTTCTTGGGTGACACGGGTGGCATCCCAAGCTTGAGATTTTGTCCATACGTTTTAGCCCTATTGAGTTCAACCACGCTTTCACATAGACTTGTTACTTGTTTAATTTTACTTGTTTTAATTACTTTTCTGTAATCAACCATAAACCATTCAAACACCCTTTACTTGAGATCAAAGACAACTTATAAGTATTCTTTGGTAGAGAGTAACGAGGGGCATAAAGACCTTTACCAATAGCTCTCAGTGGGTTCGATATCTTTACTTTGAAACTAGCTACAATTGGTATGTGCACTTGCAGTCATCAATCTATTTTCTAGCACCATTGCTGAGGAGCTAAGCGCTTTTGGTCTTTGTTATTAGTTACTTATTTTACTCATTATTTTACTAAAGTTGTTTACTAGTTTCAGGTAATTAATAAGCTCGATGCTACTAAATACCTCGGGAAATTCAATAGAGGATTAGTTAAAGAATTCTTGAGTGGGAGCGAACCAGAGTACAAGCTCAACCCTCGTTTTATCGCTATTATTAAAGAGAAAACTTTTACAGGATATGATCCCGACGAGGATCCTTATAATCATTTAATGCATTTTACCGAGCTATGTTGTACTCTGAAATTGAGAGGCTATTCTGATGATGAGTTGAAACTTAAACTGTTTAGCCAATCTCTAACCAACACTACTTTGGCTTGGTATAGAATTTTCCCTGTAGAGAAAATTGATACCTAGGAAAAACTTAAAGTAGAATTTGTGTCTCGATTCTTTCCCAAGGTAAAAACTTCTGAAGTAAGAAGGGCAATTAAAAACTTCAAGAACCGCCTAGGTGAAGGTCTAGTAAGAGCCTATAAAATGTAGAAGTCTCTACTTAAAAAATTTCCCCATCATGATTTACCAAAATGGTATGTATTGCATATTTTTTATGGAGGAATTAATCAAGAAATTAAACATGAGCTTGACATGACTTCAGGAGGTTCTTTCATGGAGTTAACTATAGAAAAAGCTTGGGAACTTTTAGAAAAAATTCGCCATAATAGAGAAACATGGGGATTTGATTTAGGAGGCATAGAAATTGAATATGATTGTCTTAATGCTTATAAAGACTCCGGTAAGGTAAAAGAAACTGCTAATGAACTGCAACTTGATGATGATATTATCTTGCAAATCCTTTAGTGTTTTACAGAACATATTGAAGCTCCAAAGAAAGACTAGCTTCATTATACTCCGCCTCCTGAGCCAGTTGTTGAAGAAGATCCAATAATTATGGCCCCTATCGAGCCAATGAAGGTGTACCCCCGTATGTCGAACCCTTTCCTTTTCCAAGGACGGTGAGAAGACATATGATGGCTCAGCAACTTGAGGATCAACACAAAGAGGAAGAATTATTTCTCAAGAAGCTGGAAGAGGAAACACAAATAAGGAAAACTAAAGAAGAGCATGTACACGAGGCAGAGGCATCAATAAAGGAAGATAGTTTAACCATGTTTGCACATTACAACGTGATTGAGCTAGATTCTGAAGTGGCACAATTTGTTGAAGGAAAGGTAAAAGCTAAAGAAGTGGGTCAGCCTATCCTTCCATGCACTTTCGGAGGAACTCCATGTTATGGCCTTTGTGATATTGGTACAGCTGTTAACGTTATCCCTTTTAATTTTTATTTGAAAATTCAAAACGAATTAGCTCCAGCTGAATTGGAAGATATAGATATGACTATAATGCTTGTAGATAAAACTCTAAGAGTCCCTATGGGAATAATTAGGAACATACCAATATATATTGGACCTTACAAATATCCTATTGATTTTGTGCTTATTGATATGCCCACTGACGTTTATTGTCCCATCATCTTTGGAAGAACTTTTATAAATACCACAGGAGCAAACATAGACTGCAGGAAGCAAACGGTGTCCCTCAAGTTTGGTGAAGAGAAAATGGAATTTCACTTCTCCAAATTTGACCATAATCCGACTATTGAAGAATTAGATGATGATGAGTACGAACGTGAGGAAGAAGGCAATATTGTAAATTTAGCCTCAATAGTCATCGAGACTCTCGATGATGATATAGCAAGAAGTTTAGTCAATAATAACAATATCTTTCAAGGCATAGAAAAATCTGAAATAGATAACTATCTCGACTCCACACCTATGGTGGACATCGAGATTAATCAAAAATATGAAGAACCTGTGAGGAAAGGAGATGAGGATATTCCTCCTCCAACTCTTAAAACTTTACCAAAGGTACTAAAATATAGGTTTCTTGATGAGACAACTAAATTCCCTGTTGTTGTAAGTGCTAACCTCGCAGAGAAAGAGGAGGAAAACTTAATGAAAGTTCTCCGCATGCATCAAAATGCTCTTTGGTATTCGATGAGTGACTTGAAGGGGATTAGTCCCTCGATAGCCACCCATAGAATATTCATGGAAGAAGGAGCTCAGCTGGTCGTGGACTTTCAACGACATCTTAAACCTCACATGAAAGAGGAGGTAAGAAAAGAAATAATAGGTTTGTTGGATGCAGGCGTCATCTTTCATGTTGAGGAGAGTTAATGGGTAAGTCATGTTCATTGTGTTCCAAAGAAAGGTGGGTTCACGGTTGTGGAAAATGAACATAATGAAATGGTACCTACTAGGACTGTTGTTGGACACAGGATGTGCATTGATTATAGGAAACTAAATAAGGAAACTCGGAAAGACCATTACCCTTACCATTTATAGATTAAACTTTAGAAAGGCTTGCTATGCATTCTCATTTTTGCTACTTAGATGGCTATTTCAGTTTTTCCCAAATTGTTGTACACCCTGATGATCAACTAAAAAGTACTTTCATTTGTCCTTATGGACTTTATGCTTATCGTTGTATGTCTTTTGGTCTTTGCAATGCTCCTACCACTTTTCAAAGATGCATGACTGCTATTTTTGCTGATTATGTTGAAAGTATTATGGAAGTGTTCATGGACGATTTCTCTGTTCATGGAACTTCCTTTAATCATTTCTTCATAAACTTCACAAAGTTTTGCAGAGATGTGAAGACACTAACTTAATCTTGAACTGGGAGAAATGGCATTTCATGGTCCAAGAAGGCATAGTACTCGGTCACAAAGTCCCAGGTAAGGGCATAGAAGTCGATAAGGCAAAGATTGAAGCAATAGAAAGGTTGCCCCCTCCTCAAGATATAAAAGGTATAAGAAGGTTTTTAGGTCATGTAGGGTTTTATAGAAGATTCGTTAAGAATTTTTCGAAAACTGCTTGACCATTAACTAACCTTCTTCAAAAGGTCCGTTTTAATTTTGATGAAAAATGGCTTACTTATTTCAACATATTAAAACAAGCCCTTCTTGAAGCTCCTGTTATAAAACCACCTAATTGGAAGAAACCATTTGAGCTATTTTGCGAAGCTAGCCATGAAGCTATCGGAGAAATTATTTGTTAGTATGATGGTGATGATCTTAATATCATCCATCATGTTAGTCGCACCTTAAACAGGGCCCAAAAGAACTATCCTATGGCTGAAAAATAATTCTTCGTTGTAGTCTTCTCTTGTGATAAATTTAGATCTTATATCATGGACTCCAAAGTTAGAGTATATACTGACCGTGTTGGCTTAAAGGAAATCCTGGAAAGGATTGATGTTAAGCCAAGAATGATCCGTTGGACTCTACTTCTGCAAAAATTTGATTTACAGATCTTACAAAGGAAGGAAGAGGTGGAGGAAGCATTCGTGGATACTCAAGAAGTTGTTCATCCTAAAGAGGTATCATCTGTATGTATACCTGTGGGAACCCCGCTACCGAAAAGGAAGTTCCCTATTTCCTCTTGCAATGATTTTGGCGATTTTCTACAACCTGTTTTATTTGAAGAGAGGAAGAAAAGAAGCTCAAATGAGACCATATTCCCTCGATGATCATGGCTTATGAAATCCTAAACGCATGTTTGTTCTAGATGAATTTCTGCTATTTATTTTTGCATATTTGATTTCCTCTCGTTTTCTAAGTCCATTGCCAGTCTTACGAGATCGGTACGGGCAGGCCGTATGACCAGATCCGCCCGTACCACTGGTCGTTAAGCCCGCTGGTGCCTAGGTTTCGTTTTTGCATAATCGGTACGACCTCACCGTACGGGCGCACCCTCCCGTACGGCCGGTCATTATCTATTCTGTGACCACTTACCGATTTTTGTTTACTATTCTAAAAAAATGAAATTAAATCGTCGTAAAGTCGGTACGGACGGGCAGTATGGGCGGGTCCCGCCCGTATTACTTAATTGGTTGACTAATTGCCGATTTCAACCCGTGCTATTTTTGGAAACGACCCGGTACGGGCGCGCCGTACGGGCTGCGCCTGTACCGACTAGTCATTACGACCCGAAATTCCTTCTTTTGCACTAATTTGTTTCCATATTTTTTGGGATTCTTTTCTTGGGCGACCCTTTTTCTCCCGGTACGAATTTTACCTTGCCTCTAAGCCTTTATATGTCTCTTTAGAGATCCGCCTCTCTCTTATATCAACAGATCTAATCTACTTGATGCACTACTCTATTCAAGGCAAAGGCAAGCCTCTAAACCTCATGGATCGTTCGTGGGATAGCTTCCATACCTCCTCCATCGAAGCTGATGATTGTGAAGATCAAGACCTAAGCCCGAAGGACAAGAGGTACACTTATGATTCTGATGATGATTCTGAAGACGAGGAGTTCCAGATCTTCATGGAGCAATCAAAGAGGGGATGGAAGTAACCGGACTACTTGGCGATGGTGAAGCCTGAAGATGAGGAAGAGACCAAGAAATCCCATGGGAAGGGGTGCACGGAGTCGCTCAAGCTCATCTCCGTCAACTACTCGTCACCGAAGCGTAAGAAGTCTAACAAATCCACTGCAGGAACCTATTAGGAGACTATGCCTCATACATTCCCTTTCCCATGCACCCCTACACGACCACTTCCAAACTAAAGGCGGTGGAGGAGAGCATAAAACTTAGGGTCTGAGGGTGGGGCATCGACGCCGACCTTATTGGTGGAAGCTGCAAATCTTTGACACCAGAGAAGAAAGGGTTTTTGGGAGAGGGGGATTAAAGGATAATAGGTAGGTGTGGATTTGTACAAGGATAAGCAATGGGGCATCGTGGATGTGCGGCCATAAACAAGTGGTGGCGACTAGTGGTTCGGACGCTGTTAGCACCGAGGTAGGTGGAGGTGGTGGTCGGATAGTCTGACAATGGCGGTTTCTTGTTCCTCACTTACGACAGCCTCTTCCTTATCCCTTCCAACAACAGAAAGACAAAGATGGGACTAGTTGAAAAACGAACCACCATTTAGCCTTACCCAAAGCATGGAAGTGAATCGGCTCATGCGAGTAGAGAAATTCTCTACCTATTCTAAAAATAATCGATATTCTAGGTTTGTATTAAGTCAAACTTATCTCAGATTGACCAAATTTAGAAATATGTGTCAATATGCCTCGTTAGCCGAGTATAAAGGCCGAGTTAGCCGAGGTATGGCAAGGTCAAAGCGTAAGCTGGCCGGGTTACCTCAAGGCAGGCCGACTTACAGAGTAACCCGGACCGGAGGATGTCCACCTGACCATGTCCCGGCTGACGTACGTTGTATGCCAGCGGGCTATTTGTAATTTGTATGCAGGAACCCACGGGGCCAGATCATACCAAGCTTGCAAGAGAAGGAAGGTATCTCGCTAGTCAAAATGTGACCTCTGTGCACAGGAGCGTGAGCGAAGCGGACAGAGGGAGGGACCGGCGAGGCATGGCCGACAAAGGTGACGCACCCTATGTCGGCGGACGCTAGCGCCGCAGAGGCTTACGTAGCCTCTGCATGGCTTACGATAGCAAAAGGTGACCTGATCGGTTTGCTATTTTGGGAAGAGGCATATTCCCAGGAATATGCCTCCACGTATGCCCTAACTGGGAACCTAGCCTTCCCTATATAAGGAGTGCTAGGGCCTCTGTAGAAGGGGTTGGTTGATTGGCATTTGAGTGGTTGTTTCATTGAGTAGAAGTGGCGGTGAGAGTAAGAGAGCTTCTTCTTTGTCCTGTCCCCAATACAGCTCAAGGAGCATTTGTAACTTTGTTAACTTGGAGAATACAAAGCATCTGTGTGTGGAATCACCACACTATCTCTCCCTGGATTCCTCTAGTGCATATTGGCCCCACCTTTAGCTTATCCATGGCATCTGCCGTGACACCACCACGATAGTTGGTGCCCACCGTGGGGCTAGCGGCGCTAGCAGGAGTGAAGATCCAGACCGGAAGCATCATCGGCAACGGCGAGCGCATCGTCTCCGGGCTTGTTCAGCGCTTTGGAGCATTGGACTACGTCAGCGACAATGCTGGCTGCTTTGGCAAGCGACCTCCACCGTGCAATGGCATCTTCGTCAAGCTTGGCGCCCATAGGATCTACGTCGGCATCGATGTGTCATGCGTTCACTCGCGGCACGTCGTCGAGGGAGGCGAGCCATCCCTTAGCGCGGCTCACGGTGCGCGTATCACTCGCTCCCTGGACCGTGTTGAGGTGATGATGACAGCGCCTGGCATTGGCGCGAGCAAGGATCCGGCACCAGATCCGGAGGTAACACCTAAGGCACCGAGGAAAAGTAGAGGTCCTCCGCTAGAGAGGCCATAAAACGTGTTGCAGCAGGCGATAGATAGCTTGGCAAGTACCATAGCGCCTATGGTAGATCCGACTCAGGCACAAGCCGAATTAGAGGAAACTAGGCAGAAAATACTAGAGGGTGCGAAAAAGATAGCCACGGCTCAGCAGTCATTGAACATGACGCTGTGTGAGTATGCAAGAGCAAATAAGGTAGATGATGTAAAAGTAAAAGGGAGAAACCTCATCAGTGAAATGAACAAAGAGGGTGATACTAGAGTTGAGGAATCAGAGAACATTTTGTCCATGGGGCTGCCGAAGTACAGCACCCCGGCAAAGAACCTCAGGGCAGCAGATGCAGCTGCATCCAAACTAGAAGGTTTGACGGGTGAAGCCCGGCAAAGATAGCAGGATATGGTCAATGAGTTAGTTCGAATCGCTAACAGATAGAATGAAGAGTTGCTTAGGGCTAATCCGGCAAGAGCTAGGGCTTCCAAGGTCGTTTACTCGGCAGTGGGTAACCCGGAGAAATCCGCTGGAGCTGCATCATCCCCGCATGATGGCCCTAGAAGAGAGGAGGTGGTAACCTCGGCAAGGAGAAACAAACAGATAGTCCCGTATGACCCGACAAGGGCAGGGAAAGGAAAAGCAATACAGGGGAATGAGGATCGACAAAGTGTCAGCCGAGGTGCAGCTGGCCGAGGTAATCGCGACCAAGGCAATGCCGGTCAGAGAAACGCTGGAAATGGCAATGCCGGGCAGCGAAACTCGGCGGGTGTAGGGCAAAACCCACCTCAGCAACAGCAACAGCGGAGTGTACCTCGGCAAGAGCAGAATGCTGGCCAAGGTATATGGCAAAATTGTGCTCAACATGAGCAAGACAGATACAATGACGGTGATTCGGAAATGGTGAATGCAGGATACCATAGGCCGGACCATCATGTGATAGGATCAAGGTTGGGAAGCAGGAACTTGCTGCCTGATGACACCATGTTGAAGATGGACCGGCTCTATAGGTCGGAGCTAATCGAGGGGCAAGGTCCTCCGGGTCCCGCATGCTTTGGGCCCCGGATCATGAAGGAGCCTCCAGTACCTAACTTCCAGTTACCTAGAGGCACGAAAACATATGACGGCAACACCAAGCCGGAGGATTGGTTAATAAACTATGCAACAGCGGTGAAAATTGCGACAGGCAACTTGAGATGGGCAGTGAGATACGTACCTCAGATGTTGGAAGGGCCAGCGAGGGTATGGTTAAACAATTTACCACCTGGAAGTATCAACTGCTGGCTAGATTTTGAGGAAATGTTCGTCAGTAACTTCTCAAGCACATATCAGAGGCCGACTAGGCCACAAACCTTAGCAATGTGCAAGCAGAGACCAAATGAAATAGACCGGGAGTTTCTAACTCGCTGGTGCAACGTAAGAAACTCATGTGAAGGCGTGATTGAGTCTCAGGCCATAGCTTGGTTTGCACAGGGGTGCAGATATGCAAGCATGCTATGGTAAAGGTTACAAAGGGATATGCCAACTACACTGGCGGAGACGATCCGGATTGCTGATTCGTATGCTTTGGGTGATCCAACTCAACCTCGGCTAATGTCGAACGGGTCAAATGAGGAGTACTACCAGAGAGACGGAGCCGGATCATCCCGACGAAATGATTACCGGGGTAAGAGAAGAGATGATAGACCGGATTACAGGTACAGATCACAACAAGTTGCTGCTGTAAACCAAGATCAACCCGGAACTAGAAGTAATCAGTGCCATAAAACTGGAGGGCAACAGTGGACTCCGAGAAATGATGGTAAGAAAACTTGGACGCCCGAGCAAAAGAGACAGTGGCAAGAAAAGAAAGACCGGTCGAGGTACACATATGAGGCAATGCTGGATCAGCCGTGCAAATTTCACACGCCAAATCCGAGTATCCCAGCGGGTCACACAACCCGGCAATGTGAGTGGATGAGGAAGATAGAGCAAAGTGGTTCGGGGAATGCTCAGGCACCTCGGAACGATCAACCTCAGCAGGAGTTATCGAGGCAGCAACTGCTTTCCGGAGCAAATACGCAACAGTTAATGTTGCCACCACCTCCACCGAGGTATGAGATTCATGAGAGAAGGAATGCAGTGCATCAGGTGGAAAACCAGCATCAACCAGATCAAAGATATCCCGGCAATGAGGGGAGAAATGAATATAGAGAGCATCACCAAAGTTACTGTGTGTTTACCACGGAAGCACCGACATATGGAAGTGAATGCAGTTATGCCGGCAGTGACGAGGTATATGCCTTGGTCTAAGCAGGAAATTACTTGGAGTATCAAGGACCATCCCAAGCTCATGCCAAGCCCTGGTTCGTACGCATTGGTGCTGGACCCAATGTTCATCGGGCCAAATATCAATGTGAGATTTTCTAAGGTGCTAGTCGACAATGGCAGCAGCATCAATATCATGTACGTGGACATAATGCGCAAGTTGGGTATATCAGAGAACATGCTCCAAGCCACAAGGACAACTTTCCATGGCATTGTGCCAGGTATTTCCTGTGAACCCATTGGCAAAGTCTGGGTTGACGTGTTATTCGGCACAAGGGATAACTGCCGAGCTGAAACTTTGGAGTTTGAGGTTGTGAACTTAGAAAGTGCGTATCACGTGTTACTCGGCAGGCCAGCCCTGAACAAATTGATGGCAAGTACTCACATCAGTTACCTAAAGATGAAGTTGCCTAGGCCAAATGGAGTAATTACCATAGCAAGGGACTTCCGACATTCCATTGAGTGTGCTTCAGCTGGGTCTAACCTGGCCGAGTCACTTGTGATCGCGCAAGAGAAAAGAAAGATCCAGGAAGTAGCGGCATTGGCCCAGTTCACACAGCAGTATATGCCAGCGTTAAGTAACCTGCATGGAAGTGTCTCCTTTCAAGCAACAAAGGATACAAAGAAAGTACCTGTTGATGACATGTTCCCAGAGCGCACAGTAACAATTGGTGCCGGGTTAAATGAGAAATAGGAAAGCAAGCTCGTCAACTTCCTCCGTGAGAATCAGGATATCTTTCCTTGGTCCACACAGGACTTGCAAGGTGTTCCGAGGGAGTTGGCCGAGCACTCTTTGAATGTGAGACCCAGAGCAAAGCCGGTGAAGCAACCTCTCCGCTGCTTCGCTGAAGATAGGAGAAAGGTCATTGGAGATGAGATAGCTCGGCTCCTTGCAGCCGGGTTCATCATGGAAGTACTTTACCCGGATTGGCTATCTAATCCGGTGCTGGTGGAAAAGAAGAAGGATGACCCGAATGTGGCAGTGGTTTGGCATATGTGCATCGATTACACGAACCTGAATAAGGCGTGCCCAAAAGATCCATTCCCACTGCCAAGGATAGATCAAGTCATAGATTCTACTGCTGGGTGTGAGTTTTTGTCGTTCATAGACGCATATTCTGGTTTCCACCAGATACCTCTGAACCCGAATGATCAAATAAAGACTTCATTTATCACCCCGTATGGGGCTTATTGCTATCGCACCATGCCTTTTGGTTTACGTAATGCAGGGGCAACGTACCAAAGATGTATGCAAAAATGTTTACACGATCAAATTGGTCGAAATGTGCAAGTGTGTTGATGATGTGGTTATAAAGACCAAGGAAAGCAAAACGCTCCTTGATGATATCAGGCAAACATTCACGAACCTAAGGAGGTTCTGAATGAAGCTTAACCCAGAAAAATGTACCTTCGGTGTCCCAGCTGGAAAATTACTCGGATTTCTTGTCTCCAGCCGAGGTATAGAAGCTAACCCAACTAAAATCCAAGCCATAGAGCGAATAGAATTGCCGAAGTGTCTTAATGATGTACAGAATTTTACTGGTTGCCTGGCATCCTTAAGTCGGTTTGTATGTCAGTTGGGAGAAAAGGCGATGCCTCTCTATCAACTAATGAAAAAGTCGGACAAGTTCATATGGACCCCACAGGCCAATGAAGCTTTCATCCAATTAAAGAAAATGTTAGCCACTGCACCAGTGTTAGCCTCTCCACTATCAAAAGAGCCAATGTTGCTCTACATAGCCGCAACTAACCGAGTTGTAAGTGTAGTGATTGTGGTAGAGCGCGACGAGGAGGGTAAGTCAGTGCAAAGGCCGGTCTATTACCTGAGCGAGGTATTATCAGCATCAAAGCAAAATTATCCTCACTATCAGAAGATGGCATATGGTGTGTATATGGCGGCAAAGAAGCTAAAGCATTATTTTGAAGAGCACCCCATCAAAGTGATATGTGAAGCCCCCATATCTGAGATAATGAGCAACAAGGATGCAAGCGACCGGATTGCAAAATGGGCAATTGAGCTAGCCCCTTACGCTCCACAATACGATAGGAGAGATGTGATCAAGTCTCAGGCTGTGGCCGACTTTTTTGTGGATTGGGCTAAGATGCAATATGAACCACCGTTGCCAGATCCAAATTACTGGAGGATGCACTTTGATGGATCAAAAACAAAAACCGGGTTAGGCGCCGGAGTTGTGCTTACCTCACCCAAGAAGGACCAGCTGAAATATGTGCTGCAGATCCACTTCGCAACATCAAACAATGTTGCAGAATATGAAGCACTTGTGCATGGACTCAAAGTAGCAAAAGAAATTGGAATACGCCGGATCCAGTGCTTCGGTGACTCGGATTTGGTGGTTCAGCAAGTCTCAGGACAATGGGATGCTTTGGATACAAACATGGCATCGAAGGATGGATCTTTGCCCAATGAAGAAGTGCTTTCAAGGCAAATTCGGAGGCGCGCAAAGGCATACACGATTATCAATTCCAAACTATACAAGAGGAGTGTCACGAATGTCCTACAACAGTGTGTTGACCCGGAAGAAGGGCTTGACATCCTCCGAGACATACATCAAGGGGAATGTGGGCACCACGCCTCATCCAGAGCCTTAGTAGCAAAAGCTTTCTGACATGGATTTTACTAGCCAAGTTCCTTGGAGCAAGCAGAGGATCTAGTAAGAAAATGCAATGGTTGTCAGAGGTACGCTACCAAGACACACATGCCAATGTCGGAGCTCAAGACCATACCAATTACCTGGCCATTTGTTGTATGGTGTTTGGATATGGTTGGTCCATTTAAGCCGGCTAGAGGAAATATGGCCCATATCTTGGTGATGGTTGACAAGTTTACAAAATGGATTGAAGTAAAGCCAATAAGAAAATGTGATGGAGCTACGGCCGTGACATTCCTCAAAGATATCATCATGAGATATGGCTATCCTCACAGTATCATAACAGATAACGGCACTAATTTCGCTGAAGGAGCATTTGCGCGATTCTGCCGAGATAAAAAGATCCGGCTGGACGTTGCTTCAGTAGCCCACCCCGCATCGAACGGACAAGTGGAAAGATCCAACGGATTAGTTTTATCCGGGATAAAACCCCGGCTCATTGAGCCGCTGCAAAGATCAGCGGGGTGCTAGATAGAAGAACTACCAGCGGTACTGTGGAGTTTAAGAACAACTCCAAATCGATCAATAGGCTATACGCCATTCTTTCTGGTATATGGGGCAGAAGCTGTATTACCAGCCGACATAGAGCATGATTCGCCTAGGGTCACCCAATACACAGAAGCCGAAGTGCGTGAAGCCCGGCAAAATGATGTTGATCTGCTGGAAGAAGCGAGAGAATTGACATTGTCCAGATCTGCCATATATCAGCAAAATGTCCGACGCTATCATAGCTAGAAAGTAAACCCCCGAGTCTTCCGGGAAGGTGATCTGGTACTCCGGCTAGTACAACGTACTGCTGGCATGCATAAGTTATCCCCCCCATGGGAAGGGCCATTCATCGTGAGCAAAGCATTGCACAATGACTCTTATTATCTCATTGATGCACAACCACATGAGAAGAACAAGGCGGACAGGTCCGGTGAGGAATTTAAGCATCCATGGAATGTAGCCCTACTTCGTCCATTCTACACTTAACAAAGAAGTATGTGTATCCGAGTTATCTCATATGTCGGTATGTATGCTGGCAGTGAGTTTATCAATGAAATCGTGGCACCTCGAGCAGTAACTCGGGGACTGCCTTAGTAGTATTTGTTGTCTTCTTTGTTTGTTATTTATTTTTATGTCGACCAGCTTAAGTTGCTTCTACCTGAGCCGGATTAGTAGTGTGTGAGCACCAAAAACTCAACTTTTCGACTTGTTGCTGTCCAACAAGAATTGGCTTCATGGCAAGCAAGAGAACAAGTTTGGAATTGCGTAGCACACGAAAAACGACTAAGGAAAGGAACCTAATCAAGCCGACATTTATTATTCGGACTAACCCTATGTTTACTTTACCTTTACTACGCTGGACTATTTTGAGCTAATCCTAAAGTTTCCAAGTATTGTTAAGTCAATTTTTGAAACTCGGACTCGTAAGTCACAAAACCGAATAAAGGTAAACGTGAGCCGAGCCATGAAATTGAAGGAACAAGAAAATGAAACTCGGGGACTACGCCCAAGTTAATCCGGCATGAACAACTTAGTAGCAAAACATAATCTATGTGTTTAATACATCTGCACCCGGCATACCGGGGATCTGATAAAATTCAAAGTGTTTTTTCATGCTCAAGGATCAGCAGCAGGAGGAGGTAACTCGGCGCCAGCAGGAGGAACTCCGGCCTCAGCCTCATCATAATCTTCATTTTCTTCAAGATCCGAGGCTTCGTCCTCTTCCTCGTCATCTGAACAATCTTCGATGTATTCGTCGTCAACGGCGCCGAGGAAGCTTGGTCCTTTGTTCCATTCATGAACAGGGGCAAACTGGATAAGATTATGGGCACAAGCTTTACGCCGAGCTACCCAATCCGGATCAGTTGACCACCTGGACCCGATGCGCAAGCGCTTAAGAACCTTCAGATCCAGTTTCTCATACCATGTGAGCACGAAGTGGAGGACAGTTTCAGCTCCGGCACGTGCGGCGGATTCCCTCCAAAGGTCAAGCTGGGTCTCGCAATCCATTAATTTGCTAATCAGAACAGTGGACCCTTCCGGAGGATCCTCACCAGGCCAAAGGGCACGGAAGATCCGGATGGCTGAGTCCAAGAGACCCGAACCATAGTTCCTCACAATTTCAATGCGAGAGGATAGGCTGACCAGCAAGTCCTCCATGTCATAGGGAATGTTTTCAGAGCCAGGACCAGTTGGGGTACCCCTCTACTGGCGGAACTTGGTAACCGCAGCAACCGCAATGGCATCGCCCTCTGGGAATTTGCCTGAAAACAAAACAAGTGAAATAAGAAAAAGAGTTTAACCCGGAGAAATACATGTCGGATGAAGGAAAAGAACTTACGAGAAATATGGCTATGGATCCGAGTCAGCTTTGTGGTGCAATCGGCACGCCTCTTCCAGAGCTGCTCAAGTTCGATATTTGCTGACTCAAGCTTGACGCCGGCCTCCTTCAGCAATTCTTGATCCTTTGCAAGTTGGAGGTTAAGACGTTCTCGCTCCTCGGTGAAGTCTTGGCCAGCCTTGTCCATCTCTGTTTTGTGGAGCTCCTTGGGTTTTTTCATCTCAGCCTTGAGCTTGGCAATTTCTTCATCCTTGGCCCGGAGTTTGGCAAGTTCATCATTTTTCTTCTTGAGCTCGGCCTGATGTTGCCCTGCTTGTTCGAGAAAATGCAGCATCATATCAGGCACGGGCACACTATCTTCAAGGGATGCTGAAACGGTTTGTTGCCCCGGCAGAGCCGAGGTATGAATATCTGCCGAGCCCAGGAGAAAGGAGAGAAAGCACGAAAAACGTGTAGCCCAAACGGATTACCTTTTATCTGGTCCAAGTTTTTCCTCATAATCGTATTTTTGGCCTCCACTCCGGCTGTGTAATCCAAGTGACAGATTATTTCAGCGGGAAAAGACAAAGAAAGATGGGGGGAGAAGTCAAAGAGAAAACTTACCCCTTTTCTCGAACTCAGCAAGAAGCGTAGTGTGTTTCGAGCGTAGCAACTTGTGTGAGTCCAAGAGGCGCTGAAACTCAGCACTCTAACAATTGGTAGTGATCTGAAAAGAGCAAGATTGGCTCTAGTATATGCATATTCGAAGAGTACAAAAATCCGGGCCAAGTGGAACTTAACCCGGCTCTAGGTGTGTGCATATTCGAAGTGTACAAAATCCGGGCCAAGTGGAACTTAACCCGGCTCTAGGTGTGTGCATATTCAAAGTGTACAAAATCCAAGCCAAGTGGAACTTAACCCGGCTCTAGGTGTGTGCATATTCGAAATGTACAAAATCCGTGCCAAGTGGAACTTAACCCGGCTCTAGGTGTGTGCATATTCGAAGTGTGCAAAGTCCGGGCCAAGTGGAACTTAACCCGGCTTTCGGTGTGTGCATATTCGAAGCTACTAAGGAGCTATGCTAGTTCTCTAAGGAGCATCCAACCGAGTAACAAGTTACTCCCCCGGAGGCTCGGGGACTAATGGATATGTCTCTGTACTTGTGCGTATTAAAGAAAAGACAAAGTAGCATACCTCCATTATCCGGCCAGCAAGGTTAATAGCCTTGGCTGCGCTGTTCATTTGTGCGCTAAATTCGGCAAGCCCAAACTTCTCTGGGAGATCATCGTTTGGATCAACGAATTCTGCCTTGTTCCAATTATTGACGTATTTGATCAAACCCGGAGGATAGCTCTCTCCACTAAGCATATGGGGTGCGACCAAGCCCTTGGCGTGGGCCTCTCTCCTTGCAACTTGGGCGGCAGCAGGGCTGGTATGCAATGCAAGTTGTTTGCTGCCAGCTGACCCGAAGGAAACGTCTTTCTTTGGCAGCATGGACGCGAGGGTGCGCTGTCCAGCCTTGATAGATGATGCTCTTGTGGCGCCAGAACCTTTCTTGGCCTTGGGTTGCTGTTGGGAGGCTGAAGCTTCAGCTGCTGATTTGGACTTAGCTGCAGCCTTGGTGCTAGCAGGGTCTTCTCGCCGGGTCTTGGAAGACTCGGACGAGGCAGAAGGAGTTGGTGCTGATACTGGTACTTGTGTTGCTGCTGGTGCTGATGTTGGTGCTGGCGCTTGTGCTGGTGCTGGTGTTGGCAGTGGTGCTACTGCTATTGACGATACCTCAGAGGTGACGGGTTGCGGATGAGCCGGTGAAGAGCTGGGAGCATCAGCTACCTCGGCCGTGCCACTTCCCCCTGCTCCGAGGTGCCCTCCTCTGGAAGAGGTGGGCTGTGACCCGGAGTAGCCACGAAACCCTCATGAATTGGGCTCAGTGGGCGTGTGTTATCACCACGAGGGGGAGATGGGGTACGCCGGAGGGGCGAAGCGATGCTGGAGCCACTATGGGGAACCTCCATCGCAGCCCTGTCGAATCAGACAACGAATAACAAGTTATAACAAAAAGAAAGGCATATAGACAGAGAAGTATGAAGCAGAGAATTGGCCAAAAGGAAAAAGTGTCTTACTCGTTAGAAGTCAAAGGCTCCTTGGGATTCCGAGCCCTCCGAACTATGCCTTTAGTCAGAGGCTTGGTGGCGGCCTTGTCGGCGGATTTCTTCCGCCTCTTGGTTGCTTGGGGTTGCTTGGAAGAAGCAGCCGAGGTAGCGGCCCGTTTCTTCGATGCGGCAGGAACCGGCTCACCCATAGCGAGAGGGGGATCTTCATGGATCTGCCCAGACGGGTTAGCTAAAGTCGGAAATGCGTAAGAAATGGGTACTGCGTCAAATACCTCCACCACCTCAAAGTCAGAATCATCTTCATCGTCAAGCCAATTCCTTAAGGAAGAGAAGTTACCAGAGGGTCGCTTGGTTGCGTTCGGGGTGGGCAGGAACATTTCCTGATCCGGCTCCTCCTCGTCTGAGACAAGTCGATCCTTCCCCCATTTGAGGGATGGCTCGGTGCCATCTTCGAGGGTCTGCTGAAGAAACAACTAAGAGGAAAATGCAAAAGGGATCAAATAAACATTGTGCTCCGACATAGAATATAACTCGGAGAAGGATGGGGTAATGAGATTTACCGCAGGAGGAGGCTTATCCCGGCAATAGTGCTCCAACCCCCGCTCCCAATCAGTGGAGAAATCCTTGTCGGTCGTAAAGAGGGCCTTGACCCGGCGGAATATCTCGGTGTTGTTCAATTCAAAGGAGGAACTCCGGTTGGGGTCAAGTCACCAGCTCATGTGGCAAAGTTTGTGTGTGCGCTTTTGAAGAGGGGAGATCTGGCTGCGGACGAATGTGATCATCACGTCCTCGTTGTGCAGCCCCAGATCCTTCAGCTCCTGGAACCGCTTATTGACTTGATTCGCCAAGATAGTTGGCTTCTTGGAATCCCGGTCCCATAGATCCGGGTTAGGAGGACCCATCGCGAAGGGGCGCAGCCGGATCAGATCCTCATTCGTGCTGTTCCTCACGTAGAAGAAGGTCTGGGCCCAGCCCTTACAAGATTCAAGCCATGTGACCCGGGGGAAGACAGATTGCTTCCGGGGTGAGATGGAGGCCGCACCACATTGGGTCAGGTGCTTGTCCTCCGGGGCAAGCAGCTTATCCGGAATAACGTTCCTTCGTAGACCAAAGAACCGGATCCAGAGCTCTTTGGTGGGCCATAGGCCGACATATCCTTCTATGGCGGATGCGAAGGAAGAGAGGGATGTGATGGCGTTTGCCGGAAGATGGTGGGTTTGGAGTTCGTAGATGTTGATGAAGTCATGGAAGAAATTACTCACTGGCAGGCCGAAGCCGCGCTGGAAGTGAGAGAGTGAAAGGGAAATGGACGTCGCCTAGAGGGGGGGCTGAATAGGCGTTTTAAAATAATTACGATTTAGGCTCTAATAAATGCGGAATAAAACTTAACGTTTAATTTATCAAGCCAAAACCTATATCCACTAGTTTCACTAAGTGCACCAACAACCTATGCTAAGCAAGATAAACAACAAGGTGATAGCAAGATATAGTACTTCAAGCACGAAGGCTATCACAATGTAAATTGCATAGGTAAAGGGGTTCGGTTGAGAGATAACCGATGGACGCGGAGACAATGATTTGTTTCCCGAAGTTCACTTCCAAAGAAGCTACGTCTCTGTTGGAGAGGTGCAGGGGCGCAATGAACTTCGAACGCCACAAATGGCTCACCTCGAGGTGTGGTGGCTCGATGCTCACCCAACGCCACACAAGGCCTCACCAAGGATGCGAAGTCACGCAACTCACCGACGCCACAAAAGGCTCACCCTATTCTCCCGTGAGCTCGCCACAAAGGCCTACTCACGTTCCACTATGGGACACTTGAGGGCGGTCACCGAACCCGTACAAGGCTTGGGGCAATCTCCACAACTCAATTGGAGGGCTCCCAAGAAACGCCACAAAGGCTCCACAATGCCACAAAAGGCCTACAAGCTTGGGGAACCTCCACAACTCAATTGGAGCCCCAAGAACAATGCCACAAAGGCTACAAAGCCACAAAAGGCAACAAGGCCACAAAAGCCTACAAGACCACAAAAGGTCAACTATCCAACCACAACTGTCTAGGGTTCCAAGAACCCAAGAGAAACAATCCCAAGGGATTGAACTCACCGAATCTCCGAGGAGAACTCAAACCTATGCACCAAATGCAATAGGCAAGTCCTTCACTCTCAAATTCCACCAAATCTACAAAAACTATTGGGAGAATAAGGGAGGAAGAACACAAGAGGAGAACACAAAACTCTCCAAGATCTAGATCCTAAGGATTCCTTCATAAAGAAGGGATTTTGCTTGGTGGGGCTTGTAGATCTAGATCTCCTCTCTCAAATCCCTCAAAAAGATGCAAGAATCATAGGAGGGGAAAGGGGAGACGGCAAGCTCTTCAAGGTCAACAATGGAGGAGAGAGAGAGCAAGAACCAAGAAGAACAAGAGTTGGGGGCGAAGGGGAAAGGGGAGCTCCTTTTAAAGGGCTCCCCGATCTGCCCGTTACCCACAGATTCGCGCACGGCCGGTAGTACCGGTGGGTGGCCGGTACTACCAGTGGCACTCAGCCAACGGTCCAAAAACAAGGTTCAAACGAACACAAAAACGAGGCCGGCCGGTACTACCGGTGGGTTACCGGTACTACCACCTGGGCCGGTACTACCGCCCAAGATTCCGACCGAAGTTCCGTCAAATAGCGCAGACCATGCAGAGAGCATATTGAAGCGAAAACGGGTTCACCGGAAGTTGGGCCGGTATTAACACCGGTACTACCGGCGGCATTTCTGCCCGAGCGGTACTTCCGGCGTCTGGCCGGTACTTCCGGTCAGAGAAACTTCAGAACTAGAAATGCCACAACTTTTGCATCCGAACTCCAAACGAGATGAAACCAATTTTGTTGGAAAGATAACGACGTGTAGAATCCAACAAAAAGTCGAAATATTGGGTATCACCAAGGGAGAAAATACCATGAATATATATCTGAGATACCTCCTAAGGTGTGGAGCCGGAAAACCCGCAAGATCAAAAACACAATAAGATATGCAAGGGAAATCCGTTTTTGATGAACTAGTGCTTGTTATGAAGATAACCACAAGCTCTAGATCCTCACATGGATAAGAACCAAACAACAACCAAGAAAGATGATGCTATGTATGCAAAGGTTTGAGCTCTCACCGAAAGATACGAACGAGTCACCCACTCGAGAGCCCCTCTTGATAGAACGGTTATCTATCCTAAACCCGGTCTCCCAACACTACAGGAGACCGGTAAAATAGGAACCCTATCAAGATCATACCTTTGCCTTGAGCATCCCACTTGAGCGTGATGTAGATGATCTTGTCACCTTCAAGATGGAACACCTTTCTTGATTGCTCGTGCTTGCTCTTGCTTGATGAAGACTTGCGAATGGCTCCCCCATAATCCATGGGCAAACCTCTTCTTTGACCTTGTCTTCATCACTCCATGAACGCCGAGGATGACAAGCTTCAAGAATGAGATCTTCTAGAGATGACGCATCTTGATCTTGCACTTCAATTCTTGATGATGTCTTGAAGATATCCATGAGGAACTCCATCTTCTTCTTCTTCTTCAAGACATACTTGATCTTCTTCTTCTTCATCCTTGAAACCAACACATGGTCCAAGCGATGCAAATGGACAAACCTACAAGTGAAACTCAATTTGCACATTAGTCCATGGGGATTGTCATTAATTACCAAAACCACACATGGGGGCATACATGCCCTTTCAGAGAGGAAGACAACGAACTCACCCGGATTGGGTGAGGGGGCAATCTCTACGCAGGGGAGGCGCGAAATTACTCCTTCTAGAATGCAACGGGTGTGGTAGAGCCAATCCAGGTCATCCTGGCACACATAGGAACCGGCCCAGCCACCGCGCCCCATGGTTTCGCCCTCCTCCTCCATCTCTTCTCCCCGACAACGGCGAGCTCCTCCTCAGTCATTTCCAAATCACTGTCCTCACCGGACAGTTCGGAGGTGGGGAGCAGAGGCTTGGATTGGCGTAGACTCGTGATGGTAAAGCAGCGCAGGAGCGGCAGCGGAGCTGGTGCGAAGAGGCACGGTGCTGCGGCGACGCTGCAGAGCAGATGCGGCAGTGGCGGTGCAGTCACGAGGAAGAAGAAGAGGCAGAGGCTAAGGGGCGCGAGAAGGGGAAAATGCCCAATGGACGCGCCCTCTCCCCTATTTAACCACACCCCAGTGGTGGGTAGTGGGATCGTGTGGTGCATCGATGCCACACGGTGTGGTCGTATATTAACCGGATCAGCCAATCAGAGCCGAGCCACAGGAAACAGGGGATCCCATGACGCGATGTGGTGATGCAGTTAACGAGGAGGCGGACACAACACGACGTTTGCAACAGTAACTCCTGACAATAAGAACAGTAACTGGCGCAGGCCCTTAAAATGAGGCAAGGTAATGATTACCCTCCACGTAGGACGTGGAGAAGCGTACGAGAGAAGGAAGATAACCGAGAAAGCTGAAGGGTAGCCCGGCCAGCGAGTCTTAACTCGGAATGTGCCAAGGGAATACTACACCGCGGGATCCGAGCTATAGAATAACTCGGAAAAGGGAGCAAAAAGATTGAACCTGCCATGGCTTTAGCAGCTGAAGATATTAAGACCGCACCAGCTTTGGGGACTAATGTTGGGGGGATACCCCCGGGTAGGGTAACACCGGGGTATAAAGGCCGATTTAGCCGAGGTACGGCAAGGTCAAAGCGTAAGCTGGCCGGGTTACCTCAAGGCAGGCCGACTTACATAGTAACCCGGACCGGAGGATGTCCACCTGACTATGTCCCGACCGACGTACGTTATATGCCTATGGGCTATTTGTAATTTGTATGCAGGAACCCACGGGGCCAGATCATACCAAGCTTGCAAGAGAAGGAAGGTATCTTGCTGGTCAAAAGGTGACCTCTGTGCGTAGGAGCGTGAGCGAAGCGGACATAGGGAGGGACCGACGAGGCGTGGCCGACAAAGGTGACGTACCCTATGTCGGTTGACGCTGGCGCCACAGAGGCTTACGTAGCCTCTGCATGGCTTACGATAGCAAACGGTGACCCGGTCGGTTTGCTATTTTGGGAAGAGGCATATTCCCAGGAATATGCCTCCACGTATGCCCTAACTGGGAACCTAGCCTCCCCTATATAAGGAGTGTTAGGGCCTCTGTAGAAGTGGTTGGTTGATTGGCATTTGAGTGGTTGTTTCATTGAGTAGAAGTGGTGGTGAGAGTAAGAGATCTTCTTCTTCCTCCTCTCCCCAATACAGCTCAAGGAGCATATGTAACCTTGTTAACTTGGAGAATACAAAGCATCTGTGTGTGGAATCACCACACTATCCCTCCCTGGATTCCTCTAGTGCATATTGGCCCCACCTTTAGCCTATCCATGGCATCTGCCGTGACACCACTTCGAAAAATAGCATATCAATATCCATCGGATCCCCGCAAACACAACATGTATGAATTACAAATAGATGATCTTGATCATGAACGGAGCTCACAAGATCTAAACATTAAAGCACAAAGGAGGAGAATCAGCCATCTAGCTACTACATGGATCCGTAGTCCAAAGATGAACTACTCACGCATCACACCAGAGGCTTGCATGATGATGAAGAAGGCCTCCAGGGTGAATTCCCCTCTCCGACAGGGTGCCGGGAAGAGCTTCAGATCCCTCCCGATCTAGGGATGGAGATGACGGCGGCTACACTCTTTCGTAGATTTCTGATCGGGTACTTAGGGTTTTTGTCCCGAGGTCATCTTATAGGGGGAAGGAGAGGCCAAGCGGGTGTTGGGGTCGGCCAGACCACCCCCTAGCGCGGGCTAGGCCTGGCCACGCGGCCAGGTGGTGTGGTCGGCCCCTAGCCCTTCTCCGTCTCGTATTCTGGCATCTGATGACTTCCGAAAAAATAGGCACTTTGGCTTTTGTCCCGCCCAATTCCAAGAATATTCATTTTCTGACTTTCTTGGAACCAAAAACAGCAGAAAACAGGCAGCTGGCACTATGGCTCTTGTTAATAGGTTAGTCCAAGAAATCATATGAAACGTACTCCAAAGTGTGGACAAAACACAAGAAAGTGGATAAAACCAAGCATGGAACATAAAAAATTATAGATACATTTGCAATGTATCAACATCCCCAAGCTTAACTCCTGCTCGTCCTCGAGTAGGTAAGTGATAAAAAGAAATAATAATTTTTGAGGTGACATGCACCATCAAAGACTTGATCAAAGTATTTGTAAAACATTCGAAGCTGGGATCATAGTACTTCAATCATAACATGAAAGACAAAGTTCTAGCAATAGGACAAAGAAACTATGATGCAACATGAAAAGGCATAAACAAAAGATTAATGAATAACAATGCTTTGCAAGACGTTTGTTTGTTTCACATAAAGAAAACATAGCATAATAGTATTCAGCTTGTCCCTCATAGAGTAGCAAATATAATTGCATAGGACACCTTAAAAGTTCATAAGAGTGACTAGATACAAATAGTTTAAAACAAGCAATATCAAGATATGCATCAATCAACTAGTCTTGGGACAGTGCACATAGAACTAAGAATGGCCACTATGCTCTCAAAGTAAGTGCATAAAGGTAGAAGGTGGAGACTCAATATATAATGGTGGAAGAAAGGCCTTCATAGAAGGAAGTAGGGATTCAAGTCTCATAAAGAGCTTCCAAAAATTATGGTACTTATAGCTTTCAGCTCTCATTGCCCCTATCATAAGCATCTTGAAGGTGATTAAGGTTAAAGTGACACAACTAAGAGGATATGCTTGACAAGTTATAAACTGAAATCTCATGCCCCTTACTTACGAAGACCGAACCTCATGCTACTCAACTTTAGTCACAAGTAAGCTCTTGTCATTGTAAGTACATATGTATCATAAAGAACTGCCAATGGGGTACCCCTTGCACATGATACATGAGCTATCCCATAATCAAAATGACAAGGCAAGTAGACAATGAGCATCTCAATGATCTTTTTATTTGCTATTTGCATAGGTTTTTATTGAGGATGCTTCATAGAGTGCCCATTATGGTGATGCTGCAAGTTTCCACCATAATTAAGCATGGTTTAGGCTAGCGGCCCAAGCGTTTCTCTAACACACATACAAACTCCATGATCTTACAAGTTCCACTTTTATTTCACACCGCCGGGATCCATAAGCAAAAGAACATGATATCAACGGGGTACAAAGTACAAGTGAAATGTTGAAAGCGTTCCCCATGATGCAAGGTTCTGCTAATTTTAACTTATAAAGTGCAAGCATATACGCAACAAAGAAGGACCCAATGGTTCAAGTTTATTAGATGCAAAAAAGTAAGGTGTGCCATCAAGTTCGTGAGAGCTTTAATCACTAGTTTTCTCATAACAAGTTTAATTCGGGAGGTAAACAAAAGCATGAATATACTTGGAATAGCATAAGCTAGTAGGTAGGTATGGTGGACTCTTTGGAATAACTTGGTTTAGGGAGTTGGATGCATGAGTGGAACTCACACTTGGTTGTGGAGGCTAGCAAAAGACTGGGAGTGACAAACTGAGAGAGCAATAATGGCCATAATCATGCAGAGCGACAAAACATCATTGATCAAAGCATAAAGTGATACTACAAGTTGAAAACTAAAGGATCATAAAGGCTATAGTGACTTGAGATAGTCATAACATGGTGTGAGCATGTTCCAAGTCAACCCAAATAAAGCATCAAAGGAGAATACCACTATACTATTCTTTAATATGCTAAAACAACGCATGATTCATCCAAGGCACATTAAGCAATCTAAATTATTTATAACAAGTCATGCTACAACAAATAATACTAAGCATAAAGCCAAAAAAATATCAAGCATGGAATGACAAAGCATAGGCCACAGTCAAAAACAAGCTCTCTTTACCACATAAGTATGAACTTTCCTACTCTTTTCCAATCCAAACCAAACTATTTGCAAAGCAAAGTATGAAAGAGGGGGTCCAACCAATTTATTCAGAAAACTAAGGAAACAAAAGCAAACGAAAAACTAAAACGAAAACGAAAAAGAAGACGCTCCAAGAATGCATGAAACAATAAAAATGAAGCGTTTGGAAGAAACCTGGAATTTTTATTGATGAAGAAGGGGATGCCTTGGGCATCCCCAAGCTTTGACGCTTGTACTTCTTGGATATTTCTTGGGGTGACACGCGTGGCATCCCCAAGCTTGAGCTTTAGTCCATCCTTCATCTCATTACTCATTTCTTCCATACACCTGAAAATTTTCCTTCATACAAAACTTCACACAATCTTTATTAGCAACATTAGTGCACTCAAGATAATAGGTCTTAAGGTTCAGTTCTAACACCAAATAAACTTCCATTAGAACACTAGCTACTGAAGCACTTCCCTCAAAAAGCTCAGTTCCCTAAAATAACTCAAAAAGGAATCAACAAAGCAAATGCAGAAAATGGCAGAAATCTGTCAAAACAGACCAGCAGGTAAAGACGATTTTTTTGAAGACCTTCTATTGTTCAAATCAAAAAGTGTTGAACTAACGAAAGTTAGATAACAACCTGGGGCAGAAGCACAAAAATTCACGCCTAAAAAACGTTCAGAGATTTTACACGAATTTTTACGGTGAAGCACAGAAATCTGTTTCGGGACATCAACTTTCCCAATCATTACTTCTCTCTCATTAGAGGTTACTCTTGGCACAAAAAGCAAATAAAAAGGATAATGAGCGGTTATTACAGAGGTAATAACTTCCAAGACTCATCTAAAACTTTTGGGTTATCTCCTAATAAGTACTTTTTTTAACGCCTTTAAGTTAGGCATAAGAAGCAAGAAATAATCAAGTGTTCTCAAATGAAGAAGCATTAAGACCAAATTTCTTGCCCTTAACTCTCTTACTTTTATTCTTAACCTTGGGGAAAATAAGATTATTTGGTGGAGAAGAAAGGTGCATGGTCCCCTTTCCCACATCTATTATTGCTCCAAGGAATTCTAATAGGGACCTTCCAAGTGTAATTTGTCCTTTTCCTGCACATTCAATGACAAGATAATCAGTAGAAATCATTTTCCCAATGATCTTTGTAAACACTACTTTAGCTATTCTAGTAGGTAATATGGTAGCATTATTAGCAAGAGATATTTCTTTTCCTCCTTCAGTAAGCCCCCAAAGATTCAAAGATTCATAAATATCTTTGGGCATCAGACAAAATTCAGACATGATATCGCGGCGGGCTTGAAAAGTTTCAGTGTTTATCTCAATCTTTACTGTGGGGAGCCACTTTGATGGTTCAGAATTTATTGGAACATAATTGTGATGCTCCCTAAGCGTATTATAGTAATCTTTTAAGCTAGCAGTGCTAGTCTCAAGAGTGTTCAATCTAGCAAATATTTTTTCGAAAGAAATATCAGTTTGGCTAGGGAAGTTGTAAGTAAGGATCAATTTCTTTATAGCATTAACATCATCATCCTCATTACATTGGAGGAAATCTCCTCCCACAACAGCATCTAAAGCATATCTATAGCAAAGAGCAATTCCAAGGTAGAAACCGCTAAGGAACAAGCTTTGAGTCATTTTAGGCTCAGTTTTTTCATGTAGATCAGAGATTCTAGACCAAGCTTCCTTGAAGCTCTCCTAAATTCCTTGTTTAAAAGTGAAAATCATTTCCTCGGGTGACATAGTGATTGGAGAAAGGCAAGACATAGTGGCAACTTAAGATAGGAACTAATTTGTTTTTTGTATTTTTCAAATAAGAAAGCAAACTTGTAAAACTAATTTTTGTGTGTTTTTGAATAAGAAAGCAAACTAGTAAAACTAATTTTTTTGTGTTTTCGAATAACAAAACAAGCAAACAAAGCAAAAAGAAACAAAGCAAAACAAAAATAACAAAGTAAAGAGATTGGTTATGAGGGACTCCCCTTGTGAAGATGTCCTTGACTCCCCGGCAACGGCGCCAGAAAATATGCTTGATGGCCCAAAATATATCGAGCTCGTTGGGGAACCCCAAGAGGAAGGTATGATGAGCACATCAACAAGTTTTCCCTCAGTACGAAACCAAGGTTATCAATCCAGTAGGAGCAAGGAAACACCCTAAAGGTGTAGCTAGCTAAACGTTGGCAGGGCGCACTACCGGTGCTAGCAGCAACGTGGAGACCTGCACAACACAACCACATAACTCTGTCCCCAACTTGCGATGATGTTGTCAATCTCACCGTTTTTGCTGAAAACAAAGGATTAAACATATCGAATGGAAGTAATAGTTTGCAGAAAGTAAACACAAAGCAGTAAACAGTTTATAGATTGTATGTAAAAGAAAGGACCGGGATCCATAGTTCACTAGAGGTGGCTCTCCTTAAGATAGATAACATGCTGGGTGAACAAATTACAGCGAGGCAGTTGATAAACATCGAGAAAGCAATACGTGCATATACTAATCATCTTGACTCCCTTGGAACTTGATTGGGCATTACAACATTATACATAAACCGCCATCCAACTGCATCTATGACTAATAATCCACCTTCAGGTTATCATCCGAACCCCCTCCAGTATTAAGTTGCAAGCAACAAATTATTGCTTTACAAATTGCGTGTAATGTAAACAATACGATTGTTCTATGAACAAAGGATTGTTGTTTTCTCCCTAGTAGCAACAACACATCTAGTACCTTAGAGATTTCTGTCACTTCCCAAGATTACCAGAGGCATGAACCCACTATCGAGCATAAATACTAACTCTTGGAGTTGCTAGCATCTACTTGGCCAAGATATCTACTAACAACGGAAAGCATGCAAGATCACAAATAACAAAGATATGATAGAATCAATAATCAATCTGAAATAGCATCTCAATATCCATCGGATCCCCGCAAACACAACATGTATGAATTACAAATACATGATCTTGATCATGAATGGAGCTCACAAGATCTAAACATGAAAGCACAAAGGAGGAGAACCAACCATCTAGCTACTACATGGATCCGTAGTCCAAAGATGAACTACTCACGCATCACACCGGAGGCTTGCATGATGATGAAGAAGGCCTCCAGGGTGAATTCCCCTCTCCGGCAGGGTGCCGAGAAGAGCTTCAGATCCCTCCCGATCTAGGGATGGAGATGACGGCAGATACAGACTCTTTCGTGGATTTTTGATCGGGTACTTAGGGTTTTCATCCCGAGGGCATCTTATAGGCGGAAGGAGAGGCCAAGGGGGTGCTGGGGTCGGCCAGACCACCCCCTGGCGCGGGCCAGGCCTGGCCGCACGGCCAGGTGGTGTGGCCGGCCCCCAGCCCTTCTCCGTCTCGTATTCTGGCATCTGATGACTTCCGAAAAAATAGGCACTTTGGCTTTTGTCCCGTCCAATTTCGAGAATATTCATTTTCTGACTTTCTTGGAACCAAAAAGAACAGAAAACAGGCAGCTAGCACTATGGCTCTTGTTAATAGGTTAGTCCAAGAAATCATATGAAAAGTACTCCAAAGTGTGGACAAAACACAAGAAAGTGGATAAAACCAAGCATGGAACATCAAAAATTATAGATACATTTGCAATGTATCAGTGGCCTTCTTTGTTGCGACGAGCGGAACACACAGTTGGTAGTGTGGCCACCGTGATCTTTGGCCAGAATGGAGGCCCGTCTTTGACCCCTCGGCGGAGACCCTTCATCGATGAAAATGATTGTATGGACACCTAAAGGAGGGTGAATAGGTTCTACTCCAAATTTTAACACTTTCTCAATTTAGGCTTGACACAAAGGTAATTTTTCTAGATATGCAACTACGATGAATTTTCCTATATGCTAACCTAGCTACTAAACGAGTAAAGGCAGTGAGAGGAACGAGGTAACCGAGAGTAGAGCACGCGGAGACACATGATTTGTTTTACCGCGGTTCCTTCCTTTTTAGGGGAATTACATCTACGTTGGAGGGGTGGGAGGTACTAATACCACCACACCACAATATGCCTCACCTTGTTCTTTGATGGATCTCGCCACAACTAGCTTGATCCACCTTTCCACTATACGGTACCCTTCGAGGCGGGAACCGACGCCTTTACAACGAGACCGGGGCACACACCCACAACTGAACTGGAGGCTCCGTGGATAACAACAAGCTACCAAAACAAACAAGTTTATCAAGTAACGAAATCGAGATCTAGAAATTCAAACAAAACTCTATATCAAAGGGCCCTCAAATGAATGAGGGGGAAATTGAAGATCTCTTGGATGACAATGTAGATCAAGGCATCCTCCTTCTATTCTCCAAAGATGGAAGCCTCCGGATGATTGAATGGGGAGATCTTGTGGAAATTGGAGCTCAACAGTACAATGCTTTTTCGTCAGATTCGAGAGACCCCAGGTTGAAGATGGGGAGGGGTATTTGTACCCCTCCCAAGATGAAGCTGTTGGAGTTAACTAGGGCCGGATAATCCGGCGGGGAGCAAAAGTCCGGCCCGGAGCAAATAATCCAGGCCAAACACCCGCCCCCTTACTGCATGACGCGCCACTGGTCCTTAACGAAAATCCCTTGGTGAGGGGCGGATTATCCGGCCAGGGTAAAAGCTCCGGCCCTAACCAAATATCCAGGGGAAAACTCTGGCCCCCTTCTGCACGACGTGCGCTTGGTCCTTTGTCGATTCTTGGGAGGGCGGATAGTCTGGGTGCAGCATGGGCCGGATAATCCGGCCATGGGCCAACATCCGGCCCAAGTGCCAAACATTCGGCCAATAATTCGCCCCCCTTCTACATGGCGCGCACCTGGTCCTTAGCCAAATTTGCTAGGGGCGGATAACCCCGCCTGAACTCTTTCTTTTTCTTTATTTGATCAGGAGCTCTCTCGGGGAGAATTATCCGTGGCACTCAACACACAATTAAAATATCCTTGATATTGTTATCTAACATGCAAAACACTAGGGATCATGAAGTGCTCTTTCAAGCGAATCCTGCGCCGGAGCTCACCACCTCTTTGTCATCAAGTGTTTCATCCCCGGAGGCATAGAGGTGCCGACGACAGTGGTTCTTTGTCGGAAGAGAGCATTCGAGCACTTCCCTCTCGGATTTTGGTGGAAACACCTCAAGGTCGCCGGCGACCGGTGACAGAGGCTTATCCCACACACCTGATTGCTTTTCTTTTTCTAGTGCTAGGGGGCTTTTTGTAAGAAAATAGACCTTATCTTCAAATTTTAGGCTTCTTAGCGCTGAGTGTTGTAAAAGGGCCTCTTTGTAAAATTGTACCTGCCACATCTCGGTTATTGTAGCACTAGGTTCTTCACGACCGTTCCTTGTTAAAAAAAATCAGAAACATTGATTATTTTAAAGAAAGTAAGTACAATGCAAAAATGACTTTGTTTTGAAAAAGGCCAGCGCTAGGCGTCCCCGGACGATGGGGGCTTCCTATCGCCCTCCTCCCCTGCGCGCCACGTGTCCCCCAAAATGCCGGTTTTGCTGCAGAACATCCTTTTTTTGCTACAAATGTTCCCGCTTTTGCTTCTGAAACAAAAAACGTTCGTTCCATAAAATAGAACGTCCCACTGGAGACTTCGCCGGAGACCTCGTCGGAGACCATGCAGCAAAAAATTTGTGCTAATGTAGCAAAACCGACATTGCCGGAGACATTGTCGGAAAAAACTCGCTGGTGACTCTCGCCGAAGACCTTGTAGCAAAAACTTGACACTGTTATAGCAAAACCACAAGACGGTTGTAGCAACAAAGTTCTTCTAATGTAGCACAAAAAACTAACTTCGCCGGAGACTCTCGCACGCAAACATCGCCGGACACCACGCAAACATCGCCGGACAACTCTCGCACGCAAAAAAATTGCACAATTATAGCAGAACTTCAAAACAATTCTAGCAAAAAAATCCAGTAAGTGTAGCAAAAAAAGCAACTTCGCCGCCTCGGCTTGTAGCAGCACAGTCTAGGGCTTGTAGCACCGCCGCCTCGGGCTTGCAACAGTGCCATCTAGGGCTGGTAGCACCGCCGCCCCGGGCTTGCACCACCACCGTCAAGGGCTGGGTAGCATCTAGACAGTAGGTGCTCGCAACACAACGGCGCTCCTTTGGAGCTACACATCAAGGAGGAGGCAGTTAGGTTGAGGGAGGCGGTGCAGGTTGCCATGAAGGAGACGAGCTGCGCGGGGTGCAGACGAGGCGGCAGCACGACAAGATGGGGGCGGCACGCCAGCGGAGGAGCAGGACGAGGGCAGGGCTCGCCTCCGGCGGACAGGGTCGCGGGCGAGGGTGGTGCTGCAGACCCGCCGCGACGGCAGGAGCTCCGCGAGGAGGGTCGAGTAGGGGGCGACGAGGGCGCGGCGGCGACGACTGGCAAGGGGAGCGAGGTCCGCGGCGAGGGGTTGCCGGAGAGAGAGGGCGAGACACGGATTTGGTGGAGGGAATTGCGACGACGTGGGTGGGGCAGTGCGACCGAACCGGATGATGGGATCGTCCGGGGGATAGGTATCATTTTCCTTTGAAACTTTGAAAAAAGGGAATGCTCATCTGACGATTCAGAATACTAGAGGCGAGAAGAAAATTCACCTACCGCGGCTTGCCCTTTTGCAGAAAGAGGAAAACATAGAGGGGTCAAAGGTGCATCAGCCGCAACCGCATTTGGCGCAGCCTACTTTTTTTACTCCCTCGTGCCGTCCCGCTCGGCGCTCGTGCTCGTCTCCCACCGAAAGACCAGACCGGACCAGAGACCAACCTACCCACTGCTGCTCCTTTCCAAATTCCAACCAAATTCCTTCCGATTCTCCACTGCGCTCGCCTCCCGAGGCAAAGCACGCACAGAACACACTCCCCAAACCCTAGCTCCTCCCTGTACGGCACCGGATCGAGCCTCTACAGAGCTCCAGCAGCACCTCCGTGCCCGAATTCGCGCGGCAGATGGGCTCCGACTCCAAGGAGCTGCTCGAGATCGAGCCCCTCGAGCTCTGCTTCCCCTGTACGGCAATCTCTCCGCCTCCTCAGCATCCCGTGTTTCTGTTTAGCTTGTTTTTCAAACATGCCGTTGCCGCTGTTACTCTTAAAGGAGTTTTCGGAGGGATGCTGGTCGTTTCTCAGTTTGGTCCGCAGTTTATTTTAAGCCAAACATTCCCGTACAATTTTTTATTCAGAGCGTGGAGGGAATCTGGCGGACTCGTCAGTGTTTGTACTACTGTTTATGCTAAATTTTGTTCTCTGTCTTTTTTTTTTCCGGGATCGCGCAGTCGAGACGAAGAAGCAGATCTCGTGCTCTATGCTGCTCACCAACAGAACGGATGGCTACATCGCCTTCAAGGTAATCCAATATTCTGATGTCTACGTTTCCACCAAGCGTTTTTAATTCTTCTCAGAGCACAGAACTCTGCAATTGTACAAATTGTCTGAACATAATGCCGCATTTGGCGAAATACTGCGCTGTCTCAGGTCAAGACGACTAGCCCCAAGAAGTACTGCGTCCGGCCGAACAGCGGTATCGTGCCACCACGCTCCGCCAGCGATGTCATCGGTAGTTTTAATTCCCATTTCCTTGCAGCAAATTCAGTTGGATGCTCTGTTTATCTTCGCGCAAAAAACTGACAGTCTCTCTCTGATTTCTCAGTGACAATGCAAGCACAAAAAGAGGCGCCTCAAGACTTGCAGTGCAAGGACAAGTTTCTCGTGCAGAGCGCTGTGGTGACGGAGGGCACGACAGTCAAGGATATCACAGGAGAGATGGTACATCACTTTCTAGTGCTTCTTCATCTTTCTTGGTGGATTATGTTGATGCACGTTTGCTTAAACTTGTGCTAACAAGTGAACCTTGCGTAGTTTAAAAAAGATTCAGGTAATGTAGTGGATGAGGTGAAGCTGAAGGTTCTCTATGTCCAACCACCCCAACCACCATCGCCTGTGCGGGAGGGATCTGAAGAGGGTTCACCGCCCCGCCCTTCATTGTCAGATGGGATTTATCGAGATGTGAGATCCCTGACTTTATGTTGTTTGTTTCGTTTTCTTGTTTGTGTTTAACTGGTTCACATGTGATTGAATGTTTATTAGATGGAGGCAACAAAGGAAACTGATGAGCCAACATCGTTCGCCGTTAGTATCTCACTTCTATGTGCGCTTTTCTGGCTATATGTTTCTTTTTTTGTAACGTTTGTTGTTGGTTTCAGGAGATGAGAGCGCATAAAGAACCAGAAGAGGTAACCTTTGAGGTGAGCTCCTTTCAACAAATATTTTAAATCTGCTTGCACGAAGTAATGGAATGCAGAAACTGATTTGTAGAGGTTTGAAGCACCCATTTCTATTTTAGTTCGAGAATGATAGGTTTTTACTTGGTCTAAGCAAACCTTTCACTTGAATCTTCCGGAAGTAAATGCCAAGTAACGCAGAGATATAGCTTGTGATCTTTAGAATGCACTGTTTCAACGATAACATGAAAATTGTTTAATCACATATTCCTATGGATTTTGAAGAACGGTAGAGTGGAGTTGCCATTTTTTTTTTGCAGCACTTGATAACTCCAAATGTAAATATTTTACATAGTCATTCTTTCTTCAATTACTTTGGAGTTCATGATTGTGCTGTAAATATTAATGATACCCAGACTTGGTAGATTTTGTCTGACACTTGCATATGATTTGAGTAAACGCTGTGCATCAGAAGGTGTCATGATTTGTAAATGAGATATTCCATGAGCTGACACACCTTGCTGTTTAGGAGTTAGGACATCAGAGTTGTTTCAAACAACATATGCTTGTGCCAGATGCTGTTATAATTGTTTACGCCGTTGGACCCTGAGCGACGGTCAACTTTGTACCAAATGAGTGAATAACCAGCAACCATACTGTAGGTTTTGGGGGGAAATTTCTGGATGGGCTTGATCCCTTGGACCTCCACACCCTCTTATATATATAGCACGACTTAGCCTTACATATTCACTCGTACACTGGAATGATCTAGACTCTAGTAGGACACTACTACTATACATACACTCCCTAGAATACTCTAGACTCTACCAGAGTAGTACTACACTAACTCAGACTACAACACTCGCTGGAATATTCCAGACTCTCCTAGGAAATCACTACTATGCTAACCTAGACTCCAACACATACCAATGGATCTTTAAGCCTCACACTGATGGAAGTATTTTGAATTTAGAGCGCCGCGCAAGGAGACAGATTTAAGCCACCAGTGAGGCATTGAGTCGATAACACATTCACCTTTATATTGTGGTTTAAGACAGCGCTGTGCGCAAGGAGACAAATTTAACCCACTAGTGAGTCGATATCAGGTTCACCTTTATAATGTGGTTTAAGACAACACTGTGCACGTCTAACATTAAAGTTGAAATTGGGTGCTTCTATGCTGATTGTTGCCTGTTGATGCAGCATATGCATTTTTTTTATTATACCACTGGGTATATTTATGCATATTGGTTTGTTATCTTTCATGTTCACTCATCTGAGATCAGTGGATCAATAGTCAATCTCAAACTGGTGACAAGATTCTAACCCATTTTAGTTTTATCTTATTGATCCGTACCCAGTTCATCATATTATATTGTTGTTCACCCTTTGTAGTTACTACTCACGTTGCAGCTGTCAATTGTAGCTACTCCACATAATGGTAGATAATTGTCCTAGTATAGCAACTACCTTTTTATTAGGTGCAAATGCATGCAACCACCTTTCTATTATGCCTTCCTTACTGATCAATAAATGTCCCTGTTGAGAACGAGTGGACTTTTTCTGTACTGTTCATCATTTCATCCAAATCGTGTGAATAATTATTTTTGGCTTGCCTTGTACTGGCTAATGTCTCATTAATTGATTTTATTCTTTCGTAGACATCTGTGTTGATTTCAAGATTAACTGAAGAGAGAAACTCTGCTATTCAACAGAACAATAAGCTTCGTGAGGAACTGGTTAGTAGATTCGATCATGATGCAAACATTTTGCAGCAAAGTTCTCCTAATTGACTGTAGCAACTATTCTTTCCTGGTGTAATAATGCCCGAGGGAAAGATTTACCATTATTATTTAATTTCTCTTCAACGCTGTTAACTTGACCACAACCTATTTGCATCTAGTAACAAATTGCAGCATCTATAAACCATACTATTTCATATATAACTTACTATACTGGCTTCTTGATTGGAATGTTGGTACAGGAGGAAACTGTTAAAAATGTCAGTTGTGTATGTTGAAACCTAACATGCTTGTAACTGAACATCTTGTGTTGAAAAATAAACAGGAAATGGTGAGGAGGGAGATCAGCAAGCAGGACGGCGGTTTCCCATTTGTGTTTGTGGTCGCCGTTGCTCTGCTGGGAATTCTACTGGGGTTTGTCATGAAAAGATAGATGGCCATGTGCAACTCTGCATCTTGTTAGGCTTTCTGTCCTCGACGAAATGGAATATTGCTGTTGTCTGCAATTTTCTGATGCACTTGTTTACATGTATAACACTACTATTAATTAACAGCATATTCACCTTAGGGTGTGATGCCTTCTGCAGCGGCAAGCGTCAGATTGGTTGACCAGCATACCCGGTCAAGTAGTGTTGTTAAGCTGATGGTAGTTTGTCGCAAGGTTACCGGGTTTTTTTATGCGGGCAAGGTTACTGTTAGCTTGGGCATTGGTATACTTTGGTAAATTGTTGAACATATACCTTTCAACTAATTGGAGTGATGGTTACCTGATTGGTATATTGTCCAATGTTTTCAAGTGCTCCTTAATACACCTGTATACTCGTGTTGGCTAGCAAACTATACTGGAATATAATTTTTCAACAGCCCCCTTCAGGGTTTAGCTCAAATCCACGCAGTACATAACCCTTCTACAGTACGTTTTATATGCGAAGCAAGCAGGTGAAAAAAGTACCCCCGTTAATCAGGCATGTATTGCATCCAATAATTTGTATTCGCTAGGCCAAGGGGAGATCGGGACAGTTCGGATTTTCTTGCTTAATTCAATGTGTATGTGTGCATTTGTCATAGAACAGCAGTAAATGGGAGCACGGCGAATCGGTGATGCCGATCATAACAGCAACAGGACACCCGTTAGTACTCAACAACGTACATAACCAATTAATCCTACATATATCTATGCTGAAACAGCTAACGGTCTGTGGCATCAGGTCACATACTCACATGGCAAGAGTAATGTAGATCCGTACCCCATCATGCCTATCATCCCTACTCCCTAATCAGTCCTGGGGCTTCCATTAACTGCTCAGGCTCATGCTGCCCTGTAAGGTGCAATCTGCATTCGTTTCAGCTCCCAGCTCATGCTGCCTTCAATTCGATTTTGTCAAGGCACCATCGGTTTTGCAAAGACTAATGCTAGCATCTTCGAGTAATGATCATGCCCCACCTTCACTGCCAGGCTCCTGCAGCATGTTGCATCGGGATACAATGGTGCGGAAGTCCTCGAGGCTTATCTGTGAAGAAAAGCTCAACTGTAAGTAGTGGAGCTGGATGTTCAGAATATACAAGCAAGCAGGTAGCAGCCACGGTGTATGTTTTCTGAGACATAATTGCATGAAAAATATCATGGAGAGATACGAGTCTGTAAAACCGAAAGGGCATGGAGAGCTAATAGATTTAGTGATGAGCGATTACTGATTAGAGGTGGACACTGGATGGTCAGCCTGAAATGCATCAAACTCTAGCTCATTAAGACTATTAGTATTATCGCAGTAGCACTGGTAGGGATGATGGCCAAAGTGTTTGCAGCATTTGACAAACTGACAATGCCCAGTAGCTATCAGTTGTTGACATCCATATCTCTTACTGATCATTATAATAATATAAAATAATAATGACTAGTAATAACAAGTTAAAATGACTGGAAGCTGCATTAGCTGGACATATTGTAGTCGATGGTCCAAACAGGCATTTCTAGTGTCATTTACTCACTAGTCATTCAATAAAGCAGGTTGACAACAGAAGGGCTATCATTATACGGTTACTAGTTCAGTAAGGTCATGATAGTTTCGAAAAAATTATCATTCAAACATGTATAAGCAACTAGCAGGGAAAAATATAAAAATCTGCTAGTTCTGGCTTGGCTATAGGCGGCACCATCTGAGTGGTGCATCTATATGATTTTCAATATATAATTCTCTAGAATGGAACCAGTTGACACTGTTAATTGATTGGAAAATGCTTCTATGAGTGCGCAGATATCACTGTTTCCGGTTTCCCGTACCACAAAACTTGGTTCTAAGAGCATCTCCACTCGTGGCCCTCAAAGGCCCCCCAAAGGCCTTTGAGGGCCGCCGGCGCCAATTTTCAGCCCCAGCCGCGTCCCCCAATTTAGATTTGGCGCCAGCGCGCGCGCTCGATTTACCCGGCGCGCCCAGTCGAAACCCAATTCCAAGGGAGGCTAGCGGGGGCGCCGGAGGGCGGGGAAAAGTTCGGCGGGCCAGCCTTGTCGGCGACCTAGTTGAAATTATTTCCTTTTCCCACCAAAATTAGCGCCTGTTCCCTCCAAAATTAGCCCCTACCTCCCTCCTCCCCTCCTGCCTCGCCACCCACTCCCGCCATTTCCCCAGCACAGACCAGATCACGCCACCATGCCACCGAAGAAGTACGCCGCTCCCCGAGCGACTGCAGCAGCGCCGCCGGCGAAGAAGAGGGGCAAGCCGGAGAAGGAGCGGCCGGAGGGGATGACGAATGCAGAGTGGGCGTTCGACCTATAGCGTCGGCAGGTCGAGAACGCCAGCCACCAGCAGAGAGAGCTCAAGGCGAGGAGAAGCGGGCCTCGGAGGTTCTGGCCGCGGAGGTACTCATGGCGTAGAGAGCCGCCCACATGGCGGGCATGCCGAGCTCCCCACCCCTCCCCCCCCCCCTCCCCCTGCGCAAGCGTGGGGGAGCCAAGGGAGCGTCTTGTCACCGTCGCTGTCTTCGGCAACAACCTAGGCTGGCCCGATGTCCCAGGACAGCCAAGGTACACCCAAGCTATCTCGCTTCTCGCCGTGCGGGCCACTCGACGCGGGTGGCAGCTTCAACCCCAATGCCTTCAGCGCCGTCGACCTCAACGCCAGCTTCAACCCCAATGCCTTCAACCAAGGTACACCCAACCTGGTCGCCTCTCCTGCTCCCCGCCGCCCTCTCTTCCACAGCGGTATGCCCACCACCGCTGTTAGCAGCGACAGCGGGGTGCTCGACGGAACGACGTTGGGCACCGACGCCATCATGACCGACATGATCAACGGTGGGGGGCTGCCACCGTTCTACACGCAGGAGGAGGCGGAGGCCTACGACGGCTGCGACGACAGCCAAGAACCCTGGGAGGACGAGGCCTACGCGTTCGCCGAGGATGACGAGGAGGAGGCGCCCGTGCCAGTGCCCGTGGTCAAGAAGAAGAAGAACGGCGGCCGCGGCCCGAAGTGGAGCTCACGGGAGGACGAGTGCCTCGCCGAGGCTTGGAAATCGGTCAGCATCGACCCCTTCACCAGCGCGAACCAGAGCTCCGAGGCCTACTGGCTGCGCGTCAAGGCGGCGTACGACGAGCGGCGGCTCTTGGACCCCTACTTCAAGGACTTGTACCACGACCGCAACGACTCCGGCATGTCGCACCACTGGCACATGATCCAGCATGCTTGCAACAAGTGGCATGGCGTCGTGGAGGAGGTGCGCCGTGTCCATGTCAGCGGCACCAACTTCGAGGACCAAGTAAGTGAACTCACCACTGTCCATCGTAGCCTAGTGTTTGGTCGCTGGCCATTGATCACGGCCGTTTGTTCGCTACATTGCATTGCTTTCGTAGATGGGCGCCATGATCACCGCCTACCGCGAGGACAACGACGACGTCGAGTTCAAGTTCATCCATGTGATCGCCAGGATCAAGATGTGCGACAAGTGGACCGAGATGCGCACGGCGCTCGCCAAGGGCAAGTACGACTCCGACGCGCCGTTAGCTCTCTCCTCAGGAGAACATCCGATCGGGCAGAAGAAGGCCAAGGCGGCGAGGGATGCCGCGCTGGCCATCGAGAAACTGCACAGCTCGATCATGGCCTGCATGGCGGATGCCGCCTCGCACGCTGTCGAGAGGGCGGAGCAGGCCGCCAAGATGGAGCAGGTTGCCTTGGTTAGGTGGGCGTGGTCATCGAGAGGCAGGACGCCAAGCTCGAGCTGATCAGGGCCAATGTGGCCGCGAAGAAGAGGAGGGAGGACATGTCGATTCTCATGGTCGACACTAGGGACATGGACGCCAACGTGCGAGCGTGGTGGGAGGCCCAGCGCACCACGATCCTGTACGAGGTCCGAGGTCCACCGGCATCCACTACCCCAGCACCTGCGGCATCCACTTCGCCATCACCTGCGGCATCCACTACCCCAGCACCTGCGAGCGCACCGGCGACAGGCACTCCCCCGCCAGTCGTCGATGTCGACGCCGCCGTCTGATGCGCCGCTATGCTTTGTGATGTCGGCGCAGCTTCTTTTGATCGCTAGACTATGATGATTTGCAGCGATTTGCGACGATGTGATCGTCGAGACTTTGTTTTGTAAGACTATTTATGCTATTTATGTTCGGCTATGCGATCGGCGATCGGCCGTTCTACCCGCCATATCTTTTTTCTTGTTTGAATTTCAAATTTCTAATTTGGGGGCCGATTTGGGGGTTACGGCTGGAGACCGGCTCCCCCCATAGCCGGTTTTTGCGCCGGCGCCCCCCCATATGGTCTTACGCCGGGGTTAAATTGGGGGTTGCGAATGGAGATGCTCTAAGCAATGCTTTTTTAAAGAGAGATGGTGATATCTTTGCTTAAGAAAAAAGGGCAAACCTTTCCATCTCCGTCACTGTCAAAGCAACGGATCATCTTAGATATCTCGGAATCTGTCCAGATGAAATCATTTACATTGGCCATTCTTTCAAGATCCCAGGGTGTGATATGCCCTTTTCTAGCTTCTGTACATAACAGTAGTAACCAGTTCAGATTGTTTATGGAAGTAAAGATAGAAAGCAAAAAAAAAAAACTTCAGAGTACATGTCACAAAAGAAGAGACAAACTATAGCAACCAATTTAGAGTTTCTGTTCTAAAGATAACTACACATAGAGGAAAGAATACCCAAAGGTTTAAGGGTTGGATAACTTTCAGTCTGGCTTTTTTAATACTGATTAAAATTAATACTTATTGGTTTGTTCTTGGCAAGCATTCGTGCACACAATAAGTAACTTAGCCGATACCATTTTCAAAGTACGGAAGGTGGAGGAACAAACATTTAGATGAAAAATTGCAAATAACCGATGAAGCAAATAAATCAGATTAGTTACGTGCAAAGACATGTTGGATTACAGCCAGGAACTTAAAGAAAAACAGGCCTGCATACTAGTTAAGTTTGGTATAAAAATTTGGTGATACATCTAATCTGAACTCTGAAGTGGTTTCAATGCATATGGTGGGCTAGGCACAAGTTCCATGGGCAGGAAATGAGCGCCAGCCGCAATGTCATCAGATCAACAAAACCTATATTTACATTAAATTCACCATAAAGGGACTTCCAGGTCAGATAAAATACCATCAAATGAGAAGAAGAACGAAATCACATCATCTTCTGACAGTTGTATTCTGCTCCTGACCTGGAAGAAGCAGTGAAAAACGGAAGTCCAATTGTGTAAAACACAAATAAGAACGGACTACAGGATATGAAGTTCATACATGCCATTCTGGATGGAGCATACCTGCTTCTTTGTCTTCCTGTTCTTAGCTGAGTCCTGAATGGGAGTGGTGTTCTTATTTTTCAAGGGAGTGCCTTTCCTGCCTTTCGCACCCGTGCTTGAAGTTTCTGCACCCATTGCTGTCACAGAGTTTTGCGAAGGCTCTGCTAGGGAGAGTGCGATTGCCTACACAGTTAACTCTGTTAAGGAGTGAATAACATAGGTCGAAAAGAAGATGAGTTCAATTGGCATAATAGGATCACATCCGTTTGGAGCCAGCATTTGTGATGTATAGATTACCTGTTGTAAGGCTGCATCATCATCCATGAAGTCAGTGACGGGAGCACCTTCATCTATAAAGGTACTTTTAGAAGAGTTACCTGAATTCAATAGCTTCTTTTTTTTTCCCTGTAAAGAATGAAGAGAAAGGACTCTGCATTAATAGTACTAATAAAAACAACATAAAAGTACAGTTATATTCACATGCAAGTATGAAACGCCAGATTCTTCCAATATACATTTGATTAGTAGATATCCAGTCCATTGTGCAGTGAAAGCTTTCATTATAAGTTGTGGTGGTTAACTTGGTAAACACACATTGTGCAGCGAAAGCTATTCATTATAAGTTGTGGGGGTTAACTTGGTAAACACAATGTGTTGGTGCTTGGAGCCTTGGATATAGTGAAACCATGGTTTATCATTTTGACCTTTATAAGGATGCTATGAACAAGCCCACTAAAAAAATCCTGGATGTGGTGAGGGATTACTCTACCACAATACAGCTGATGCAAAATTGACGCATGATTATATATCTTGTCGCTTCCTAAGGTGACCTATGGCACCAACATTGTAATGACTCTGCAATAATTTGGGTTGTATTCATGTCCCTGGCCTCTCTCTCATTATCTAATACAGAAGCAGCTGAGGCAAAATGTGATATATACACAATCAGTCTATCACCGAGACACCAAGGGCGTCGGCAAGTTTATATCAACAGTGATAATATACAATCAAGGACCTGGATTAATGGATCTATTTATTCCACGGGGGGAGAAAGGGGAACCTTTTGCCGAGACCTAGAGGAAGACTTGGTGTCCTCGCCGTCGTATTCGTCGCTGGCCGACGAGCTCTCCCCATTTTCCTCCTCCTCGCCGCCGCCCTCGTCGGACGGGAGGTACTCCTCATCCGCCTCGTCGGATCGTTTCTTCTGTTTCCTCTTGGCCGCCGCCGTCGCCGAAGATGAGGACGGCTGGTTGAGGAGGGGGGACGCTGCTAGGCTGCGGATGCCGAGGGCCTGGAGGCGGGCCTCGTTCTCCCGTATCCGCGACAGCCGCACCTTCTCGTAGTCCGTCAAGGGCTGGTCTTCTCCCGCCATGGCGACGCAGCGGCGGACCAGTAATTTACCTCTGTGTGTGTTTTTTCTCCTGAGAGAAAATCGCTCTCTTCTTGTTTCGTCTCCCTCTTTCTCTTTTCATTCTCTTGTGCCAGAAGCAGGCCTCAGACATGATATGGGCCTTGTGCTGAGAGCGAAGTTTTGTTTCCTCTTCTATGGGCCTACATAGTAGATTAACAGGCCTTCTACTGGTGATGGGGTCTCAAATTCTTAATAAAAATTAAGAAACAGCACAAACCACTCATTTTACGCGCCAAAAAGCAGCACAAACCAGCACACAGTCAGTGCTGCTCACTAGTCTTATCTGTGCAATCTACAAACTGCGACCGGGAATGCCAACGCTGTTCGCGTCCACGGGAGATCACAACGGAGCAGAGCATGAAAATTACAATGAAGAAAGGGAGTAGACACACGGATCAGAAACCAAACTTTTTAAATTTTAACTGCGCCAAACCGCTGAGAAATTACAGTCTGAACACAAAAACCAGGCATCTGCTACGAGATGGCCAGCTCCGCCTGTGCCCACGCCAGGGACGACGCCCTGAGCGCGGTGGCCGCCGACGTGTCGACGCCTTCCTCCAGGATGGCCGCGATCATGTTCATGGAGGGCCTCCGCGACGGCTCGGCATCGATGCAGAGGTTCACCGCGTTGCAGATGATGCCCAGGTTCTCCTGGTTCACGTTCTTCAGCTTCGGGTCCACTAGCTTGATGAACTCCTGCGGCTGGTCCAAGTGCTTCCTCGCCTGAAAACATACACACCTCGTCAGGTAAATTTGTAACGCTGCTGCTATAGTTCCGAGTTCTGTGATTCAGGCAAGAACACTTACCCAGCCCACCAGCTCGTCTGTATCTTTGGAGAGTGAGGCTCTCCCGCTTATCAGCTCCAGCAGGATCACACCGAAGGCGAACGTGTTGGCCTGGACGTCCATGAAGCGCATGTGCCGGGGATCCACGGCGCCGTTGAGAGGCCCGCCGTTCACGATGACGCCGGAGCTCAGAAACGGTTTCGCGACGAGAGCTCTCCACCTCTCAAAGTCGATTATCTGCAAAACCAGAACCCATTTCAGCAATTTTGCTACCAACCGCACTGGGACGCCATGTTAGCAATCAGTATGTTCACAGTGTCTCCTATGAGTAACAGACGATACAAGACCTTCGGTGAGAACTCTTCAGTTAGGTAGACTGAACTGGACGTGAACGCGGCGACGGCGAACGGCGGGTGCAGCTCGGTGTGCAGGTGTCTAAGAACACGCGCAATGCTGAGCGCGATCTTCACCCGTCTGGGCCAAGATAGCTGACATCCTTCGCCATCTGAAAACCAAAAAACCACAAACAAACTGACAAGGTTCAGTCAATTGGCATCATGCACAGACTCATCACCAAAGTTGCAATGCCAAGAGCGTAACGGCTTACCGTGAAGATGCTCGTAGAGAGTCCCATTTGCCGGGTACTCAAAGACAAGCATTCTCGAGAACGGATCAGACTCCTTGCAGTACCCCACCATCTTCGCTACATTTTCATGATCCAATCTGGCCATTTCTACCACCTAATAAGGATAAAAAACACAGAGGGTTATGATCAAAGAACCATTTAAAATCTTAGCATCTACTACCTCTGTTCCTAAAAGTAAGTCTTTATATTTCGGAACGGAGGGAGTATCTCAAACTGGCGAGTAAAAACTTGCCTCCCTCTGGAAGTAAAGCTCGACGTAGCTCGTCCAGTAATGCACCGGAATAGACAGCGACACGACAGCGATCTCCCGGCCATCCTTCATGGTTCCTTTGTACACCACCGTCTCATGAGACGACCCAATTATGTTGCTGAAGTCTTCACAAGCTTCGGCGAGCTCTTGCCGGGTCATTTTCGGCACGTTCCCCAGCAGGTCATCGTCTGCACAAGCAAAAGAACTGTAACTAAAGCAGCATGCACTCTACATCTGTCAGTAACTCTTATGGGAGACGAACACGAACCGATCGAGATCACTGTGTTCTCCTTCCAGCTTATAGCTCTTGTCCACGGAACACCGTCCCCGGAGGATCTAGCTTTGCGTCTTCTTAGACCAGCGATGGCACACAGTGTTAGCATGCTAAGCACTGAAACTCCAACGATGACCTCCACGATGAGAAGCCAAAGTGGCTGGATCATGCTTTTATCCCCGCTCCCACCGGTAATGTGGTCTTTATCTGTGACTGTGATGTTTTCACCTGTAATTATGACATAATGCACTTGCTTACTGTGCAGTAAGGTGAATTACAGTAGGAGACCGAAGTAACTATAAGCATCCTAGATTATGCTGTTATACTATTGCTTAAATGCCTGAAATCGGTTTGGGCTGCATCCAGCATTGCTGAGGGTATAAATATATGAAAAGACAAGACTGGATACTTACAAAAACATAAATGGACAAACGGAAGAATGTGAGAGACAAAGTCCAAGAAGGAAGCAAACAAAGTGTCAAATTCATGTTCTTTATTTTAGCAAAGCATAGCTGATTCAACTATCCACTAGGTTCCATGATGTCATTCAGAACGTAGGTGCTGTGCTAATGTCACCAGATTTGAACAGGCAATGTTTATAACTCCCTAAAGTCGCACCATCTACCTCCTCGAGCCAAGAAAAAGTACCACTTTTCGCCTTTTGAGGATAAAGAAATGGGTCTGTCTATTTTCAATCTTTAGACTAGCCTAATGGAGTAGTTCCTTTACTAAATATATTGAAGTAATAGTTGCTCAGATTGGTGTAGGGATGTCTTATTAGGTAGGTGCACAACAAAATTATGTACTATACTACTCCCTCAGTTTCAAAATATAAGATGTTTTAGCTTTGTAAATGAAGTGTATCTAGACCCTTTTTAGTGTGTAGGTTCACTCCAAATCTAGATGAATCTACACACTAAAAAGGGGTCTACATTCACTCCTTTTACAAAGCTAAAACATCTTATATTTTGAAACGGAGGGAGTAGTATTTATTTTCCCAGGCAACTGCTAGAATAAACTGCATTAACGATTGAAATATGTTAAAAAATGAAACATCACCGTACATTGCTCGATAGGACGGTTGAGTATGTCATTGTTCTGGAAGCAATTTCCCTCCACGCTCAATCTGTTAAAAAACTGCAAAACAGGTAAGTTCAGATAGACTTAACTGAAATCGAATCCACGGAAGAAAGAAAGGTGCACGTACCCTCGGATTTGCTTCAAGCATGTAGGAATTTCACCAACCAAAAAGTTGTAGGAGAGGTCTATGTCAGTTAGCTGGGCTAACTGACACAAACCAATTTGATCTTCACTGCTGGTGGTGACCCTGAAAGAACAATCACGATTGCTTATCCATGTGCTATATGTCATCAGTGTCCACAAATAGGTACAGTACTCCTATATCTGTTTCTTGTCTCACTGAGCTTCTTTCCAGACGATAATCCATAACTACATATTATTTCCTCAGTACTGATGTAGTGTAGGGATTGAATCATTGATGACTGATGCCGACCACTTAACTAAATATCTCTGTTTCATCCGTAGAAGAGACGTGCTTCCATGCACTTCGGGATCATGCATGCTGAAAACAATTATATGGTTCTCAATACTCTGAAAAAACATTTACTCACATGATTGAATCATTGCTCCCAGGAATAGTCCCTGTGAGACTATTGTTGCTCAGCCGTAGCTCGGTGAGGTTTGTCAGCCTGCCAAGCTCAGGGGGGATAGCGCCATCCAGCCGATTCGCGTGAAGGTCTCTAGGGCATAAGCGGACAGATGAGTTATGGTTTTGAAAAGGAAATGCTGACAGAGACCAAAAAAAAACTGATCACATCTTCTTGCTCAGTACATTGTTGTGATCTTAAGCATGTCGCCGACCTCGCCCGGAATGGCCCCCACCAGCTGATTTCTTCCGAGGTTCAGCACGGTGAGGTACTGTAGCTTGCCGATCTCTCTCGGTATTGGGCCCACGAGCGTGTTGTGATCCAGTAAACTGCAAGGAAGTTCGTCAGTGGTTGTTATTCTCTGTTGCTTGCAGGTGAAAATGTTTTTGTAAATTTGTGGGGGTGTAGGCACATACAGTTTCTGCAAAGAAGTGAGGGATCCAATCTGCGGTGCCAGGAACCCCGTGAGCGATGAGTTTGATAAGTCTCTGGTGGACAGTGACACACAAGAAGTAGAACACTTTAAAATGAGAGAACGACGGGCGAGTCTACATATACAGAATGTACATCAAAACCGCAATGCTGAACTTTCAGTTAACGAGCAAGTAAGTATATATGTATGCGTAAACTAAAGCGACGCGTCACTTGTTTGGCTTTGAATGGGTTTTGTATTTAGAAAACGAGAAATTTCTGTTTGGCCTGATGGTCTGTTGTGTTGTATCGGTGGGGACCACAGATCCACCACCACCAGGCGAGTTATTTCGTGGGTGCTTCTGGTCTGGGGTCAACTGAAGATAAGAGAAATGTAGGAGACAGAGGTAGGTAAAAAAAAGCTTGGTAGCTTTCAGCTGGACGTCTCATTGCGGTGTCGGAGACTTTGTCCACTTTTTCTCCTGACAGAACATGCATCATTCTGTCCTGCTGCTGGCCCGGAGAGCCTTCTATTATCTCTAGTATTAGAGAGAGCGCATGGAGGAATTATTCATAGTACTATCAGTTTTAATAAGCTCTGAAAGAGGCGAACAGACGGCCGATAAACCTTTGATTTGATGATTTCCATGCCGGCAATAGATTGCGCATAAGAAATGGCCAGAAGTTTATATGGTAAAGAGACGGCCAACATGGCTCATCTTGCAAGAGAAGAGGAGACGGGACGAAACAGAAGGGAGATTCTTACAGGGTGACGACGCGGCCGTGGAGCGGCGGCGAGCAGGAGACGCCGGACCACAGGCAGGGCACCGTGTCGCTGGAGTTCCAGTCGGAGAGCCTGGCGAGAGGGTCCTCGTAGATGGCTCGCTTGAAGGCGATCAGCGCAGCAACTGCGGCACGACGCCCAAGAATGACAGAACATCAGCGACAAGCAATCAACTCCGGAAAGAAACAGAGAGGACATAAGCAAGCGGGCAGTAGCTACGCACCGTCGTCTGAGATGGAGACGGTGACGGCGGCGGGTTCAGAGGCCGCGGCGAGGAGCACGCAGCCGAGCCCCACGACCAGGAGCAGCCTCGCCATCTGTCGTCGTCGTGGTCGTCTTCTCCTAAAGAAGAGGAGTCTCGTTCGTAGTATGATATAATCTCTGGAGCCCCGCGTGCGTGCGTGCGCTTGCTCGAGTCTTTGGTCGCGAGGTAGGGGAAGGAGAAGGAGCCGCGGGAGCTGCACTTGACGGCCACGGCAAGCAGTGATGATGGACTGCGCACAAGGCCAACGGGACAACCAAACCACCGCACCGCCGACTATTTAAATCATCAGTACTCTATAAACTCAGCCAACCCCGTAGGAGAGAAGTATACATGTGAGACCGTACACGTACAGTACACAGCACTTCCTAAGAAAACAATGTGATGCGGTTTTGAAATGGCCCAAACTGCTGATTCAAACTCCAGCAAGTAAGAGGGCGGGGCACGCTCCTAAGCATGCACACGCGCGCTGAGAGCGACGCGTTACAAGACCACTATATATAGGTAAAGCCTCCGAGGGTCAGGACACTAAGATACAGTTTAGTTCGGTGTCATGGCCGGACTAGCAAATCTTTTTATGCCTTGGCTGTTTGGGTTGTTTCCTTGCGCACCAGTTTTAGCTCTTTCAATTGTTAATTTGTCAGGAAGGCTGGTTTTACTCGAGAGAATGACAGCGATAACCTTTGAAGAGCTGGTGCAACCACTATTCCGAAAGTTACACAAATGATAGAGTATGCAAAGGAGATTGCACGTCACTATGTTTATTTATTTGGCATCATTTTGACGGCAGGGGCAAAAGTCAAGAACAGGGCGCCATCATGCCGTAAGGCCCATGACAAACCAAAAATGTTACTTTGAGAAGCAGTACTAGTACTCTTTCAGTCTATCAGTAGGAGTAAATATTCTCGGAAGAAAACAACCCCAATCCTTCCGCTCGTTCAATCTAAGCACATCGATTAAGCTGAACCTTCAAGTCTGATGCAAACATGCGCATGGTATAAGACCAGAGGAATGGAGACTGCTTAGCCTAAAGATGGCCTGAAAGTGATGCTTCCAAGCAAATCAACGAGGTACTACTACAAATGATGATTCATGTGGGGGCAGAAAATGGAACGGGGGTACAACAGCCTTCGGACGCAAGCTAGCTACTCTCTCATGAGAAAGACATCGTCTCCTTTTCACCTTTCTAACATTAGCCTTTCAAATTTGTCTTCCTGTTTAACTGACTGGGTCGTGCCGTGGTCTTCATTATCTAGGAAATTAATCTGTCCACAAAGTCAGAGACGAATGTTCGATGCATTTGCTCGGTCGGAAATATAATACGTACTCAAGACAATATGATATTGGTATACTTGGTATGTCTCCAGGTCAAGTCGCCTAAACACAATACAGTATGTTGTGGCTTGGTTGATCTCAGCCTTCACTCTTCTTGTTGAATTCAGTATGTGATGACTCTCGCAGCAAGCAGACTACGTTTACACTCAGGGTCTCAGGTAAGTCTGCTTGGATTAACTGTTCTGATTGATCCATGCTAGAGAAATACGTAGGCTTTAATAATGCACCAATTACGAAAAGAAAAAGGAGAGGTGTATGCAATCTACAAAATGACAACCATTTGCGGCAATAGATAACAGTAGTACCAGACCAGGATAGAAGAAATACAGAATTGTTACCCCTTACAATTCGAAGCGACGAGATTTTTAATTCGAAAAAGAAATACAGAAATGGTACCCCTGATACTTCAAACGAAAGAGATGAATTCAGACACATAAATAACCTTCCTCCTGGTTTATGATCAAAATCTATGTCAATTGTCAAAGCATCCCTTCGTAGTTAGTTATGTGTTTGAATCGTAGGAAAGACATCTTTGATTCGCGGGATAGGAAAAATACAGGAATAGAAAAAATGCAGGATTGGAATGTCCCATCATGTTGAATCCTACATGATTTTGAGCCTACATGATTTTTTTATTGAAGGAGTTTTTGAATCGCGGGAAAAACAAAAAAATTGTAACATGAGATTTGAGTGGAATTTTCCTACAGAACTTAGTGCAATGCAATCCTACGGAAAAATCTCTAAGATTCTAATCCTACGAATCAAACGATACACAAAGAAAAAATTACTAAGGATCAAATTTTCTATGAAATTCCTTTAAATCAAACAAGCCCTTGCGGGAAGGGAGCGTCGAGTGTGCGGTAATGATCCAGAACAGTGCGAGGTCACTTCTTATCCAAATTTTGATCCGCAACACTATTTAATAACCGAACACTGAACGGAAATTTTCAACCTTAAAACAAGTTGTGGTAGTATGTTCTTTTTTTTTATAGCAAATTCGCATATCCAAGGTAAAAATTAAGCGAGTAATTCTTTTTTTTCCAAATCAACGAAGCATTCATTAATTTGTCACACAGGGCTTACAGGGTGGATCGTAGTTGATCCAAAAGCACCTTCTCCTAGAACTAGTAGCTTTACTAGCGCAAAGATTGTTGCAATTTGGTGAGTTTTAGACTATTGGCTCATTAGCCAAATTCTGAAATTCCCTTTGGCCTATTTGTACATGACAGCATATGGTTGTGCTAGTGATGCTAAAGTTTAGTCTCACATTGCTAGTTGAGTGAGAGTTACACATCCTTATATACTAGGCTGTTCCATCACTCACTAAGGTGTGAGAAGAAGAGCAGCTCTCGCGCACTCCTCCTCTGACGCCGTCCGCCACGCCTCGCCTCGTCACGACGCGCGCGCGTCACGGGTTGCGGGTTGCTAGTTGGGAAAATTAATCGTGGATTAATTATGAGTTTTTAACGGACGCGTTAATGAGTCAGCCATTTCCAATCTTTATGGGACGGGCTGTTACCGACTCGAAAGTGAGCTAAGTCCCACACTCTCCCTGACTTGCTCTATATAAACGCCTGCGCTAAACCTAATCGGAACCGCTTACCACACGCGTCTCCTTCCAGTCTATTGCGCCACCGCCTTCGTCTTCCCCATCCCGGCTTGCGGCATGCACCGCAGATCAGGACAGTAGGCCTCCGGAACCCCGCCTTCTTGTGAACCTGTACGGGTGAGGGGCGATCAGGTTTTTGGGGAGCGCTTCCGCGCGACTACTGACGACTCCTTCCTCGACGAGGACTTCTTTCCGGACATCGGCAGTCTCTACATCGACGACATGGCTGACGACGCTGCCACCACCGCTGCAGCTACTGCTGCTGCTACCTCCGCGGCTGCTACTACTGCTGCTCTACCGTACGTAATACTGAACTTTTTATTTTAAATTCTGTTAGAGTTCCTTATTCTAGCGTTCGGTGTAGATGTGATAGGTTTATCTTATTTAGATGTAATCTATTTATCTACTTTGTTGATCTGCATGATTAGTTTTGGTACTGTCTGTATGATCATGTTTTATCAGTTTATTATTCGGATTAAATCATATGGATTATTGCTTATATTTTCAACAATCCAAAAACCTGATCATAGGCAACTGAATTCCACTGGTGTAGCCACGGCTACTAGGCCGCGCGAGAGAAATTCTATGGTTTAAAAACCTAAACTGCTATAGCGTCACTCTTAGCAAACCTGAAGGTGATCTTTCTGCTGAGCAGGAAGCGGCCTTTAAGAAAGCCGATACCATGTTTATGACGGCTCTGTTCAGTATTCTTGGGGACAACATTGTTGATCCATATATGTCATTTGATAATGGTAAAGACACGTGGGATGCGCTCGAGGCCAAGTTTGGGGTCTCGGACGCTGGCACTGAGTTGTATGTCATGGAGCAATTATATGACTACACGATGGTTGATGAGCGCTCCGTCGTTGAGCAAGCTCATGAGATACAATCACTTGCTAAAGAACTTGAGCAGTTCAAGTGTACCTTATCGAACAAGTTTGTGGCCCGAGGCATTATTGCCAAGCTTCCTCTCATGTGGAGGAACTTTGCTACTTCTCTGAAACATAAGGGACAAGAGTTTTCCGTTACGGATCTCATTGGGTCTCTTCATGTGGAAGAGAAGGCGAGAGCAAAGGTGCGCGAGTACTTGAGGGAGCTTCTAGTGCCAATTTGGTACAGAAGAAAAACTTCCAATCCCACAAGTTCAAGAATAAGAATAAGTCGGATGGCAAAGGGAAGTTTGATGGCAAGAACAAGACCACTCACTCAACCAACTTTAAGAGGAAGAATGATAAGAAGTAAGGCTCTTGCCACGTCTGTGGTGATCCTGATCATTGGGCTCCTAGCTGCCCTAATCGCCTTGACAAGCGGCAACATGGGAACAACGGCAAGACCGCTAATGTTGTTATTAGCGATACTGAGATAAAGGATGCTAGGTACGATATTTTACCTACTATCCTTTCAGTATGTCATTCTCCTAATTGGTGGATTGACACGGGTGCTAATACACATGTATGTTCTGATATATCCATATTGTCTTCTTATCAGGTCGCAAGGACTTCCTTCGTGCTGATGGGAAACAGCTCACGTGCTTCTGTTCATGGTGTTGGTACGGTAAATCTGAAGTTTACTTCGGGGAAGACCGTACAACTGAAGAATGTGCAGCACATTCCCTCCATCAATAAGAATCTCGTCAGCGGATCGCTTCTATGTCGAGATGGTTTTAAGTTGGTGTTTGAGTCCAATAAAGTTGTAATTTCTAAGTATATACAATTTGTTGGAAAGGGTTATGAGTGCGGAGGTCTGTTCCTCTTATCTTTGTCAGACTCATGTACTAAAGTTATTAATCATGTTTGCAATGATAATGAGTCCAATATTTGGCATTCATGACTTTGTCATATTAACTTTGGTTGCATGACGCGGCTAGCCAATATGAGTTTAATTCTGAAATTTACTACTGTCAAAGGTTCTAAGTGCCAAGTTTGTGTGCAAGCAAAGCAATCCCACAAGTCTCATACGACTACGGAAACTGAGAAACTTAGCACCTCTAGAACTTATACATTTAGATCTTTGTGAGATGAATGGTGTGTTGACACGGGGTGGAAAAAGAAACTTTATGACGTTGATTGATGACTCCACTAGATACTGCTATGTTTATCTTCTAAAGTCTAAAGATGAAGCTTTGAATTACTTCAAAAACTATAAAGCTAAAGCAGAAAACCAACTTGATCTTAAAATCAAGCGGTTAAGGTTGGATCGTGGTGGAGAGTACTTTTCAAATGAATTTGATATATTCTGTACGAAACATGGTATTATCCATGAGGACGCCTCCCTACTCACCTCAGTCAAATGGGGTGGCCGAAAGAAAGAACCGCGCTCTAATTGATTTGGTTAACGCCATGTTAGATACATCGGGTCTTTCCAAGGAATGGTGGGGGGAGGCGCTAATGACTGTGTGTCATGTCCTAAACCGTGTTCCCGTAAAGGATAAAACCATGACTCCATTTGAGGAATGGGAGAAGAAAAGGCTTAAAGTCTCTTACCTACGAACTTGGGGATGTTTGGCGAAAGTCAATATTCCAATACCCAAGAAGCGAAAGCTTGGACCAAAAACCGTGGATTGTGTTTTTATGGGATATGCTTTTCATAGCATTGGCTATAGATTTTTGATAGTAAAATCTGAGATATCCGACATGCATGTTGGTACGATTATGGAGTCGAATGATGTGACTTCCTTTGAGGATATCTTTCCCATGAAAGGTATGTCTAGCTCATCAAATTAGGAGATGACTAGTTCATCTAGTCAGGAATTTGTTATAATTCCTGAACCCACTATGCCGATAGAACACTATGATGATCCTATGGAGGAAGGCAATGAAGCTCCTAAAAGGAGTAAGAGACAAAGGATTGCAAAGTCATTTGGTGATGATTTTATTGTGTACCTTGTGGATGATACTCCCACCTCTATTTCAGAAGCCTATGCATCTCAAGATGCTGACTACTGGAAAGAAGTTGTCCGTAGTGAGATGGATTCCATCTTAGCTAATGGAACTTGGGAGGTCACTGATCGTCCTTATGGGTGCAAACCTGTAGAATGTAAGTGGGTATTCAAGAAAAAACTAAGACCTGATGGTACTATTGAAAAGTACAAGGCACGTCTTGTGGCCAAGGGTTATATCCAGAAAGAAGGTGAAGACTTCTTCGATACCTACTCACCTGTTGCCAGATTGACCACTGTTCGAGAACTACTATCCTTGGCTGCCTCACATGGTCTTCTCGTTCATCAAATGGACGTTAAGACAGCTTTTCTAAATGGAGAGCTAGATGAGGAAATTTATATGGAGCAGCCTGATGGATTTGTAGTAGATGGTCAAGAAGGAAAGGTGTGTAAGTTAGTGAAGTCTTTATATGGTCTTAAGCAAGCTCCTAAGCAGTGGCACGAGAAGTTTGAAAGAACTTTAACCGCTGAAGGCTTTGTTGTAAATGAAGCTGATAAGTGTGTGTACTATCGCCATGGTGGGGGCGAGGGAGTTATTATGTGTCTCTATGTCGATGACATATTGATATTCGGGACCAACCTCACTGTTATTGAGGAGGTCAAAGAGTTCCTATCTCGCTGCTTTGAGATGAAGGACTTGGGAGTGGCTGATGTAATCTTAAACATCAAGCTACTGAAGGATGACAATGGTGGGATTACACTGCTTCACTCCCACTATGTGGAAACGATATTGAGTCGCTTTGGGTATAACGACTTCAAGTCTTCTCCAACGCCTTGTGATCCGAGTGTGCTACTTTGAAAGAATCGAAGGAATGCTAAAGATCAATTGAGATATTCTCAAATTATTGGCTCGCTCATGTATTTAGCCAGCGCTACGAGGCCTGACATCTACTTTGATGTAAGCAAATTGAGTCGATTTGTGTCAAATCCTGGGGATGATCATTGGCATGCTCTTGAGAGAGTTTTTCGCTATTTGAAAGGCACTACGAGTTATGATATTCACTATACTGGGTATCCACGAGTACTTGAGGGTTATAGTGATTCAAATTGGATATCTGATGCTGATGAGATTAAGGCCACAAGTGGTTATTTGTTTACACTTGGTGGTGGTGCTGTTTCCTGGAAGTCTTGCAAGCAGACCATCTTAACGAGGTCAACTATGGAAGCAGAACTCACATCATTAGACACAGCCATTGTTGAAGCAGAGTGGCTTCGTGAGCTTTTGATGGACTTACCTATGGTTGAAAAACCTATACCCGCCATCTCAATGAACTGTGACAATCAAACTGTGATCGTCAAAGTAAACAGTTCTAAGGATAATATGAAGTCATAAGGGCATGTGAAGAGGAGATTGAAATCTGTCAGAAAACTGAGAAACTCCGGAGTTATTGTGTTGGATTATATCCAAACATCTAAGAACTTGGTAGATCCCTTCACAAAGGGTTTATCACGTAATGTGATAGATAATGTATCGAGGGAGATGGGTTTGAGACCCACACAATGAGTTGTTCACAGTGGTAACCCACTATATGTGATTGGAGATCCCGTGAATTAGAGCTAGGAGACAAGCTGTTGATCAGCTGAGAGGAGAGTATGCCCATATTATATTTACATCTCCATAAAGATGCAATACTCTCTTGTTCTGCATGGCAGGTTGATATTTATCTTAATGTGTTCCAAGTGGCTTTTCTAAGCAGAGATGTTGTCCTGCAGAACATCTATTGAGGAACACACCTATATGAGTCTGACTGTTAAATGTCGCAGTCCGTGAGAGTTGGGTGCTCTCTAATAAACTCATGATAGGCCCTGGAGTATGACGCATAAGCTCCAAACCTCGGGGAAGCCCTGCGGCAGCCCTGTACCGGTCTAGATTTTGTGTGAAACTAGTGTGCAGAAAACTTGTAGTTCAAGGCATAGTCCACTATTCAAGTTACTCGCTAGTGTAGCATGAAGTTTAATGTGGAAGTTCAACTTAACTGTCTCCACTATACACCGGTATATAAAACAATATTTTGGAATGGAAATGAGGTTATGTGCCAATGAGACTTTGTGGGGGATTATTGGAATTTGGTGAGTTTTGGGTTGTTGGCCCATTAGACAAATTCTGAAATTCTCTTTGCCCCATTTGTGCAAGGAAGCATATGGCTGTGCTAGTGGTGCCAAAGTTTAGTCCCACATTGCTAGTTGAGTGAGAGTTACACCTCCTTATATACTAGGTTGTTCCACCACTCACTAAGGTGTGAGAAGAAGAGCAGCTCTCGCGCACTCCTCCTCCGACGCTGCCCGCCTCGCCTCGCCATGCCTCGCCTCATCACGATGCGCACGCGTGCCGCTTGTTGCGGGAATCTAGTCTAGCCGAGCTTTATTTTTTTGCTAGTTGGGAAAATTAATCGTGGATTAATTATGAGTTATTAACGGACGCGTTAATGAGTCAGCCGTTTCCAATCTTTATGTGACGGGCTGTTACCGACTCGAACGTGGGCTGAGTCCCACGGTCTCCCTGACTTGCTCTATATAAACGCTTGCGCTAAACCTAATCAGAACCGCTTACCACACGCGTCTCCTTCCAGTCTATTGTGTCGCCGCCTTCATCTCCCCCATCCCGACTTGCGGCGTGCACTGCAGATTGGGACAGTAGGCCTCCGGAACCCCGCCTTCTTGTGAACCTATACGGGTGAGGGGCGATCAGGTTTTTGGGAAGCGCTTCCGTGCGACTACTGACGCTATCACGGACGACTCCTTCCCTGACGAGGACTTCTTCCCAGACATCGGCAGCCTATACATCAACGACATGGCCAACGACGTTGCCACCACTGCTGCAGCTACTGCTGCTGCTACCACCGCGGCTGTTGTTGCCGCTGCTCTACCGTACATGATACTGAACTTCTTATTTCAGATTCTGCTAGAGTTCCTTATTCTAGCATTCGGTATAGATGTGATAGGTGTATCTTATTTAGATGTAATTTGTTCATCTACTTTGTTGATCTGCATGATTAGTTTTGGTACTGTCTGTATGATCATATTTTATCAGTTTATTATTCGGATTAAATCATATGGATTATTGCTTATATTTTCAACAAAGATAAGCATCCATATTAGCTTGACACCCTATAAAACAAAGTTTGAAATTAGTAAAATTCCCGCGTAGCTCCTCTACCTCCTGACGAATACTGGCAATGTAAGATCTGCCACCACCTGGGTCATCAATAAGCTTGATGACCTCTTGCGCGTCAGTTTCCATCTCTACATTCTGATAGCCTCGATCAATTGCCAAAGGAACAGCATCTAAGATGGCTAGAGCCTCCATCACAAGTGGATTTGCAGTGTGTTCCATCCACCGAGCTGAGCCAAGATTAGTGAACCGTCCGAGTCCCGAACAACTAGACCGGTAGCACCTGAATGATCCTCTTTGATAAAGCTGGCATCAACATTTATTTTCAGCACACCACTGTTAGGCTTACTCTAGCTAGCAACTTGCTTAATTGGAGACGGTTAGCATCCACTTAGCACAACCTAGCACTCAGCTGGACGTTTATGCGCATACAACCCAACAATAAGAAGAGATCCCACTCCATCCCAAAAGCCCGGACTGATGGGATGAAGGAATATCTCCCTTATAAGGCGGGTGTGGCCTCCTTCCGTAGGCGAGGTGGGACTAAAATTCATGTAGCCTCCACCCGACCGTCCCCAGCCGTACTACCCGTTCAAGTGCTGACATCTCATCCTCCTAAACAGGAGCGATGCAGATTGCCACATACCTAATAGCGGTGCACACGTTGGCTCTGATACCAGATGTTAGCGTCCACTTGACCCAGCCCAGCACTCGGTCTATGTTCTGAACGTTTATGCACACACATCCCAACTATAAGAAGAGAGCCCACTCCATCCCAAAAGCCTGGACTGAAGGGAGAAAGGAATCTCTTGTTGGAATTTGGGTGTGGGCTTTAGCCCATGGCCCAATTCAAATTCTAAAATTCTCAAGGCCCATTCATGCCTAGAAAGGGGTGTCACCAAAGTTTAGTCCCACTTTGCTAGTTTGAAGGGAGTTACACCAATATATATATATAGTGAAGTGTTCCACTACTTCCTAAAGTGAGAGAAGAGGAGTGATATACACGCGCACTCCTCCTCCTCCTCCTCCGCCACCTGCCTCACCTCGCCTCGCGTCGTCATGACGCGCGCGCATGGAATTGTGCCTCGGTGCCAATCTTATCTTTTTGTTGTTCGAGAAAATTACTGTGCTAGTTATTTTACCGGGTCGTGGGTTGTTACTAACTCGAACGTGGGTTATGCCCACGTCTTACCCGACCGACGCTATATAAGCGGCTCAGGTGTAAACCCTAATCACGCTATGCACATCCCTCTCTCTGCCTCCAGAGCCTTGCGCCGCTGTTACACCTACCCCATCCCCTCTGTCGGCGTGCATCGGATGACGGGACAGTAGGCCGCCGGAACCCCGCCTCTCATGAACCTGTACGGGTGAGGGGCGATTAGGTTTTTGGGGAGCGCTTCTATGCGACTACTGACGACATCACCTCGATTGGCCGCTCCTTCCATGACGACGACGTCTTCCCGGACATTAGCAGTCTCTACATCGATGACATGGTTGATGACGTTGGTGTCAGCGTGAACCTCAATGCCAACCTGAATCCTCCTGCAGCAACGTATGCAATCTGTTCCTACCTATTTCAATCTTTGCTATTGTTCCTTGTACTAGCTTTTGGGATATATGTGATCTCTTTATCTGTGTTAGATGTGATATATTCATCTATACTGCTAGTATGCATGATTAGGTTAATTCCTGCGATTATAGTCATGCTTTACTATTGCTTATTTCGGATTAAGTATTACAGTAATTTGCTTACATTTTCAACACTCCAAAAACCTGATTATAGGCAAATGAATTCAAGTGGCGTTGCTGCTGCTACTAGGCCGCCTCTCTTTGATGGTTCGAATTATAAGAGATGGCGCACGCGAGCAGTTCTCTGGTTTTGAAACCTGAACTGCTATAGCGCCACTCTTGGGAAACCTGAGGGTGATCTTTCTCCTGCTCAGGAGGAAGCCTATGAGAAATTCGATGCCATGTTTAAGGCGGCTCTCTTTAGTATTCTTGAGGACAACATTATTGACCCGTACATGACGTTTGAGCATGGTAAGGATGTGTGGGATGCACTCGAGGCCAAATTTGGGGTCTCAGATGCTGGCACTGAATTGTATATCATGGAGCAATACTATGACTACAAGATGACTGGTGAGCGCTCCATTGTTGAGCAAGCTCATGAGATATAGTCACTTGCCAAAGAACTTGAGCAGTTTAAGTGTACCTTACACACAAGTTTGTGGTCGGTGGCATTATTGCCAAGATTTCTCACTCGTGGAGGAATTTGCTACTTCTCCAAAACATAAGAGGCAAGAGTTTTTCGTATCGGATCTCATTGGGTCTCTTCATGTGGAAAAAAAGGCGAGAGCAAAGGACACACAGGTTCGTGGCTTTGAGGGAGATTCTAGTGCCAATGTGGTATAGAAGAAAAACTTCCAATCCCACAAGTTCAAAAACAAGAATAAATCTGAAGGCAAAGGCAAGTTTGATGCTAAGAACAAGGCCTCACACACTACCAACTTCAAGAAGAAGACTGATAAGAAGAAAGGGGATTGCCACGTCTGTGGTGATCCTGATCATTGGGCTCCTAATTGCCTGAATCTCTTTGACAAGCGTGGGAATGGCGGTAAAACCGCAAATGTTTTTATGGCTGATACTGAGATGAAGGATGCTGGGTATTGTATTTTTCTACTGTACTTTCAGTATGTAACTCTCCTGATTGGTAGATAGATACGGGTGCCAATACACATATTTATTCTGATATTTTGATGTTTTCTTCTTATCAGGTCGCAAGTACTTGCTCTGTGCTGATGGGAAACAGCTCACGTGCTTGTATTCATGGTGTTGGTACGGCAAATCTGAAGTTTACTTCGGGGAAGACCGTCCAGCTGAAGAATGTGCAGCACGTCTCCTCCATTAATAAGAATCTCGTCAGTGCATTGCTTTTATGTCGACGTGGTTTTAAGTTGGTTTTCGAATCTAATAAAGTTGTAATTTCTAAGTGCGGACATTTTGTTGGAAAGGGTTATGAGTACAGAGGCTTGTTTCGCTTATCTTTGCCAGACTTATGTACTCAAGTTATTAATCATGTTTGCAATGAAAGTGAGTCCAATATTTGGCATTCACGACTTTGTCATATTAATTTTGGGTGCATGAGATGGCTAGCTAATATGAATTTAATTCCGAAATTTACTACTGTCAAGAGTTCCAAGTGTCAAGTGTGCGTGCAACCTAAGAAACCTCGCAAGTCTCACAAGACTGCTAAAGTACGAGATTTGGCACCACTGAAACTCATACATTCAAATCTTTGTGAAATGAATGGGGAGTTGACAAAAGGTGGAAAGCGATATTTCATGACTTTAATTGATGATTCCACTTGATATTGTTGTGTGTACCTTCTGAAATCTAAAGACAAAGCTTTTAATCACTTCAAAATCTATAAGGGTGAATTAGAAAACCAACTTGATCAAAACATTAAGTGGCTTCGGTATGATCGTGGTGGAGAGTATTTTTTTCAACGAATTTGATTCTTTTTGTGCGGAGCATGGTATTATCCATGAGAGGACGCCTCCCTATGCACCTCAGTCAAATGGGGTGGCAGAAACAAAGAACCGTACTCTAACTGATTTGGTTAACGCCATGTTAGATACATCGGGTCTATCCAAAGAATGGTGGGGGAGGCGATAAAGACCGCGTGTCATGTCCTAAACCGTGTTCCCAAAAAGAACAAAACCATTACTCCATTTGAGGGATGGGAAAGGAAAAGTCTGAAACTCTCCTACTTACGGACTTAGGTTGTTTGCGGAAGTGAATGTGCCGATACCCAAGAAGCGCAAGCTTGGACCAAAACCGTGGATTGTGTTTTTCTGGGATATGCATTTCATAGCATTGATTATAGATTTTTGATAGTGAAATCTGAGGTATCCGACATGCATGTTGGTACAATTATGGAGTCAAATGATGCGAATTTCTTTGAAGACATCTTTCCCATGAAAGATTTGTCTAGCTCATCAAATCTGGAGATGCCTACTTCATCTAGTCAAGAATTAATTACAATTCTTGAACCCACCATTTTGATAGAACACTCTGATAATCCTATGGAGGATAACAATGAAGCTCCTACTAGGAGTAAGAGATAGAGGACTGCAAAGTCTTTTGGTGATGATTTCATTATATACCTCGTAGATGACACTCCCACTTCTATTTCAGAAGCCTATGCATCTCAAGATGTTGACTACTGGAAAGAAGCTGTTCGAAGTGAGATGGATTCATCATAGCAAATGGAACTTGGGAAATTATTGATCGTCCTTATGGGTGCAAACCTGTAGGATGTAAGTGGATGTTCAAGAAGAAGCTTAGACCTGATGGTAATATTGAGAAGTACAAGGCACACCTTGTTACCAAGGGTTATACCCAAAAAGAAGGCGAATATTTCTTTGATACTTATTCACCTGTGGCTAGACTTACCACCATTCGAGTACTACTATCCTTGGCTGCCTTGCATGGTTTTCTCGTTCATCAAATGGACGTTAAGACGGCTTTCCTAAATGGAGATTAGATGAGGACATTTATATGGATTAGACAGATGGATTCATGGTAGATGGTCAAGAAGGAAATGTGTGCAAGTTGCTGAAGTCTTTGTATGGTCTTAAGCAAGCACCCAAGCAGTGGCATGAGAAGTTTTAAAGCACTTTAACTACTGAAGGCTTTGTTGTTAACGAAGCTGACAAGTGTGTGTACTATCGCCATGGTGGGGGTGAGGGAGTCATCCTATGTCTGTATGTTGATGATATACTGATATTTGGGACCAATCCTGATGTTATCAAGGAGGTCAAAGACTTTCTATCTTGTTGCTTTGAGATGAAAGATTTTAGGAGTGGTTGATGTGATTTTGAACATCAAGCTATTGAAAGATGATGATGGTGGGATAACACTGCTTCAGTCTCACTGTGTGGAAAAGATCTTGAGTCGTTTTGGGTATAGAGACTGCAAATCTTCTCCAACACCATATGATCCTAGCATGTTGGTTTGAAAGAATCAAGGAGATCCTAAGGTTGCTAAAGACCAGCTGAGATATTCTCAGATTATTGGCTTGCTTATGTACTTAGCCAGCGCTACGAGGCCTGACATCTCCTTTGCTGTAAGCAAACTGAGTTGATTTGTGTCAAATCGTAGAGATGTTCATTGGCAGGCCCTTGAAAGGGTTTTGCGTTATTTGAAAGGCACTGCGAGCTATGTGATTCACTACTCTGGGTATCCAAGGGTACTTGAAGGGTATAGTGACTCAAACTGGATTTCTGATGCTGATGAGACTAAGGCCATGAGTGGTTATTTGTTTACACTTGGTGGTGCGGCTGATACGTTGCTAACATATCTATAATTTTTGATGTTCCATGCTTGGTTTTATCTACTTTCTTATGTTTTGTCCACACTTTGGAGTACTTTTCATATGATTTCTTGGACTAACCTATTAACAAGAGCCACAATGCGAGTTGCCTATTTTCTGCTGTTTTTGGTTCCGGAAAGTCAGAAAATGAATATTCTCGGAATTGGACCGGACAAAAGCCAAAGTCGTTATTTTCCCGAAACATTCACGGAGCCAGAAGGAGAGACGAAGGGGGGGCCACAGGGTGGCCAAACCACCCCTAGGCGCGGGTCCCCCTACCCACGCCAGGGCATGGTGTGGGCCCCCTGACTGGCCACCGACCTCGCCCCTTCACCTATATATTCCTCTCGATACAGAAACCCTAAATAGTCAAGCCTCCAGCCACGAAAAGTTCCACAACATCGCCGCCACCGAAGGGGAGATTCGGGGGATAGAAAGTCTCTGTTCCGGCACCCTGTCGGGACGGGGAAGTGCCCCTGGAGCCATCTCCATCGATCTCCATCACCATTGCTGATTCCCATGATGATGAGGGAGTAGTTCTTCCTCGAGGCTAAGGGTTCTACCGATAGCTATGTGTTCACCTCTCTCTCTATGCATGATAATATTGTGATCATGAGCTTTGTAATCAAGTAGATCTACCTTGCTACTCAAGTGCTTTAATAGATCTCTGCTCTCTCCATGTGTGTGAAAGTGATAGCTTGCACACCATGGTGGCACTTAGGCTAAAGATTACAAATACTTGTTATGAGTTATATTTGGAGTTGGATGTTTCTTTGAAATTATGGTGTTTGTTGGAACCATCTACAGCTCAAGGTGATAGTGTGGGGTTATCTAGATGGGAAAAGCGAACTTTGAGGAGTGTTGTTATAGCCCTACCATGGATTAGAGTGTTCAACCGGAGAGTAGTTAAGAGTAGTATCATGAAGAGAAGATACTAGTGAAAGTATGATCCCTAGGCGTTGTTTCTAAGCATTGAAAATTCGTTTGCAACTAGATCTGTTACATGTTTGCTTGCTCCCATCTTTATTTCAGTTTGCCTTTAGTCTCTTCCACGCTATCAAGCTATTTTCTGGCACCATTGTTTTATATCTATACCACTTGTATTTCACTATCTCTTCGCCGAACTAGTGCACCTATACACCTGACAAGTGTATTGGGTGTGTTGGGGACATAAGAGACTTCTTGTATCTTGATTGCATGGTTGCTTGGGAATACCTTTGACCACTTCCTCCCTGAGTTCGATAAACCTTGGGTGATCCACTTAAGGGAAAACGTGCTGCTGTTCTACAAACCTCTGCACTTGGAGGCCCAACAACTGTCTACAAGAATAGAAGTGCGTAGACGTCAAGCTATTTTCTAGCGCCGTTGCCGGGGAGGTAAGGTAAAAGGTACTCACATCTTATGGCTACTAATCTATCTTCTAGTACGGTTGCTAGTGTGTGAGTGCTCGAAGTTATTTCCTGTAGATTCTGCAATTTTTTCTTTTTGTTTCTTGTTTTCACTAGTTAGGCTTAATGGAAAAAATTAGAGAGCTTTTTAGTATTTTTCCTAATATAGAACATGAATTGTCTAAAATAAAAATTAAAAAACCCATGGAACTTTCTTTGCATGCTAATAGCAATGTTATTAGTATGAATCTTTTGAACACCTTTGTTACTAATGCTATGGAAACGTCTAATCTTGGGGAAGTTGGTTTTTATGAAAATGATCTTTTTAGTTCCCCAGCTTTAAAGAAGAAAATTTTCTCTGATGATACTTTATCTCCCATATGTGGTAATTCTAATGATACTTGTGATATTTTAAATCCACATATTGAAAGCATCCCTTTTAAAATACCTATAAAAATTGTTGAACGTGTTATGAATAACTGCTATTTTGGAGATGGAATTGTCCATCCCGGTGAGCATTTACTCTTTATACATGAATTATGCGAGTTGTTCAAGTGTGCAGGTATTTCAATGAACCAGGTTAAGAGGAAGCTATTCCCTCTTTCACTTAAGGGAAAAGCAAGGGAGTGGTATGAGCTGCTAGATGATCCTCATCATTTGGAGTGGAAGGAACTTGAATCTCTCTTTTAAATTTTATCCTCCTCGTGAAATTCATAAAGATAGGAATTACATTTATAATTTTCATCCACATGATGGAGAAAGTATGGCCCAAGCATGGGGAAGATTGAAGTCACTAATGCTTAAATGTCCCATTCATGAGCTCCCCAGTAATATTGTTATTAATAATTTTTATGCAAGGCTTTCAGGACATTACAAGGACTATCTTGATACTTGTTTAGAGGGATCCTTCACAAGTAAGGAGGTCAAAGCTAAGTGTGATCTTATTGAAACAATTCAAAGGAATACCGAAGATTGGGATAACGATAAAGGTAAAGAACCAGGTATAAACTATGAGTATGATTGCATTAAGTCTTTCGCTGAAACTGCTGATTTTCAAGAGCTTAGTGCTAAATATGGTCTTGATCCTCAAATTCTTGTTGATTGTTATAGAACCTTTGCTTCTCATATTAATGCTCCTAAAGAAAAATGGGACATGTATCATGAGCCTTTTAAAGACACTTGCATGAAAATGAAATTGTTATTAATGATAGAAATAAACATGCTCAAACCTCTGAAAGTATTATTTCTTATAAGCATGTTAATTTTTGTGGAATACATAGACCTTGTGAGAATAATCAAATTGAAGAAGAATATTGTATCACCCACAGGAATGAAAAAACTAGAACGTGGTATAGGGCTCTAAATGATCTTGGTAAAAAAGTTTGTGCCCTCTATCCTTTTATTTGTGAACTTTGCTTTGAAGTGGGCCATTTCAATTTTCAATGCTCATGCCATAATAATAGCCCTTCTAATCCAATGAGTACCGCAAGTTTCTATTGTGATGACATGATCACTCCTAATCAGCATGATGAACTTACATTATTTTTGGGATGTGAAGACTTATCAAGAAAAACCTCTTTGGTGGATATGTGTGCTTTTGATATGAATAGTGTCCTGCATGGTTGTCATATTTATTGTGTTGATAATTGCCACACAAATACTTACATACAAAATATTATAAAATATGAGGTTTTACCAAAATATGACAGGACTAATATGTGTTTTGTTCTTATTAATGAAAAGGAGGAATCCTCCAAAGTTTCTTCTATTGTCTCTAACAATGAACCAGGGTATATGGAGAAGCTTCCTTTCAAGCCTCTCCCTCCTAAAGATAAAAAGAAAAAGAAGAAGAGGAGGAGTAAAAGGAGAGAGGAAACGGTACTTTCCCCTAAGCATGATGCTCCTATTATAGTTTTTGATGAGTCTGAACTTGATGATGTTCCTATGCCTGTTACCTATAGTAGTGATCATGATTGGGAAAAGCACACTTCTTATGATATTAAAAATCTCTTTGGTACCAATTCTGAAAATGATGATATTAATAATTTCTATACTATTAGTGTTATCCATGATCCTTCCAATGATGATATGTTTACAAATGAACACACTTTGGAAGATAATTATTCTATTGCTTATGATGATACTACACCTCCAATATATGATGATTGCAATGATGAATATGATATTTTCAGTCCACCTACTATTGAGGAGGAAATTAATTATGATTACAATATGCCTCCTATATTTGATGATTATGGTGATGAAAATAATAATAATAGCTATTTTGTTGAATTTGCTCCCACTACAATTAATAAGAATGACTATGTTTATGTGGGGAGTATTAATTATTTTATGCATATGGCTCTTGATAAGAATGTTTTAGGTGATATTTATATTGTTAATTTTATTCATGATGCTACTGAAAGTTATTATGAGAGAGGGAAACATGGTTTTATGTATCTCAACAATATTAAGTTTCCCCTCTTTATGTTAAATTTTTTGAAGTTGCACTTGTTTTGCTTTCCTATGCTTGTTGTTTTGTGCTTTCATGACTTGTTTCTTTACAAGATTCCTATGCATAGGAAGTGGGTTAGACTTAAATGTGTTTTGAATTTGCTTCTTGGTGCTCTCTTTTACTTCAATTCATATTTCTTAGGTGAGCATCTTCTCAAACTATCAAGCCTAACTTAAAGGCGTTAAAGAAAAGTACTTATTGGGAGATAACCCAAAAGTTTTAGATGAGTCTTGGAAGTTATTACTTCAGTAATAATCGCTCCTTATCATTTTTATTTGGTTTTTGTGTAAAGAGTAACCTCTAATGAGAGAGAAGTAATGATTGGGAAAGTTGCTGTCCCGAAACAGATTTCTGTGCTTCACCGTAAAAATTCCTGAGAGATCTCTGTATGTCAGATTGAGATGTATTTTTGTGTGCTTCTGCCCCAGGTTATTATCTAACTTTCGTTAGTTCAACACTTTTTAATTTGAGCAATATAAGGTCTTCGAACAAATTCGTATTTACCTGCTGGTCTGTTTTGAGAGATTTCTGCCATTATTTGCATTTGCTTCTTGTTGGTTCCTTTTTGAGTTCTTTTGGGGAATTGAGCTTTTTGAGGGAAGTACTACAGTAAATAGTGTTTTAATGGAAGTTTTATTGGTGTTAGAACTGAACCTAAAGATTTATTATCTTAAGTACACTAATGTTGCTAATAAAGATTGTGTGAAGTTTTGTATGAAGGAAAAATTTCAGGTGTATGGAAGGAATGAGTAATGAGATGAAGGATGGACTAAATCTCAAGCTTGGGGATGTCACGCATGTCACCCCAAGAAATATCCAAGAAGTACAAGCGTTAAAGCTTGGGGATGCCCAAGGCATCCCCCTCTTCATCAATAAAAATCCCAGGTTTCTTCCAAACACTTCATTTTTATTGTTTCATGCACTGTTGTGTTGTTCTTGGAGCGTCTTCTTTTTCGTTTTGGTTTTGGTTTTTAGTTTGCTTGGTTTCCTTAATTTACTGAATAAATTGGTTTGACCCCCTCTTTCATACATTGGTTTTTTCAAATAGTTTGATTTGGATTAGAAAATAGTAGGAAAGTTCATGTTTATAAGTGGTAAAGAGAGCTTGTTTTTGACTGTGGCCTATGCTTTGTCATGCCATGCTTGATATTGTTTTGGATTTATGCTTAGTATTCTTTGCTGTAGCATGACTTGTTATAAACAATTGAGATTGCTTAATGTGCCTTGAAAGGATCATGCGTTATTTTAGCATATTAAAGCATCGTATTGTGGTATTCTCCTTTGATGCTTTATTTGGGTTGACTTGGCGCATGCTCACACCATGTTATGACTATCCCAAGTCACCATAGACTTTATGATCCTTTAGTTTTCGACTTGTAATATCACTTTATACTTTAATTAATGATGTTTTGTCGCTCTGCATGATTATGACCATTATTGCTCTCCTAGTTGGTCGCTCCCAGTCTTTTGCTAGCCTCCGTAATCAAGTATGAGTCCCACTCATGCATCCAACTCCTAAAAACCAAGTTATTCCAAAGAGTCCACCATGCCCACCTATTAGCATTTGCTATTCTAAGTATATTCATGTTTTTATCTACCTTCCGAATTAAACTTGTTATGAGAAAAATAGTGATTAAAGCTCTCACGAACTTGATGGCACACTTTACTTTTCTTGCCCTTAATAAACTTGAACCATTGTGTCGTCTATGTTGTATATGCTTGCACTTATATGTTGGGGATTAGCATAACCATGTTGTCATGGGGAACGCTTTCAACATTGCACTTGTACATTGTACCTAGTTGATATCATGCTCTTTTGTCTATGGATGTCGTCGGTGTGAAATGAAAGGGGAGCTTGTAAGTCCATGGAGTTATGTATGTGTGTTAGAGAAACGTCTGGGCCACTGGTTTAATCCATGCTGTCATGGTGGAAACCTGCAGCGTAACCATAATGAGTTGTCTATGAAGCATTCTTCTTATAAAAAAAGAGTCAGATATTGAGAAAAAAGAGTAAAAGAAAAGAAAAAAAGAGATATATGAAAAGAGGAAAGAGAGAAAAAAGCACCATATTCCCATGGTAAATAAGAAGATTGATGAGATGCTCATTGTCTGCTTGCCTTGTCATTTTGATATGGGGATTCTTCCGTATCATCGGGCAAGGGGTACCCCATGGGCGGTTCTCTATGATACACATGTACTTACGATGACAAGAACTTACCGGTGACTAAACTTGAGTAGCATGAGGAGCGGCCCTCGTATTCAAGGGACATGAGATTTCCAACTTATACTTTGTCAAGCATATACTCCATAGTTTGTTCACTTTAACCTTAATCACTTCAAGATGCTTATGATAGGGGCAATGAGAGCTGAAAGCTAATAAGTACCATAATTTTTGGAAGCTCTTTATTCGACTTGAATCCCTGCTTCCTTTTATGAAGGCCTTTCTTTTACTTTTTTTTGTTGAGTCTCCACCTTCTACCTTTATGCACCTACTTTGAGAGCATAGTGGCCATTCTTAGTTCTATGTGCATTGTCCCAAGACTTTTTGATTGATGCATAACTTTGATATTGCTTGTTTTAAACTATTTGTATCTAGTCACTCTTATGAACTTTGAAGGTGTCCTATGCATTTATGTTTGCTACTCTATGAGGGACAAGCTGAATGCCACTATGCTATATTTTTTTAATGTGAAACAAACAAACGTCTTGCAAAGCATTGTTATTTATGAATCTTTTGTTTGTGCCTTTTCATGTTGCAGCATATTTGCTTTGTCTTATTGCTAGAACTTTATCTTTCATGCTATGTTGAAGTACTATGATCCCAGCTATAAATGTTTTACAAATACTTTGATCAAGTTTATGATGGTGCATGTCACCTAAAAATTATTCTTTCTTTTTATCACTTACCTACTCGAGGACGAGCAGGAGTTAAGCTTGGGGATGTTGATACGTTGCTAACGTATCTATAATTTTTGATGTTCCATGCTTGGTTTATCTACTTTCTTATGTTTTGTCCACACTTTGGAGTACTTTTCAAATGATTTCTTGGACTAACCTATTAACAAGAGCCACAGTGCCAGTTGCCTGTTTTCTACTGTTTTTGGTTCCAGAAAGTCAGAAAATGAATATTCTCGGAAGTGGACCGGACAAAAGCCAAAGTCGTTATTTTCCCGGAAGATTCACGGAGCCAGAAGGAGAGACGAAGGGGGGCCACAGGGTGGCCAAACCACCCCTAGGCCCGGGTCCCCCTACCCGCGCCAGGGCATGGTGTGGGCCCCCTGACTGGCCACCGACCTCGCCCCTTCACCTATATATTCCTCCCGATACAGAAACCCTAAATAGTCAAGCCTCCAGCCACGAAAAGTTCCGCAGCACCACCGCCACCAAAGGGGAGATTCGGGGGATAGAAAGTCTCTGTTCCGGCACCCTGCCGGGACGGGGAAGCCATCTCCATCGATCTCCACCACCATCTCCATCACCATTGCTGATTCCCATGATGATGAGGGAGTAGTTCTTCCTCGAGGCTAAGGGTTCTACCGATAGCTATGTGTTCACCTCTCTCTCTATGCATGATCATATTGTGATCATGAGCTTTGTAATCAAGTAGATCTACCTTGCTACTCGAGTGCTTTAATAGATCTCTGCTCTCTCCATGTGTGTGAAAGTGACAGCGTGCACACCATGGTGGCACTTAGGCTAAAGATTACAAATACTTGTTATGAGTTATATTTGGAGTTGGATGTTTCTATGAAATTGTGGTATTTGTTGGAACCATCTAGAGCTCAAGGTGACAGTGTGGGGTTATCTAGATGGGAAAAGCGAACTTTGAGGAGTGTTGTTATAGCCCTACCATGGATTAGAGTGTTCAACCGGAGAGTAGTTAAGAGTAGTATCATGAAGAGAAGATATTTATATGAGAGTGTTCACTAGTTAAAGTATGATCCCTAGGCCTTGTTTCTAAGCATTGAAAATTCGTTTGCAACTAGATCTGTTACATGTTTGCTTGCTGCCATCTTTATTTCAGTTTGCCTTTAGTCTCTTCCACGCCATCAAGCTATTTTCTAGCACCGTTGTTTTATATCTATACCACTTGTATTTCACTATCTCTTCGCCGAACTAGTGCACCTATACACCTGATAAGCATGTTGGTGTGTTGGGGACACAAGAGACTTCTTGTATCTTGATTGCAGGGTTTCTTGAGATGGAATACCTTTGACCACTCTGATACATTGCAAATGTATCTATAATTTTTGATGCTCCATGCTTAGTTTTATCCACTTTCTTGTGTTTTGTCCACACTTTGGAGTACTTTTCATATGATTTCTTGGACTAACCTATTAACAAGAGCCACAGTGCCAGCTGCCTGTTTTCTGCTGTTTTTGGTTCCAGGAAAGTCAGAAAATTAATATTCTCGAAATTGGACAGGACAAAAGCCAAAGTGCCTATTTTTCCAGAAGACTTCAGGAGCCATAATACGAGACGGAGAAGAGCCAGGGGGTGGCCACACCACCTGGTGGCGCGGGCCAGGCCAGGCCGCGCCAGGGGGTGGTGTGGGCTCCCCAGGCACCCCCTCGGTCTCCCTCTTCTCCTATAAGAAGCCTTCTGACCTTCAAACTCCTGGGGGTTCGACGTTTTTCCACGAAAAGTTCCGCTGCGCCGCCACCACTGAAGGGGAGATTCGGGGGACAGAAAGTCTCTGTTCCGGCACCCTGCCGGGACGGGGAAGTGCCCCCGGAGCCATCTCCATCGACCTCGACCATCATCTTCATCGACCATCCATGTTTCCCCATCTCTGAGTGAGTTATCCCCCACTGTAGGCTATGGGGATGGTAGGGATTGGATGAGATCGTTCATGTAATGGCATCAGATTGTTAGGGCATGGTGCCTAGTATCTTTTATTAGTGCTTTATGACTTTGTTGCGACTTGTTGTGCTTAATGCTTGTCACTAGGGCCCGAGTGCCATGATTTCAGATCTGAACTTATTATTGATTCATTATGATAGTAGTGTTCTTGGTCTTATTTGCAAGTTGTATACACACGTTGTTGTCCGGAACCTATGGCCCCGAAGTGACAGAAATCGGGATAACCGGAAGGGAAAGGCTTTGATGTGAGGATCACATGTGTTCATGGAGTGTTAATGCTTTGCTCCGGTGCTCTATTAAAAGGAGCACCTTAATTGCCAGTAGTTCCCTAGAGGCCTCGCTGCAAACGGGCTGGCAGGACAAAAGATGTTGTGCAAGTTCTCATTGCGAGCACGTATGACTATATATGGAACACATGCCTAGGATTGTCTAGTACTTGGGTGCTTTATCTTATTTATCTGCAATTGCCCTATGTTCTGATTGCTATGTGAATTGTCTTGTCCATGCAACGCCTGTCCATCCATCCCTATGCCTATCGCACTCAAATCCCACTGTTTACTGCTTTTGTTACTACTGTCTTTGCTTTGCTACTACTGTTACTTTACTATTCCTACTACAAAATTGTTGCTACTGATAAACTGTTGTGAGCAAGATTGTTTCCAGGTGCAGCTGAATTGACAACTCAGTTGTTAAGGCTTATAAATATTCTTTGGCTCCCCTTGTGTCGAATCAATAAATTGGGTTTCACTTCCCTCGAAATACTGCGATACACCCCCTATACTTGTGGGTCATCAAGACTATTTTCTGGCGCCGTTGCCGGGAGCATAGCTTTATTTATCAAGTTCACTTGGATTCACTATTGTTTAAGATACGTTTATCTTTCTCCTTGTTTGCTTGTTTCTTTATCAAAAATACAAAAAAAATTAGTTCCTACTCTAGTTGTTGTTTTCGTTGGTTTGTTATTGTCTTGCTTTATCATGCTTGATGTCAATGGTTGGTTTCTTTGAAACTGAATCTTATTGGCAAGGTGGGTTCACGAAAGATCAAAAAGATTATTATAAGGAACACCGCTTGTCACAAAAAGGGAAACACTTATGGGAACAAATTGATAGATTGTATACCATTGCTAGGAACGTGTGCTCTACTTATAATGTTACTTATTGCTGTGATGAGTCTTGTTGCAGAAAGAGGTATAAACACCTCCCTTTTCAATGTGAGTATAGTGATAACGATACCATATCTTCCTATGCTAAAGGAATTTATGACTTTGATGATGCGGAACAAATTGAAGAATTTATTGCTTGGAAGGGTGCTTTTGAACTTGCTAGTTTGCTTGAAAATATTGATGATTCACCTTACAAATATGAGGTGTATGGTATACTTAAATTTTGCTTTGATAATTATAAGGATGAAAATGGCTATATTCTTGAATATTTTAATAGATGCTTTCCACAAATGGAAGAGACTAGTGCCTTGCAGGATCCTATGCAAGAAGAAATTGATGAACCTGAAATCTCATTAGATGAAAAAGAGGAGGAGAGTGATGAACAAAAGGAGGAAGAATGGATTAGATACCCATGTCTACCTTCTAATGAGAGTAACTCTTTATCCCCTACATTATTTGATTGTCCCCCCTTGCTTACTAAAGCAGAATGATTGTTATGTTCCTGAGGTTTCTCTTGATAATGTTTATGATGAAGCTCTAGTGCTTGTAGATCATGAAAAGCATGCTTTATGTGATATTTATATTGTTGAGTTTATTCATGAGGCTACTGAAAATTATTATGAGAGAGGAAAATATGGTTGTAGAAGTTTTCATGGTATTGAAACACCTCTCTATGTGCTGAAAGTTTTGAAGTTCCTCTTGTTTTATCTTCCTATGCCTGTCACTTTGTTCTTTGCAAATTTATTTGCATACACGATTCCTATGCATAGGAAGTGGGTTAGACTTAAATGTGTTTTGAATTTTCTCCTTGATGCTCTCTTTTACTTCAACTCATATTCCTTATGAGAGCATCCTCTCAAACTTTTATGCCTGAAGATGATAATATGTCTATTATTCTTGGGAGACCTTTTCTTAAATACTGCAGGAGCTGTTATTAATTGTAATCAAGGGAAGGTGACCTTCAATGAACACATTGTCTATTTCCTCAAGAAGATTGAAAGGACTTATGGTTTGACTTAAATTGAACATGTTGAGGGCATTCAAGTTGGAGAAATATATTGTCCCATACGAAGAGAAAAATTTGAAACTATTATGATTGGGACCATTGCTATCAAGGTTGAGATAACATAATCATTAGTGGGATACAAAGTTTTGTCTCATATGTAATTGTTTTGGTAACAAGACCTAATCAACCTTGTTAACAAAAGGATTTCATTGAACAAAACAATGTTTTCACCATGATTATCTCCGCTTACTTCTATTCTATCCATTTTAGTTTTTGCTTCTTATGCCTAACTTCAAGGCGTTAAAGAAAAGTACTTGTTGGGAGATAACCCAAGAGTTTTAGTTGAGTCTTGGAAGTTATTACCTCTGTAATAACCTCTCCTTATCCTTTTTATTTGCTTTTTGTGCCGAGAGTAACCTCTAATGAGAGAGAAGTAATGATTGGGAAAGTTGCTGTCCCGAAACAGATTTCTGTGCTTCACCGTAAAAATTCCTGAGAGATCTCTGTATGTCAGATTGAGATGTATTTTTGTGTGCTTCTGCCCCAGGTTATTATCTAACTTTCGTTAGTTCAACACTTTTTGATTTGAGCAATAGAAGGTCTTCGAACAAATTCGTCTTTACCTGCTGGTCTGTTTTGAGAGATTTCTGCCATTTTCTGCATTTGCTTCTTGTTGGTTCCTTCTTGAGTTCTTTTGGGGAATTGATATTTTTGAGGGAAGTGCTACAGTATCTAGTGTTCTAATGGAAGTTTATTTGGTGTTAGAACTGAATCTTGAGACTTATTTATCTTAAGTGCACTAATGTTGCTAATGAGATTGTGTGAAGTTTTGTATGAAGGAAAAATTTCAGGTGTATGGAAGGAATGAGTAATGAGATGAAGAATGGACTAAAGCTCAAGCTTGGGGATGCCACACGTGTCACCCCAAGAAATATCCAAGAAGTACAAGTGCAAAGCTTGGGGATTCCCAAGGCATTCCCCTCTTTATCAATAAAAATCCTAGGTTTCTTCCAAACACTTCATTTTTATTGTTTCATGCATAGTTGTGTTGTTCTTGGAGCGTCTTCTTTTTCGTTTTCGTTTTGATTTTTAGTTTGTGTGGTTTGCTTAGTTTGATGAATAAATTGGTTGGACCCCCCCCCCCCCTCTTTCATACTTTTGTGTTCAAATGGTTTGGTTTGGTTTGGTTTGGAAAAGAGTAGGAAAGCTCATGCTTAAGTGGTAAAGAGAACTTGTTTTTGACTGTGACCTATGCTTTGTCATGCCATGCTTGATATTGTTTTGGCTTTATGCTTAGTATTATTTGATGTAGCATGACTTGTTATAAACAATTGAGATTGCTTAATGTGCCTTGGATGAATCATGCGTTGTTTTAGCATATTAAAGCTTAGTATAGTGGTATTCTCCTTTGATGCTTTATTTGGGTTAACTTGGCACATGCTCACACCATGTTATGACTATCTCAAGTCACCATAAGCCTTTTTGATCCTTTAGTTTTCAACTTGTGGTATCGCTTTATGCTTTGATCAATGATGTTTTGTCGCTCTGCATGATTATGGCCATTATTGCTCTCTCGTTTGTCGCTCCCTTACTATTGCTAGCCTTCACTTTCGCTGAGTATGTTTTACTCATGTTTCCAACTCCCTAAACCAAATATTTCCAAAGTGTCCACCATACCTACCTATTAGCATCATTTGCTACTTCCGTGCATATTCATTATGCCTTGTTTTCTTCCGAATAAAATGTTTGCTTGTTTTGAGAAAGTTAGTTAGTAAAGCTCTCACGAACTTGATGGCACACTTTATTTCCTGCACTTAATAAACCTGAGCCATTGTGAACTCTCCATGAAAGTTATATGCTTGCTAATTATAGACTGGGGATTAGCAGAACCGTGTTGTCACGGGGAACGCTTTCAACACTTGTAAATATATACCCAGTTGATACCTTGCTCTTTTGTTTGCGGATGTCGTCGGTGTGAAATAAAAGGGGAGCTTGTAAGTCCATGGATTTATGTATGTGTGTTAGAGAAACGCCTGGGCCGCTGGTCTAATCCATGCTGACATGGTGGAAACCTGCAGCGTAACCATAATGATATCTATGAAGCATTCTTCTTATAAAAAAATAGAAAGATAGCTATTGAGAAAAAAGCACCATTTTCCCATGGTAAATAAGAAGATTGCTGAGATACTCATTGTCTGCTTGCCTTGTCATTTTGATACGGGTATTCTTCCGTATCATCGGGCAAGGGGTACCCCGTTGGCGGTTCTCTATGATACACACATGCTTACGATGACAAGAACTTACCGGTAACTAAAGTTGATTAGCATGAGGAGCGACCCTCGTACTCAAGGGACTTGGGATTTTCAGTTTATAGTCTGTCAAGCATATAACTCAGATTGGACCTCACTTTCACCTTAACCACATTAAAGATGCTTATGATAGGGGCAATGAGAGCTCAAAGCTAATGAGTACCTTACTTTCAGCATTTGGAAGCCTTTCAAACTATGCAAAACCTTTTCATTTCCTTGTTGAGTCTCTACATATTCTTTGATCACTTTCTTGAGAGCACAGTGGCCATTCTTAGTTCTATGTGCATTGTCCCAAGACTTATTGATTGATGCATACCTTGATATTGCTTGTTTTAAATTATTTGTATCTAGTCACTCTTGTAAAACTTTGAAGGTGCTCTATGCATTTATGTTTTCTACTATTTGAGGGACAAGCTGAATGCCACTATGCTATGTTTTCTTTATGTGAAACAAACAAACGTCTTGCAAAGCATTGTTATTCATGAATCTTTTGTTTGTGCCTTCTCATGTTGCATCATAGTTTCTTTGTCTTATTGCTAGAACTTTGTCTTTCATGTTATGATTGAAGTACTATGATCCCAGCTTTGAATGTTTACAAATACTTTGGTTAAGTCTTTGATGGTGCATGTCACCTCAAAAATTATTCTTTCTTTTTATCACTTACCTACTCGAGGACGAGCAGGAGTTAAGCTTGGGGATGTTGATACATTGCAAATGTATCTATAATTTTTGATGCTCTATGCTTAGTTTTATCCACTTTCGTGTGTTTTGTCCACACTTTGGAGTACTTTTCATATGATTTCTTGGACTAACCTATTAACAAGAGCCACAGTGCCAGCTGCCTGTTTTCTGCTGTTTTTGGTTCCAGGAAAGTCAGAAAATTAATATTCTCGGAATTGGACGGGACAAAAGCCAAAGTGCCTATTTTTCTAGAAGATTCCAAGAGCCAGAATACGAGACGGAGAAGAGCCAGTGGGTGGCCACACCACCTGGTGGCGTGGGCCAGGCCAGGCCACGCCGGGGGTGGTGTGGGCCCCCCAGGCACCCCTCGGTCTCCCTCTTCGCCTATAAGAAGCCTTCTGACCTAAAAACTCTAGGGGGTTCGACGTTTTTCCATGAAAAGTTCCGCTGCGCCGTCGCCACCGAAGGGGAGATTCGGGGGACAGAAAGTCTCTGTTCCGGCACCCTGCCGGGACGGGGAAGTGCCCCCGGAGCCATCTCCATTGACCTCCACCATCATCTTCATCGACCATCCATGTTTCCCCCATCTATGAGTGAGTAATCCCCCGCTGTAGGCTATGGGGATGGTAGGGATTGGATGAGATCGTTCATGTAATGGCATCAGATTGTTAGGGCATGGTGCCTAGTATCTTTTATTAGTGCTTTATGACTTTGTTGCGACTTGTTGTGCTTAATGCTTGTCACTAGGGCCCGAGTGCCATGATTTCAGATCTGAACTTATTATTGATTCATTATGATAGTACTGTTCTTGGTCTTATCTGCAAGTTGTATACACACGTTGTTGTCCGGAACCTATGGCCCCGAAGTGACAGAAATCGGGATAACCGGAAGGGAAAGGCTTTGATGTGAGGATCACATGTGTTCACAGAGTATTAATGCTTTGCTCCGGTGCTCTATTAAAAGGAGCACCTTAATTGCCACTAGTTCCCTAGAGGCCCCGCTGCAAATGGGCTGGCAGGAGAAAAGATGTTGTGCAAGTTCTCATTGCGAGCACGTATGACTATATATGGAACACATGCCTAGGATTGTCTAGTACTTGGGTGCTTTATCTTATTTATCTGTAATTGCCCTATGTTCTGATTGCTATGTGAATTGTCTTGTCCATGCAACGCCCGTCCATCCATCCCTATGCCTACCGCACTCGAATCCCACTGTTTACTGCTTTTGTTACTACTGTCTTTGCTTTGCTACTACTGTTACTTTACTATTCCTATTACAAAACTGTTGCTACTGATAAACTGTTGTGAGCAAGATTGTTTCCAGGTGCAGCTGAATTGATAACTCAGTTGTTAAGGCTTATAAATATTCTTTGGCTCCCCTTGTGTCGAATCAATAAATTGGGTTTTACTTCCCTCGAAAATACTGCGATACACCCCCTATACTTGTGGGTCATCACACTCTCTCCCTGAGTTCGATAAACCTTGGGTGATCCACTTAAGGGAAAACTTGCTGCTGTTCTACAAACCTCTGCACTTGGAGGCTCAACAACTGTCTACAAGAATAGAAGTGTGTAGACATCAGGCGCTATTTCCTAGAAGTCTTGCAAGCAGACCATCTTAACAAGGTCAACTATGGAAGCAGAAGTCACATCATTAGGCACAACCACTGTTGAAGTAGAGTGGCTCTGTGAACTCTTGATGAACTTACTTGTGGTTGAAAAACCAATACCCGCAATCCTTATGAACTGCGATTATCAAACTGTGATCATCAAAGTAAACATTTCTAAGGATAATATGAAATCATCAAGGCATGTGAAGAGGAGATTTAAATCTGTCAGGAAAATGAGAAACTCCGGAGTTATTGCGTTGGATTATATCCAAACATCTAGAAACTTGGCAGATCCCTTCATAAGGGTTTATCACATAATGTGATAGATAGTGCATCGAGGGAGATGAGTTTGAGACCAACATTTTGAGTTGCCCAGAGTGGTAACCCACTCTATGTGATCGGAGATCCCGTGAAGTAGAGTTGGGAGACAAGCTATTGATAGCTGGGAGGAAGGTATCCTTACATTATACTACCACTCCGTATAGATGCAATACTCTCTTGTTCTGCATGGCAGGTTGATATTTATCTTAATGTGTTCTAAGTGGATTATCTAAAGTAAATATGTTGTCCTGCAGAACATCTTCTGAGGAACACACCTATATGAGTCTGACTATCAAACGTCGCAGTCTGTGGAAGTTAGGTGCTCTCTAATAAACTCATGAAAGGCCATGAAGTATGACGTATAAGCTCCAAACCGCGGGGAAGCCTCGTGGTAGCTCTGTATCGGTCTAGACTTTGTGTGAAGCTAGTGCGTACAAAACTTGTAGTTCAAGGCATAGTCCACTATTCAAGTTGCAATCTGGTGTAATATGAAGTTCAACTTAATAGTCTCTACCTCGCACTGGTATATAAACAATGTTCAGGAACTGTTTGATGTGATGTGATGAGATGTGCCTATGAGACTTTGTGGGGGGATTGTTGGAATTTGGGTGTGGGCTTTAGCCCATGGCCCAATTAAAATTCTAAAATTCTCAAGGCCCATTCATGCCTATCAAGGGGTGGCACCAAAGTTTAGTCCCACCTTGCTAGTTTGAAAGAAGTTACACCAATATATATAGTGGAGTGTTCCATTACTTCCCAAAGTGAGAGAAGAGGAGTGAGAGAAGAGGAGTGACATACACGCGCGCTTCTCCTCCTCCGTCGCCCGCCATGCCACGCCACGCCTCGCCTCTTCACGCCGTGCGCGCGTCGCGGTTTGCAGAATTGTGCCTCGGTGTCGATCTTATCTTTTTGTTGCTCGGGAAAATTACTGTGCGAGTTATTTCTCTATCAGCCGTTTTCGGTCATACCCACGTCCTACCCGACCGACGCTATAGGCGTAAACCCTAATCACGCTACGCACATCCCTCTCTCTGCCTCCAAAGCCTTGTGCCGCCGTTACACCTTTCCCATCCCCTCTGCCGGCGTGCACTGGACGATGGGACAGTAGGCCTCCGGAACCCCGCCTCTCGTGAACCTGTACGGGTGAGGGGCGATCAGGTTTTTGGGAAGCGCTTTTGCGCGACTACTGAGGGCATCATGTCGACCGAACGCTCCTTCCCCGACGACGACTTCTTCCTGGACATCAGCAGTCTCTATATCGACGACATGGCTGACGACGCTGGTGTCAACACGAACCTCAACGCCAACCTGAATCCTCCTGCAGCAACGTATGCAATCTGCTCCTACCTATTTCATTCTTTGCTATTGTTCCTTGTACTAGTGTGTCCTCCTTCCATAGGCGAAGTGGGACTAAACTTCATGTAGCCTCCACTGGACCGTCCTCAGCCGTGCTACCCGTTCGAGTGCTGACATCCCATCCTCCTAAACAAGAGCGATGCAGATCACCACACACCTAATAGCGGTGCACACGTTGTTCTGGTACCAGATGTTAGGTGTGTGGCGATCTTCATCGCTCCTGTTTAGGAGAATGGGATGTCAGCACTCGAACGGGTGACACAGTTGGAATGGTCCAATGGAGACTACACTAGTTTAGTCCCACCTCGCCTACGCAAGGAGGTCACATCCAGCTTATAAGGGAGAGATTCCTTCCTCCTTTCAGTCCGGATTTTTGGGATGGAGTGGGCTCTCTTCTTATTGTTGACTGTGTGTGCATAAACATTCAGAACATAGGTTAAGTGCTAGGTTGTGCCAAGTGGACGCTAATATCTGGTATGAGAGCCAGCGTGCGCACCGCTATTAGGTGTGTGACGATCTGCATTGCTCCTGTTTAGGAGGATGGGATGGCAGCACTCGAACGGGTGGCACGGCTAGGGACGGTCCGGTGGAAGTCGCACCTCGTCTAGAAAAGAAGGCCACACCCAACTTATAAGGGAGAGATTCCTTCCTCCTTTCAGCCCGGGCTTTTGGGATGGAGTGGACTCTCTTCTTATTGTTGGGTTGTGTGCTCATAAACGTACATAACGTAGGCTGAGTGCTGTACTGTGCCATGTAGACGCTAACAGAGACATTCTTCCTACCAATCTAGCAAGATCATAGGTTGTCTCCATAGCCCAGCGAACTGAGGTACTCACCATTCGTCCACCTTCACCATGCCACACAACATTCCGCTCCCGCCACACTGCCCAGCACCCACAAAGAATGACACGAGTATCTGTCGAAGGTACAATCTTCCCCTCTATCATGTTTGTAGCCCAAGAATTCTGGTGTAGCAGTGGTATTTTAATCGAGGCAACCTTCTTGAGTTCTTCCCAGAAGAGGTGAGCCCAAGTACATTCAAAGAAGGCATGAAATACCGACTCCTCTTCTACACCATAGGTTTTGCAAAACGATATGTTCTCCATGTGTTTGTTCTTGAGAACTTGACTACATGGTATGAACTCATTGATCATTCGCCACCAGAGCGTTCTTACCTTAGGAGGCACCTAAATTTTAAAGAGAATTTTCTAGCACCGATTAATATGTTCACCAGAAGAAGACTGCTGCGGTTGAGCTTGATTCAATGATTCTGCGCAGCAAGTAGTCTATAGCATGATCTCACCGAGAAATTGCCACTTTTTTCTGGATCCCACGCCTACAAAATCATCAGGTTCATAGAAATTCTCCATAATTTTAGACTTGTTCCATTGAGCCGAATTCACCTCTATCAGTTCTCTAACCTTAATAATTTCAGAGTCACGGGATCTTACAAGTGGTTTCTTGCCGATATGTGAGGTAATCCAGGGATCCTCCCAAACATTAACTAACGAACCATCGCCAACTCTTTTAATTAGACCTTTGTTTAGAGCTCCCCTCCCATGTAAGATAGCCTTCCAGGTATGAGAACTATTGCGTTTCTTTGTGGCAGACAATAAATCTCTGTCATGGAAATATTTACCTCGAATGACTCGAGCACATAATGATCTGGATCGTCCATGAGTTTTCAAGTTTGTTTAGCCAACATTGCTTGATTAAATAACTGGAAGTCTCTAAATCCCATGCCACCAGCAGATTTAGAAACAGCAATTTTCTCCCATTTCCTCCAATGGATCTTACGCTTTTTTTTTAATCTCCTCCCGCCCAAAATCCAACCATACAGCTAGTAATTAAGCGAGTGAACTATATATGAAGATTATGTCTATCTGTCAGATCTCCTGAAGTCCTTGACGCGCTCCAGCAGACTCTGCACGTAGTACAAGAACAAGCGATACTTCACCGTGAACATTGTCTACTGGAGTAGTACTACTCCGCATAAAAGAGCACAGCAGTTTTGCAGTTTTGCTTTCACCCAACAGCCTTTGTGTGCAGTATTGCTTTCGCTGGTGGCACAAGCAGATCTATGGGACCATTCTCGTTATTTACTGCATCTCTCAACAATCTCAGGCAGCAAGGAGATCAGTCGGAAAAAATTGAATACAAAATGGTGCTCTCTCCGTTTCAAAATATAAGATGTTTTAACTTTGTGAAGTGAACGTATCTAGACCTTTTTTAGTGTGTAGGTTCTCTTAGAACCTCTCCGAACCTACACTATAAAAGAGGCCTAGATACATTAGTTTCACAAAGCTAAAACATCTTCTATTTTAAAACAGAGGGAGTACAAGATAGGACAAGTGATCGATCTTCCAAATTAATATTAATCCTCATTATATGTCGCAGTGGCTTTACAGATTAAGTAAAACTAATCCGGACAAAACCAAATACAGGAAACAACGGTTACAGCTAAACACCGCTTTGAATTGATGCGCGCTGAATTCAATCAACCAGTCATTCGTATTTGTTAAAACCTGAATATAAGGTGTCAAGTAGGATCCCACCAAAATATCATTTATAGTACTCCCTCCGTCCCAAAATAAGTGACGTGGGTTTGTCTAGATTCGGATGTATCTATTCTTGTTTTAGTGTAAGATACATCTGAATCTATACAAATGCAAGTCACTTATTTTGGGACGGAGTACATTTTTGTGATTTCCAGTTCGAATTAGAAACCACAAAATGAACTATAAGTGGGATTTGGGTGTGATCCCACTTGCATCTCTACCTGGATAACACCAATGTAGATTGTAGAAGATCTACCCTAAATAGCTAGCCAAAATCTGCACTGTATGCCTGTATTTGAGGACAAAAAGAAGAGGATGGGGCTCAAAGCATGTTATCTAAGCCGCTGAAGCTCTCTGCTCCCACATTTCAACCTGCCTAACTGTATTTTCTTTTGTCTGTTTTAGCATTCTGAGCTCCCGAGGGCTGAAGGGAGGGGGCAGATCACATGGACCTGAATCATGTGAAGAATTCACCATGGATTCCATAAGAAACTTCTTCTCGGTGCCTTCAGCTTGGCAGACCAAAGATTCAGGACAGACCTCAACAGCTTCAGGTGGCTTAGTTGGCTTGAACCTTAGAAGCTTGGCATACTCCGTTAAAAGGTGAAGCATGTAATCATACACATGATCCATAGTAACCTCTTCTTGAATGAAATCGCTTGCTTCCTTTCCTATGCGCCGCGCCTACAGTAATTTACAAGTATAAGAAGAGTATTTTCTTGGAAAAACAATGCAGTAGATTTGTCAAAAAGAATGTTACTTATAGACTAAACTCCAAAGAACAGCGTGGTTAAAATTCACAGTATTATAGCTCACTAACAGTTAGCTCTTAAGAAATTTGAATACTCTATAATAAGCTCCAAATGGTTATTAATAAAGAAAAAACAAGTGAAATGTATCCTCAAACACTAGACATGTTTTCAGCTTGGTCGATTTAAATTGAAGAACACAACAGAGGGTTGCAAGAAAAATTTCGTGCTAGCAGTGCTTAAACCATGTTCTCAAATATCAGCAAGTCAATGCTTGGTCCAATTATGAGTTCTGATTATAGTTTATGGTTTATTGGTTTAAAATTCAGCTAATATTGGTGCTATTTATTTTTTAACAGAAAGTAAGAAAAAATCCTTCAGCAGTAATATCTCATTTGCATCAAAATTGTTTAGCATTTGAGTAACTTAGTTGTATACATACGTAAATGCTGGTAGACTAAATTACCAATTGCTTGTGGGAGTTGCCCCATTCAACAGCATATTTTATGGAGGCACATTTATCGTCATCCCGAACTGTCCAATAATGCTGAATCGGCATAAGTGACCTTGAAAAGAAATCATAGTATTTTGGTGTGACCAACAGTGTCATTGAATCACATGCTAGAATGTATTTCTGACTGATCGACCATGCCGATCCTTCTACATAGATCTTGTACCTGTTGAATGTTGACCAAGTGTTAGAAACTTAGAACCACAAATAAAATCATATAACTTCTTGCTCTCTATCACCCAAAAATTAACATGAATACGAGGTAAACCTATGCGTGCACTGACTGCTCAAATCCGAGTTTTTATACCCTGCTTTGCTCTCTTTGAACCAGTCCTACAACCCAAACAAAAAATGTTAACCTTAAGACATGTTAACACTAGCCTTTAAAGAAGACAGCACCCATCATGGGCTATATGCTTTCTCTCGATGCAGGGACCAGGAGATTAAAAGTCTTCCTTAAGAAAGGAGCCAGAATTGGGTTTGCGTATGCCAAATTAAACCACGTACGTCTGCGTGCGCTGTACTTTTTTCAAGGTTGAGTACTGACATGGTGACACCATTAACATACAAATTACCTGAGTGTAAATCCTCGCATTCCAATCATGCGTCCTGGAGATATTACACTTAACCAGTTCCTGTCGTGACAACGCAACTGCCGCATTCCCTTTCCAGTAAGCATAAGGTTCTCTATTGGACCATGTTACCCTACTATTACCATTCTTCAAATCTTTCTTCAGGGCATCCCATGGTTTTATGTTGATCTCCGGCCTACCAAACACGAAGAGTTAGTGCACAACTGAGCATCCAACTTTGAATTTTTTGGAATTTCCTAGACATTTGAATATCATATTTGCAATGCTAAAAATTGTTCGCTAACAGTATTTCAACAATTGTGTGGATATATGAGTAGAAAATGCTCATCACAATTGTAAATTGTAATGATGCGTTTACAAAATTATCACTCGTGATCCAAAAACATCATAGGAAAACACATACATAATCAACTTCACGTTGTTCGAAGTTCTACTCAGTTCTTCGTTAAGTTTTTTTAGATCCAAATGCTATCATATACTACACTAGGTAGACAAAAAAAATCTATGTTATCTTTGTAATTATTTATTCTGAGGAAGCATACCTAATTCAGGCATTAAGCAAAAAGTATTTCATACAGTATGCAGCGAGAATGAGGAAGGAGAGCAAGCATAATTACCAGCCCCAGAATGACCAATCCGGGAAAACGATATCCAGGGTCCTGTCATCCCCGCAGTACCGGAACAGCGGCGGCATGAAGGGGGCGTGCTCCCCACGGTAGAGGTGCGTGCGGACGACGGGCCAACGACGCAGTCGAACATGAGGTCGAGGTCGGGGACGCGGCCGGGGTAGCGGCGGAGCAGCTGGAGGATGCCCCAGATGGTGAAGAGGTCGCGCGTCTGGAACGCCGGGCGGAAGCGCTGGACGAAGGCGCGGCCGCGCAGCACGACGAGGCGGAAGCTGGCGGTGACGCGGGCGCGAGCGAGCATGGCGCGGGTGACGCCGCCCGCCGCGCGCCATGGGCGGAGGTCCTCGTGGATGAAGCGGAAATAGGATGGGCACGAGGACGAGGAGTTGGAGGATGAGGCGGCGGCGGCGGCAGAAGCGGTGAACGGTGGAGGGTCAGGGGAGGCGCGGTAGGAGGACGAGGAGGAGAGCGCGAGTGCCAGCGTTTGGGACGATCCGCGCTCTTTGGTGGGTTGGGAGATGTTGGGGCGGAGGGAAGGGGTGGGGCAAGAGATGGAGTAGGCCGCAGGTGGAGATTGGGGTACTCTGGAGTTTGTCTGCCGTGCTGGGTTGGGGTGGTGGTGCGTGGCGGCGGGAATGGCCGCGGTGGTGGGGAGGCTTGCCTGCAACTGCAAAGACGAACGAGACGATCAGTGCAATGTTTTCTTTTTATTTAAAGTTGGATGTCAAGAGAAATCAAATCATTAGATCGCACAAGACAAAATATGCAAAATGGTAAACTGAATCTAGACGTCCCAAGTCCGAATCTAAGATTTTGACCTTTTAAAAATCAAGATTTGACAATTTAGACACTTGTTTACCAAACATTTTTTTTACAAATATTTCAAATTACTCCGTCGGCGTGTTTATGTAGGTGGGTTAGTACTCCTTTCTTTTTTATTTAAAAAAATCTCGAGATTTTTAAAATAGATAGTATGAACGTATACCAAAAATCTTAGAAATTTTTTGAATGAAAAATGAAAGAGTACTAGGTCACCTAGTGAAGCATGCGGACGTACGCGGAGTAATTTAAAATAGAGGGAGTAGTCACTTTACCTCTTTCGAGTCCGAATATATGCACAGTGGTCACGTACGTTAGCCATGACGCAGAAATAACTATCTCTCGGTCAAGCACGTGAGAAATATCATACTCCGTAACTCTCCTTAACTGTTTTGGAAAATAAATTAATTTGAGAGTTTCAACTACGAGCTAACTTTTCATAGACATACATAGGGACAAGGGTGACGTCTCAGTCCTAAGGCTGATCATAGTGAGAATATCATACTTCTAGTATCATACATATGATATTATCTTTATAATGCATGGTATCATGTAGTACTATCATAGTATTTATATATTTAATGATTTGTAAAATTTCAATATAAATTTGTGTACAAGATTTACATGCATTAGAATTTCTAGTTTTACGTGCTATGATACGGTATCTACCTGTGATATTCTAACTATCTCTTTCTCCATTAATTGTTGCGCTATATTAGTTTTTTGCCAACATGACGTGCATGATACTAGTTATGATACTCCCACTAGAGCTAACCTAATGTCTACTATATTTGACCGTCAATAGGTAGTAAAGTTGTAAGGGATCTACACAATAGAGGCATGGACGCTGAGTGAGCCATTATTGTGCTATCATTTGTCATGTGTGGAGGAAGACCCTCTTTCTCCTCCCCTCTCCCTCCCGTGAGCTTTGAGAGTCGCCTGTAGAGTGCCGGCCCGATCCCGAGCCCTCTCTATCGGCCTCGCCGACCAGAGAGGGTGGAGGAGAGGTGTCGGAGTAGTTCCTAGAAGTAGTTTTAGGTGTTTGGGCCATGTGCATGTAGTTTGGAGTAGGGTTCTAGGTCGCTCTAGCCAGATCTGGTTCATTCGGTGGCGGCGGCGGCTTGTCTTTCTCCGGTGGTCGGAGGTGGCGGCGGCTATCCTATGGCCGAGGATCTCCGTTTATAAGGTCAACGCTCCTCTTCTCCTCGACGGCGGTGCTCTGCTTCTTCCCCCAATTCTGGACGGCCGTGGTGGCGGGGGTCGTGGATAAGGAGCAGTGATGCTGCTGAGGGGACTAGGGGCTGGGGTTCTTCTGCTCTGCCGCTCCGGCGAGGCGGCAGGTGGTCGCCGATTGAGGGACTGGCCGTGCTCCCATGGAGGGAGGTGGCTTCTAGTTCTCTCGAGGTGGCGAGCCCCCATGCCAATAAGTATCGCCATCCCGAAGCTTCTGGTTCTCCATCGACACATGTTTCTCCTCCTCTCCTTTGGCCGGCCGTGGCGGCGAGGAAGGGAGACTGGAGGAGGCCGTTGTCGCTGTTGGCTCGAAAGCTCTTCGAAGTTGCGCCTGTATGTGCTTTTTCGCAGTCGCCCTTCAGCAGTGGCGAGTCTGCAGGGCCTCTACCTCTTCTGGCCGAAAGGCGGTCGTGGGCATCAACCTCCATTGGAGGCCCCCTTCTGAAGCTTGGATCCAGAGCTCGGTGTCTTGATGATGGCAAGTGGTTCGTCCCCGCCGACGCCAAGATAGCTGGCTTCTCGCTTCTTCTCCGGTTGCATAGGCGTCACGAGCAAGAGACCTCGATCTCGCTGGCTCTCGGCCGGAGATCGCCGGAGACCGGTGGCGGAGGCACAAAGGGTTGGAATTGTAATCTTCTTTTTAGTTTTCTGGTGCTTTGTGTAAAGTGGAGGCCCCTTTTCCTTTTTTTTAACCTAGCTAGGGTGTTATTTGCAAAGAGGCCTCCCATATCTTGTACCTACCATGTTGTTTAATCGCAGCTTCTAGGGTCGCTGAGACCCTTTTATCGTTCAAAAAAGAATTGTCATGTGTGGATCCAACCTAGGGTTGCGAAGCGGCACCTGATTCGCCCCGCTTCGTAGGCAAAATTTATTAGTTTAGTTCAAAAAATTTCATCAAAATTTCTCTAGTTTGAACTAAAAATTTCTTTCAGGGGCTCTCGTGGGTTGCCGTTTTGCAACCCTAATCCAACCATAAAGTTAGATGAGTTATAAGTTTCACAAGTATCTCTATTTTAGAAAATGTCAAGAATGCTATTTTCAAAAAAAACATGTAACCAATACCTTCTCTTGAATCCACGAAAGTTCAAACCCGTCCTACGGATGCGCCACCCAAGACCATAGAAGGGATTAACTGGCCCACACATAAAACATGTTACTTGTTCACTTTTTTTCTCATGATGATCTATCATGAGGCAAGCTTCACACTAATTGGCCTAGTAAAAAAACGAAGAGGGGTATGTGATATTGCAGGTAAAGTAAAAGGACATGTTCGACGACTGAGCTCTGAGGAGTGGGGGACACTAAAACCGGCGACAGAACATTTGACTCGCGGATAAAGTGGACCAGTTGAGGGGTGCGAGTTAATGTATGAAAAGTTCAACCTGGAGACGTGTTGATGGCCACTTCTATCGAGATACCGTGACTTCTGAACCATGTGTTTACAGGAAATGACATCCGAATAACCCATGTGCTGCCTTTTATAGGTCTAGACTTTGTACAAAAGAACACATATACCCTTGGTGGAGGAAAATAAAGGACAGTGTAGTAAATTGTAGAAAAGCCTGAAATTCCCCTAAACATGAAGAAACTCAAGAGTACTTTGGTATTTCTTAATCCATATACTTGGTCCATGAGGTGGTGAAGCTTTGGTCCATGAGGGATGGACATTTATGGACTTGGTGGGCTTCATCATGTTTCACGGAATTTTATCCACAAGCTTCTCTTGGTTTTACTCATTGACTTTATGTGTTCTCCTAGAAGTCTATCATATCTAAACCAGTCTATCAAAACATCTTATATTTTAAGAGAGATAGTACATTAGAAGAAGTCTAAGAGCATCTCCACTCTGGCTCCCTAAACGATGTCCGACAATAGTGCCGAAACGGTCGTTTGGAGAGCGGCAGCATGAGTGTCCACCTCTCGCCATCCACGGGACCCAAAGACAGCTCCTATGCCAATTTTAGATATATTTTTGGAAATTTCGAATCAAAATATAAATAAAGTCTTGACCATCCAAAATTCCATCCACCAAAAAGCCATAAAGTCTGGCCACATATTACAATACCTAATGCACAGTATGTTACTACTCGACGGTGATGTCCAGCTCTTCTGCCGCGAAGTCTGGTGAGGTATGTGTCGCCGTCCCTTCTGGTGGTGGCATTGCGGCTCTTGACGATGCTGTTGGCGGTGGCCTCATCCTAATGCCCATTTCTAGGAGGATGTCATTGCAGATCTTCTCATGTGCTGCCTTCACCTTGTCATCCTTCATCGACATGCCAGTCGTTAAGAGAGCGAAGTCTTCCTTCCTATTCTTCATCACCACTCGTGAAGTCTTGAGATCGATCTTCTTGCCTTGCTTCTGCATGATATTGGCCTACCATGAGCCCGCTTCTTGCCATCGCATGACCGAGATCGAAGATACCTCGCTGAGACACTTGTCAATCGACGATTGGAGCCAGTCTGATGACGCACCTGTTGCAACAACTACCTTGGTCTTCTTGTTGTCTATGGGCCGAGGTCGCTGCAGACGTGCCCACATCAATGACGTTACCATTGAAGCCCTTCTCTTGAGTTGCCTTCATAGGAGCTTCCATTTGTCGTGGTTGGCGAGCATTGTGTAGAAATGCATGAACTTGGAATCCTTCTCCTTGTTGCACTCTATGAACAGATCTAGCGCCTTAACCAATTGATCAGCCAAGTTTGAGCCGCTATCGGTTCTTGCGTTCACTTTCTCAAGGAATCCACATAATTCATGGACGTCGTGCTGAATAAAACCCCAGCGGTTCGACATCGCCTTTTGGCTTCTCTTCATGTGCATGACGACGTACTCGGGGTCGAGAAGTCGACGTTCATCGAACTCATCCTTGATTCTCTTCCAGTAGGTACTATTAGTTTGATTGGTGTCAGTGATGTGATCAAGAGAGACGGCTACCCATCCATCACACAAACACTTTTCCTTGAGGATTTTCCAAAGGGTCCTCGGTTCCCGGCCCTCATCTTGCCTTGTTCCTACTCTGCACCATCATCATCATACTTCCCTTCCTCATCATCATCCTCACATTGCTCTGCCTCCTCTTCAAATGCATGTTGAGTGCTGCCGGCGGAGTCATTGATAATTGTCATTCATGACGGCGCTATGATCGGCCTATGCACACAAAAACAAGTCGTAAGCTAAGCAACTGATCATGTATGCACACATAACACAAAGGTGTTGATCACATACCTCGTAGGCACCCCGAGCATCTAGCCTGTGTTTCATCGAACACTTGGTTGGCGTCTAGGTCAGGAGCACCGAACAAGCTACGACCGACGAAATCGCCTGAAGAAGTTTGTCATCGTGCTTGTTGATCCACCGACGAATCATTGTAGGCATCGTTGAGGTTGATGCTTCCATGGCGACTATCGCTGATGCTCGGCGAAAAGAGGGTGTGCGAGTCAAAACCGTCATGCTCGCTCTCTTCGATATCGGAGGAGAACCTCGTTCTCGAGAGCGGCGTCATGCCCGCGCTTTCCTCGAAGTATCTCGGGGTCGACGGTGACCCGGTCGTGCGGGGTGGAGTCGGAGTCACACGGAATGCCGACGTGGTGCTCCCTTTGTTGCCACTCCATGCACCGAACCCTTGGCATGTCGCATGGTTCACCGCTGCCAGTGTAGCCTTCTTCTTCTCCTTGTGTTGCTACACGTTGTGTTCGTCCGTGCCGAACTTCTGCCGCATGCAGACATCCTCCCACTCCAAAACCGGCTTGACTTCGGCGTGAGCTTCTTTGGAGACTTCTTGAAAGTTTCATGCGGCCCCTTGTTGATCCCCTTCGCCTTCGGTACCTTCGGCGCCATGGCGGCGACAGCGTGGCTGGGCGTGCGGCGGCGGCGGATACGAGAGGGATGAAAAACTGGAGCGGTAGGGCAGGAGAAATAAGTTGAGATAATGGAAGAAATTCAGATAAACGCTCCACGCGACGCATACGTTCGTGTATAGAAGGCCCTGTGGGTCGGCACGGGTCGGGGCCTACTAAAGCGCGCCGGACAGAACACGACTTTGAAAGACGTGGCTGGACGCTTAATTCTGTCCGGCGCGTTCAATAGACGCTTCACGCTCGGGAAATCTTTTGGCAGCCCGACTAGAGATGCACTATCCAAAACAAATCTCACAACACATCATCGTGTCCGTGTGTGAGAGACCGTCCAAATAAAGCTCACTGACGAACCGAGGAGCGCGTGCGGTCGAGCTCTAAGTTCCAACAACCTGTCTCCACTCTCTCGTGAACCCTCCTCTCCTTTACCTTTGTACCGGAAGTCGTGAATGTTCACGATCTCTCGAGCCATAGCTTTTCCTTGTGCCCGTCCCTGTTCAATTTCTCCCGGAAATAAGGGATGGAGGAAGATGACCACCCAACCAACCCCTCCGGGTTACACTGACCGAGGGGGCGCTGGTGCTGCACCCGTAGACTGTAGCGTTCGTAGTGTCCATAGTGCGGGCGTCCATGAGCACCGTGACGTGCAGGCCACAACACAAAGCAGAAATAGTAATTAACACGCCTTACCAACCGGCTTTGGACGCCCGTGGTCCTATGTCCTAAGCCGGCGGCTAACGGACTGAAGCTGCGTTTCGAAACTCACGATGCTAGCATTCATGGCTAACGCGGGCTATCGCCTACCGCCGCGGTAGCGAGCAAGTGTAGACGACAACCGACGGCATTCCTCAAGTCAACTAAATCAACTGATCAGTCCCCTCGCGTGACACTAGAGTCTAGAGGGCCAATTATTCATGCAGCACAAAAGTTAGTTTACGCCTCACTTTCTGTAGGGTTAAGAACTTGCTGATTCTCTGCCCCGCCAAAAAAAGAACTCGATTCTTCTTTGATAATGGAAATTCTAGCTAGCTGATGCTACCGGCCACGCATGCACAACAAAGCTAACCAAGGACGAAAGAACCATAGAGCTTCAAGCAGCAACTCACAGTGGTGGTGCTGCTGGTGGTGGTAATCCAGCGAGCAGATACGGCGACTACTCCGACGACAATGACGGAGAAGAAGAGGAAGGTCGCGCTCGTTCTGGACAACGCCGCCAAGAGCTTGCTGGAGCGCTGGCCGTCCACGGCCCCAGCTGATGGTGCTACCGCCATCGATCGCCACGGCAACCAGCGTTCGCCAATCGCCAGTGACCTTTATTGGTTCAGGTATACGGGCGTTTAGTTGCTGCTCGAAGAGCAGACTACTATATAAGCAGGAGCTTCCCAGTGGCAAAGGGGGGACGGCGACCCCGAAATTTATGACGCCTCCACAGGCAAAGGGCAGCAGGCGCCACTGAATAAACGTCAACGGCTTTCCACGAGAGACATATGAAAGAAGGGATTCTTAGCTTTCTAAAATTTTCAAAATCTCACGCTTCTATGTCTCCAAAAATTATGAATATATGCAGGAGGAGTGTACGCGAAAAAATCCCGTTAAAAATACATTATTTTTTGGAAATACAAAAAACACAAATTTCTAACGTGTTTGTAACTGGACTTTTTTTTTATACTCCTCCCATTTATATCTATCTATATATTTAATACCATAATTTTTGAAGACCTAAAAGTGTGAGGTTTTAAAATTTTCAAAAATATGACAGTGAAGAGAGCACACATGCCCATGTGCCAAAGACACTTTCCAAAAATATGAAAGTAATTATAAATATTAAACACGACTGTTGGAATTTTGTGTTGTGTTGGGTTGTTAGTCCGTAAGAAAAAGTCTAAAATATCATTTGGCCCATTTATGTATGGCGGCATATGGTTGTGCCAGTAAAACTAAAGTTTAGTCCCGCATTGCTAGTTGAGTGAGAGTTGTGAAAGGAATATGCCCGAAAGACAATAATAAAATGATTATTATCTTATTCCATGTTTATGATAAATGTTTATTTCTCATGCTAGAATTATATCAATAGGAAATGTTAATACATGTATGTTTAATAAGCAAACCAGAATTTCTAGTTATGCCTCTCATTTAAATAGCTCGTTGATTATCAGATGATCAAGGTTTTCAGAACATTAGATGTTGTTAATAACGGGATCATATTATTAGAAAAATGTTATGATGAATATACATCCAAAGTAGGTATAGCAATACGATCTAGTATTTAAGTTTATATTGCTACATCAAACACATACGAAATAATCCTAATCTTTAGACCATGATATCATGTCAATCACTATCAGCGAAAGAGTACTTCGATAACATCAAACGTCATACCGTAACAAGGTGACTATAAAGATGGGTTCAGATATTCCAAAAGTGTTATGTAGAGACTCATGGATCAAGAGTGGGATTTGTCCATCCTAATAACGGAGAGAGATAATCTGAGTCCTCTCGGTGATTTCACATCAACACCGCTTGCAAGCATGTGACTATGTCACAAGAATGTTGTATCACGTAACGAGTAAAGAGTACTTGTCGATAACGAGATCAAACTGGGGTATGGTAGATACATGTGATCGGATCTCGAGCAAGTAACATATCGGGGGACAAAAGGAATTGGATACGACGTTGATGGTTCCGACGATCACACGAGTTATCGTTGAATGTGCAGGAGTCAGTATGGATCTCCAGGTCCCGCTTCTGATTATTGATAAGAGAGGTGTCTATCATGTCTGCATTATTCGCGAACTGTATGTTGACACACTTAAGGTACTCCAACACTAAGTGGTAGATAAAACATATCCGAGAATAATTTTGTTAGAGCTGAAATTGTTTACATGATCATTGAAGTGTTTCGGGTCAGATTGCTGAAAATGGTTTCAGATATGATATGGAAACAATGTAAAGGGTTTTACACAAATGTTTGTTAATTAAAGTAATTAACAAAAAAATTGAACAAAATAAATAAAAGAGTTATATTTAAAAAAATGCATTTATAGTAGTGGGTAATAAATGCATGTGAGTGGAAGTGGAGTTTATGTGAGTGGAGACTTCACCACATGAATGAGGGAGGGGTGGGGGCACCCTCCAATGGCCGGAGTCCATTCCCCCTTGGGCTGCCCCCTCTCCTACAAAAGGAGGCCTCCTCCTCCTCTCCATTTTCACCACCTCCCCGTGAAGGTTCTTTTCCCCCTCTAACATTTTCACATGGCTTCGGATTAGAGAAGTGTTGGAAATATTCCCTAGAGACAAATAATAATAAGGACTATTATCATATTTCATAAAGTTTATGATTAAGTTTTATATCATGCTATAACTGTATTGAGTGGAAACATCAATACACGTGTGATATACAAACAAACAAGGATTCCCAGTGAAACTCTAGTCACTGGTTCATTGGTCAACAGATGATCAAGTTTCCTGATCATGTGGCATTTATGCCAGTTGGAAATGGAGTCAACTCATTCTGAGAATGAGATGATGAACCAATACCCAACCTAAACATCGTGACCCGATGATGTCACGAAGTTCAAGTTACGATGATTAGAAATGGATCCTCGTAGACTATTCCTTAGACCGTGAGGCTATATCAATCACTGTCTCCCGAGAGTGCTTAGATAGCATCAAGCGCCACTTGGTAATACAGTGGTTATAAAGGTGTGTTCAGGTACTCGGAGGAAACCGTAAAGGCAATATATGTCAAGAGCAGGATTTGTCTGTCCACGTGACGGAAAGATACTCAAAGGCCCACTCGGAGAAGTTATATCCAATAGCTGCGCAGCGTGTGATTTGATCACATGGATATCACTTGTCGGAACAAGTCAAGTAGCATTGTTCGGTAACGAGATTGAACACGATATGGTGATGTCATTGATCAGATCTCGGACAATGCAAGTATCGAGAAACAAAGGGAATAAGACACGACTGTCCCTGTTCAAACGACGAAAGATCTTCGTGGAACGCACAGGGGTCACATGGCCATCCAGGTTCCTCTGTCGATCATTAGTGCGGGAGTGTCCCAACCATGTCTGGAGTGCTCCTGAACCGTGGGGTATCACGCTTAAGGGCTTGATGATGCTTAGAGAGTGTTTATAGGATCAAAAGAATAGACGAAGAATAGTAGAGAGAAAACCGGAAGGGTTTCGGTAAGTCCGGAGGATGTCCGGAGTGGAGGTGGAAGGTGTTCCATAGCCACGGAGATTTAATAATATGTAAATGAATGTTAAATATTGATTTAATCATTTATTAATAATTATTTAATAAAAGAGAAAATCAATTTAAATGGTTAAAGGCTTAATGGGCCAATTCCGGAGGGAAGTGGGCCCATTAGGGAAAGGAGAGAGGGAGAAGGGGCAAGGGGGTGGCTGGCTGGGCCAATGCCCCCCGCAAGGGGCCCACTAGGGCCGGCCGGCGGCTGCCCCTCCCCCTCCTCTCCTTTAGTCCCACCCCCAGACTTTGAGGAAGGTAGTACCTGTTGGGGTTCGCAGCATAGAAAACAAAAAAATTCCTACGATGAGAACTGTACGCCAAGATCTATCTACTAGATACAAAGCAACGGGTGGATATACATCCATGGAGAACTTACCCTCGAAGATAACGAGTTTTTTAACAAGTAGGAACTCGTGGATGATGTAGTCGTACGCTTGCCGATCTCAAGATCGTGATGAAGTCCATCAGGTCCGGCTCCAGCACGTCAATCAGATCCAGCTCTAGCAAGTCCAACACCACCAAGTCCAGCACCACAAAGCAGTGGTGCATCTGTGATCGCACACACATCCGGTACCCCGACAACCTCCGTCCCTCGCTCCAGCAAAGCAGCGGAAGCAGCAACTCCTTTCCAGATAAAGCCACCGGGAACATGTATCTCGCTAATCCGAGACCATGGGGGAATAATACTAGAGGGGGAGAGAGATCCTTCACGAGGAGGTGTGTCGAAGAAGGAGTGAGAGGGGGGCCTTTTATAGGAGGGGGGGATGTGTCCCTTCACCTCCCCCATTCATGTGGTGGTAACCCCCTCCACATTAAAATGCCCCTTCACATTCTCTTTTAAAGTCTCCACTTTAAATGCATTAAATTTCTCCAAATTTAATGCTCTCTCATTTAATAAAAATCTTTTATTAATTTTATTCAGAATTTTGTTAATTACTTTAATTAACAAACATTCACATAAACCCCTTGCAACATTTCAGTATTACATGTAGAACCAATTTCAGCAATTTCACCCGAAACAGTTTCGGTGTCTATTGAAATAATTCCAACACTTTCTTAATTCTTTATCTGAAACATATTTGCTCCAAATGGTGTCGGTATTCCTTAAGTGTGTCACCCTACGGTTCGCGAATAATGTAGACATGATCGAGACCCCTCTCCGATCAATAATCAGCAGCGGAACCTACAGATCCATACTGACTCCCACATATTCAACGATGACTCTTGTGATCGTGTGAACCTTTAATGTCGTAACTAAATACCTTTGTCTCGCGATATATTACATGTCCGAGATTCGGTCATTGGCATCCAAATACCTAGTTTGATCTCATTACCGACATGCACTCTTTTCTCGTTCCCGTGATATAACATTCTAGTGATCATATCACTTGCTTGCAAGCTATTTCAATGTGATATCACCGAGAGGGCCCAGAGTATATCTATCCGTCATCAGGATGGACAAATCCCACTCTTTAGCCTCAACATAACACCTTCGTAGCACTGAACCCACCTTTATAGTCACCCTGTTATGGTGTGACGTTTGATGTTATCAAGATACTCTTCCGGTGTTAGCAATTAACATGATCTCATGGTCTAAGGACTAAGATTACTTCGTATGATGTTATAGCAATATAAACATAATGACTTTGATCGTAATGCTATACTTCGTACGAATGTTCATCACATCATTCAAACCTTGATCATCTTGTTAATCAACGAGCTAGTCTATAAGAGAGGCATAACTAGGAACCTTTTATTTGTTTATTAAGCACACATGTATTGACGTTTCCAACCAATACAATTATAGCATGCAAAATAAACATTTATCATAAACATTGAATAAGATAATAACCACTTTATTATTGCCTCTCGGGCATATTTCCTTCAGTCTCCCACTTGCACTAGAGTCAATAATCTGGTTTGAAAAACTTTGCGTATTGAACACCTATGGCTTTCTGGTGTTGCATATACGCGATTGCTAGTGGTTAACATAATATCCGGATCTGACAGTTTCAGGTCCGTGTGTATTTGCATGTCTTTGCGTCTCTACGCATCACTCATTCTCAAATGAGATGGCATTGTATAAATTTGGTCCTTTGGTGAGACCTTTAGTTTGTTCAGGTTAAAATATGTTGAAATTATTGTCATACAATATATCTTCATATTATTAGCCCACTTTGAACCACACCTAGTTTGATAACAAACTACATAACACAAATGCGCTCCTATGCTGCTACTATAGCAGTCATATACTTAGCCTTTTGTTGTAGTATCCGTCATAATGTTTCAACTTTGGAACTCATCCAAATCCATCATGGAACATCCTTTCATTACATTGTGCCACCCATACTCTAAATTGAGATAAATTTAATTTGTATCTTGTGACAAAACTAGTATCAATGTAACACTTTATAATGAACTACCTTTAACTATTTGTCACTTATACATGATATATTCTTAGTTCTTCCAAAGCTCATAAGAATATCTTTACTATCGTCCAATGATCATCTTATGAATCATTTTGGTATGTGCTCATAACATTTAGAGCATAGGACATATCTGGATATATAGATATCACGGTGTAATTGATCAAAATATTCATGTGATTTTACTCACCAAGTGTTGAAACACTTGAATCTTGATACAATCATTTCCATGCAGCAAGAACCTTTCTTGTTGTTTTCATATTGAACCCTTTCAATATCTCATATATATACGTCTGGCATAACCATATTAGTGCCTCAATCTATCCATATAGACATTGATGCCAAATATTCCGGTTTTGCCCAAGTCTTTCATCGAAATCCTATTTTAATGAAATTCTTAACTTATGTCAATACAAGATACATCATTTGCAATCAACACCATGTCCTCTACATAATGTATTAGAAATATGTCTCAGCGCTCCCACTTAATTTCTTGCAAATGCAAGCATCTTCATCATCTCCGATGAAATTAAACTCTTTTAACATTTTCATCATGGTGAAGATTCCAACTCCGCTATGCTCACTTCAACTATTGAAGTTTGCATGCCCTTTTAGCACCCTTTGAATTAACAAAACCCTTCAGACCGTGTGATGTACATGTCCTAGGTAACCATTCTATTAGAAGAACCTTGTTGTGTTTATTCAACTACCATCTACCAAATTATATGTAGTGGTTGCTACATCAATCCGTCAAGACTAAATATCGCTATGAAAGATCAAATCTTGTCATAGTCAACTCCTTGAACATTGCCGTAAACTTATTTCCGACATATCGACTATTTCATAGATGTTAAACATCCATGTCTATTTCTTTATAGATCCAAACACAACCGATATGCTTCATGCCTTTCCGGAGGGTCCTCCAAGTTTAGAAACTTGATTTCTTGTGTATGGATACTATCACGGATTCTATGACTTCTAGTCATTTTATGGAGTCAAGGCCCATCATCGCTTCTTTGCGTGCAGTCGGTTCATCATTGTCAAAACAATAACGACTTTTGTTTCAAATCTTACTATTTGATTCTTACCGACCCACATGGTTCAATAGGAAATCTAATCTCCAAGATCACACCCTTTGTAATCACGGGAGCCATGAGCAATGTGGCCGCCACCGGGACACTTTCCGGCGCTGCGCTACTTAGCACATATAGCTAAGGTTTAACAACCTTATCAAAGTTCTATTGTCCTTCCACTTAACTTTTCACGAAAAATTCCTTCTCAAGAAACTTGACGTTCCCAGCGACAAACCCTTTTGTCCTTGGTGTTATGGAGGAATTCCAAACAAATTCTTTGGGATAACCTACAAAGACGTGCTTATCCGACTTTGGTTGTAAATATTTTACTTATGCATAGCATACCAAAATTTAAGAAAAGACAATTCGGGTTTTATCCCAAACCATAACTTATATGGTATCATTTCAACGGATCACGATGGTGCTCTTTTCAGTGAAAAAGCGGTAGTCTCTAAAGCTTCAATCCTTAAAACATAATGGAAGTTTTATAAATGACACCTTTGATCTTACCATGTTAAACATGGTTTGATTTCATCTCTCGAATATGCCATACTCCTATGGTTTACCAGGAAACACAAATCATGGAACAATTCCTCAAATCTTAAGTGTTTTGCTAAACAGTAACTCAAATATCTTCCTTTATGATCAAATCATAAACTCTTTTATTTTCTTGTTACAATGATTTTTCACTTCATCTTGAAAGTCTTTGAAATTTTTTCAAATGTTTCATACTTCTCCTTATTAAGTAAATATATATAGATATATTCACTTAAATTTCTAGAGAATGCATATGAAGCAAAAAGATCCATCGCATATGGCTACACATAATGGACTATATACATCAACATGCATAATATCCAATAAGTTAGTCATCCGTTCCTCTTTGGCCTATGGACGGAGTTTCAATTATCTTGAGGAAAGTTTCACAAGCGTCAATTGATCAAAATCAAAGACTCCAAAATCCATCAACATGAAGTTTCTTCATGTTTTCTTTCCAATATAATTTAAACAGCGATGTCACTTCATAAGTGATCTTTCAACCATTTGTCTTGCGACATTTTAGCAATTGTGTTTTTGGATGTTTCTCCCACTAGACTTGTAAAAGTTCATCCATCCTTTATGGAATACGGTAATTATTTGAACAACCATTGTTCTCATAATACGGGAACAAAATAATAATTATTAAAACAAATCTTGAAGGCTAGGTTTGACGACAACGAAAAACACAATAACACTTTATTTGTTTTCGATGAACATCATCACTTATTCTCTTGCTAGTTACTTAGGCCATTGTAGTTCATGAATTGCATTGTCCTGTATGACACTTCATACTAACCAATTCGGTATTCAATACTGGTATCCAATACCTCAGAACCACATTGTTTAACAAGCAAGGAATACAACCATAACATGTATATCTTATATATACCTAAGTTGGACATCTCCAACCTTTTATTTTTTGCCAAATATTTTATAGATTCTCTTTCAGCAATTCCTTTTCTTTTAAAAGAATCTATCAACATCAATAGTGGTGTCATTCACATGACACATAGTACAAAGCGTGTATAGTCAAATACTAATACCTTTGGACTTTCACTTTGAAGTGGATCACCATCATCAAATGTTTGGTGTTCTTTCAAAAAAACCATTCTTTAGTAATCTTTTAGTGTAGTAAACATTTTACTTACATCTTCTATTCATCATTATCATGACAACTTTCATGATCAAGATACTATAGCTTATAAGGAAGAATGACGAGTATAATTTTAGTTCCCAAAACCTTTTGGGATATTCGGATGCCTAGCATCTCCATCCTTCACAAATTCTCATACATTATGAGAACATGCATTTTGCTAAATTATACTCTATCATAATGCAACCAAAAACATTGTTTCAGATATCACAATATCTTCCACACATGATGGTTTCTGAAACAATTTTTTTCAGCTCCTAGATAACCTTGATATTAAAACAACTTTTGAATATCAAGAATCATGGAGGCAAGCATGATACTTAAGATACTAACATTAGAATTCTTACTCTTGATTTAATACTACTTATTAAACTTTATGGAGTAAATAGAGTTTGCTGAAAGTTTGCAATAGGACTTATAAACTTTAAATTGACATTCAAAACAATACGATACCAGTTCGTAAAGTAAATATCTAGAATTCTATAGTTCTATTATCTCAATTAAAACTAAGCATGAGGTAGTGAACATATGCTACTGACTATAACAAATTATGCAAATTCACGTTGATTTAGTTTATGACAAATTGAGTTCGACTAATCCAAATTAGAAATGAACTCCCACTCAAAAACGACATCCCTCATGCCTTTTTGGTGATTACATGAATCAAATCCACTACACCAAGTCCGATCATCACGTGAGTCGATGTAGCTTCAAAGACGAGCATCAATATGGGCATCATATCAACTATATGACTCATGCTTAACCTTTTGGTCCGTGTTCTGAGGCCATGTCTGTACATGCTTGGCTCGCCAAGTAAGAACCTTAGTATTGCGTGTGTAAAACTGTCTTACACCCGTTATATGAAAGCGTAGAGTCGAGTACACCCGATCATCACGTGATGTCTCGAAACACGATCCACAGAATGGTGCATACTTAAGGAAGAACACATTTTATCTTGATATCTAAATGAGGGATCATCTTACAATGCTACAAAAAATGCCAAAGTAGCAGTATAAGATGCTAACATCTAATGTGTAAAGTGAGATGATATGGTCCATGCATTTGATCTCTATCATTTGCATCGTGGTATGATCTCTATCATTCCTTTGTGTGTAAGGCCAAGGTCTATGGAACTTACAGTTGAGTGTGTTGTAAGAGTATCTATCATACATCTACTTACAACAATATCATATCAAGACACTAGCCCAGCAACGATCTAAACTAGACGCCTCTAATTTATCAATTGCAAGTTTTACGTGGCTTAGGGCTTTCGGAGATAGAACTAGTCATACCTACGAACATGAACCACAACAAGGATAACCAAGTTATTAGCAACTCGTTGTAAATCAGATATTGACTATAGTAGGAGAGACAGACACCCGCCAGCCACTTATGCAAAACAAGTTGCATGTCAGTCGTGGAACTGGTCTCATGTACGATGACATGTAAGGTTGGTCCGGGCCGCTTCATCCCACTATGCCACCAATATCCAAAATACATAGAAGATGCAATAACATGATCATCATCACCCACATATAAACATATGTGTACTACCCGTGCAAAGCACCTATGCATAGATCAGGCTCTGATACCACTGCTGGGGTTCGCAACATAGAAAACAAAAAAATTCCTACGATGAGAACTATACGCCAAGATCTATCTACTAGATACAGAGCAACGGGTGGATATACATCCATGGAGAACTTACCCTCGAAGACAACGAGTTTTGTTAACAAGTAGGAACTCGTGGATGATGTAGTCGTACGCTTGCCGATCTCAAGATCGTGATGAAGTCCATCAGATCCGGCTCCAGCACGTCCATCAGATCCAGCTCCAGCAAGTCCAGCACCACTAAGTCCAGCACCACAGAGCAGTGGTGCATCCGTGATCGCACACACGTCCGGTACCCCGACAACCTCCGTCCCTCGCTCCAGCAAAGCAGCGGAAGCAGCAACTCCTCCAGATAAAGCCACCGGGAACATGTATCTCGCTAATCCGAGACCATGGGGGAATAATACTAGAGGGGGAGAGAGATCCTTCACGAGGAGGTGTGTGGAAGAAGGAGTGAGAGGGGGGCCTTTTATAGGAGGAGGGGAGGGTGTCCCTTCACCTCCCCCATTCATGTGGTGGTAACCCCCTCCACATTAAAATGCCCCTTCACATTCTCTTTTAAAGTCTCCACTTTAAATGCATTAAATTTCTCCAAATTTAATGCTCTTTCATTTAATAAAACTCTTTTATTAATTTTATTCAGAATTTTGTTAATTACTTTAATTAACAAACATTCACATAAAACCCCCTCCAACATTTCAATATTACATGCAGAACCAATTTCAGCAATTTCACCTGAAACAGTTTCGGTGTCTATTGAAATAATTCTAGCGCTTTCTTAAATATTTATCTGAAACATATTTGCTCCAAATGGTGTCGGTATACCTTAAGTGTGTCACCCTACGGTTCACGAATAATGTAGACACGATCGAGACCCCTCTCCGATCAATAATCAGCAGCGGGACCTGGAGATCTGTACTGACTCCCACATATTCAACGATGACTCTTGTGATCATGTGAACCTTTAACGTCGTAAATAATCCCTTTGTCTCGCGATATATTACATGTCCAAGATTCGATCATTGGCATCCAAATACCTAGTTTGATCTTGTTACTGACATGCACTCTTTTCTCGTTCCCGTGATATAACATTCTAGTGATCACATCACTTGCTTGCAAGCTATTTCAATGTGATATCACCGAGAGGGCCCAGAGTATATCTATCCGTCATCGGGATGGACAAATCCCACTCTTGATCCATGAGCCTCAACATAACACCTTCGTAGCACCGAACCCACCTTTATAGTCACCCTGTTACGGTGTGACGTTTGATGTTATCAAGATACTCTTCCGTTGTTAGCAATTAACATGATCTCATGGTCTAAGGACTAAGATTACTTCGTATGATGTTATAGCAATATAAACATAATGACTCTAATCGTAATGCTATACTTCGGATGAATGTTCATCACATCATTCCACCAATGTTGTGACCTCATTATTAACAACATCCAATGTCCATGATCAGGAAACCTTGATCATCTTGGTAATCAACAAGCTAGTTTATATGAGAGGCAGTACTAGGAACTTTGTATTTTGTTTATTAAACACACATGTATTAACGTTTCCAATTAATACAATTATAGCATGCAAAATAAAAATTTATCATAAACATGGAATAAGATAATAACCACTTTATTATTTCCTCTCGGGCATATTTCCTTCAGTACCCGCCCTCCCCCTATATATAGTGGGGGTATTTGGCCAGATAAATACACACAATATTCAATAAAGGTCTTCTCACTTTTGGGAAGACCTCCAATTGATATTTTCTCTCTCTCCCTCTCTCTCTCTCTCTCTCTCTCTCTCTCTCTCTCTCTCTCTCTCTCTCTCTCTTATGACCGTGGTCCCAAGTTCGGACTGCGCGAACGAGAGACATCTTCACCGTGGAGTGTCGTCGCGCTGCAGGATTCGGATCCAGGAGCTCTACTTCCGCAATTGCTGTTGGATCGGGGAAGCGGGAGTCATCGTCAGGCACCGAACATGTGTAACTCCCCGCGAGGTGTCACACTTGAGGCACTCAAGTCGTTGGAGCCACAGGAGCACAAGGACTTCATGACGACCTTGAGGTCGGCTTTGGCTCGTCTACATCAACCACGCTCTCCTGAGCGTTGACAACGCTTTTCGGTCTTCAAGGGTAAGTTCGCGAAAAGCCCCTCCCGTTACTGTATTACTAATAGATAGGCCCTGGCAGCATCAGGGGTTTAGGGGCGTAGGGTAAAATTTATTATTTTCATGCACGGAACCCCTATAGTGGTATCAGAGCTAGATATATGCATAGTAATGCTTGTACGGGTAGAACACACTAGATGTAGCGTGTGGGCCTTGATCTTTTAGTTGTTACCCTCCCACGTGTACTTGTGTATACCGCAGTAATGCTTGATGAAGCGGCCCCCAACCGACTTTACGCGTTCATTCACGAGACTGGTCCACGCTTGACATACGACTTGTACCGTATAAAGTGGCTTAGGGGGGTGTCTGTCTCTCTCGCATTAGTTGGTATGCCATTTGCAACGGAGGGCCCCAAAAGGGGTGTAGTAGAGACAACTACTTGATCAGCATTGTGCTGAAAGTTCGTAGGTAAGAACGGTTCTTGTGCGAAAGCCCATTCAGCCATGTAAAACATGCAAAGATAAAGTAAAGGCGTTCTAACTTTGTTTTGCAGGGGGCGTTGCTTTGTGATATGGTTGTGGCAAAGGTAAAGTGGTTACCTTATGTTACATAGTAGTAGATAGTCACGAAGGTGACGGACTACCACGCTGGAATAACACCGGTACCCTGGTGTCTACGGCGCCAGAACCCTGGCGCCGGAATCCGGTGACGACGGATGGAGATCACGACGTGAAGGACCATATCACATCACATTTACATTCAATGTTATTGTTTGTATATCTTATTGTGTGCTAGTATTAGATACTCGACGGTAGCCTAATAAGATGATCCCTGTTAAAATTACCAATGATTGTGTTCCCCTTAGTGTGCACCACCAAGAAAGTTCTTCGTTATGAGGCGACCTAGGGTGACTGGGTGTCAGCCATATCTATGTTTGCATACAGTGGGTCTATGCCATGTTGCACAGCAAATACACTAAGGTTGAGTTGGCGAGCCTAGCATGCCATAGGAGCGTGGCCTCGAAACACGGATGGTCGAAAGATCGAGCACGAGTCGCACGAATGATGTGACCGACGTTTAGCGTCCACCCTTGAACCCACATTGATGGCCGTGATGATCGGGGCAGATGTGGCTGATAGGGGTCGTGTTATCACTGGGAACCCTTCCGGGGATAGGTGTTTCTGAGTGGAGTTATTATTAACTCATTTAAATATAAACTTAGTCTAAATTCCTTTTGCAATTATAAATGTAGAAAATGGTTCTCCCCCTTCCCTATGGTTAGAAGGAGAAAAGCTCAGGCTAGACGGATCAAACTTCTCTATGTGGGTTGCGCGTCTCCATGTTCTCCTTAGCGAGAATGACGTGGTCGACTACATACTCGATGAGATGGATTTGGATCAGCCCATTGACCTAGAGACCCCAGAGCAGCGGGAAGACCGCTATTATCATCGTGAGATGTACACCTTCATATCAGTTACAATGTGCTACAGGATTGTGGATGAGCTGTGGCCAGTCATGGGAAATCTTGACCCTCGGGCGACTATGCTACAGCTTAGGATACATTTCGTAGAACAAGCACGCATATGGGAGCATGAGCTCATGGGATACTTCCTCTCCATTAATATGGAGGAGAACTCATCACTTGACGACCACTTAGAGCGCATGCATGATGCGTACATGAGGCCTGCATACTTCCTGGATAGCTGGATGACGTACTCTTTTGCAAATGGCGTTGTGCTGCGGTCGCTTCCACCAAGCTTCCAAGCACAAGTCAGGATTTGCATTATGAGAGGCGACGTAGAAACACATGATTTCCACGAGTTCATATCACATTTGAGAGATGTGGTAGTTGAGCCCGATGTCGCTGAGGTCATCAATGACAAAGGTATATATTTGATATACAATTTTATAAATGTTATAATCTTGCAAACACATTTGTAGTGTTAAGTATATTTGATACTTGTTCTGTTTTGCTGAAAACAGGTCCTTCTGCATGAGAGGTGCTTGCTGGAGAGGAGGTGACGTTGCGTGTTGATGGCGAGCATGATGATGATGGCCGACGACACTCTCCCTCGACATTTATCACTTAGTTTATGTTTAGGATGATCATTGTAATCAAAATATTATGAACTTCTTTAGTGTCTCTCACACTTTCTGAGACGGTTATTCATATGAGTTTGTAACAAACAGTTGCTTTTATCAATTATCCTTGGTGTTTGAAACTAATTGATAATGCATGAACATTTGTAAAATATTGAAATGCCTTAACATACCCAACTTAATGATATGTTCATTAATGAATGAAACCATTGTTTGAATTCAAAGTTATAATGATAATATGTGAAAGTCATTCAATTTCTTATCGCATATAAATCATGCCTAAGTTCGGCAAAATAACTTGAACACCGTGTATTGCTTGAATACAAAGTGTTTTAATGAATTGTTAAAAGTAAATACATATTCGATGTATTGTGTTTTAACAAAAATGGTAATTATCATTATATGATTGTTTAAAAGTGTAAAGAAGTTTACCAAAGGAAACATAAGTATGAAACTATTTGATTTGATCAAAGTGTTTCATCAACAAAGGGTATAAATATAAAAGAGAATCTAATTACTATGATTTGATCAAAAGTAATGAAATTCAACTTTATGAGATTGGCATAAAAGAAATTGTGGAAGGCAAAGCGTTTTGAAACGTCAAAATGAAAAGCATCACAATATGATATTAGATATAAAAATGAGTGACTAGATGGTGCCAAATAAGTCGTTGTAGTGTAGATGTAGAGGCCATTAGTTAGAAATAGTTAGCACTCAGTTAGAATGTAGTGAACCATTTGAATTCGTGAAAGCGGCTCCATATCTAGTATGGATCATCGTAAAAGTTTTGCGTTATTCGATATAACCAAAACAATAGTGAATAAGTCCTTGTAGAGTATTCATTGGAAACTTTGAATACGAAATCCATAGCTGAAACCAAAAGAGAAGCAAAACTAGTATTGCTTGAATTTTGGTGCATTCTTGAGAAAACTCACTTTCAGTGATATTTCTCGATTATGAAGCAAATGGAAGATAGTGAAAAACACGATGAGGATTCAAATCCCTACATTAGAGTGTTGAGAAGCGCAACGAAAAACGTTCCTGAATGATTCTCTTCATGAAGGAAAGAATTAATGATATTGATCATTGTATTTTCGTCACTGGTGTTTTCACTACATAAAGTAGGGTTCAAAATGTAAACCATATCTTGTACGGAGACATTTGTGAATCATTTGTCATGATTCTTGAAATATGACATACCTACGAACTACTAAGGAAATAATGGTAAACTAAAGTTATGAGAAATCCCATAGCAAAATTCCCTTGATATTAGAAAGCAATTCGTTGCTGAATCTCACAAGTAAAAGGGGTTACTTGAATTTTCCCAAATGACTGCAAAGCCATAGTGGAAAGGGGGTGGATGACAAAAGCACAATTTGTCAAGTATTGGACGAATTCAAATGAATTTGATTCAAGTGTGTTGAATGTCTAGTGGATTTAAAACTTGTAAAAGTACTAGTATCTCATAGTAAATCTCCAAGTTTGATGTTTGATCAAAGGTTTTGAAGTTGTTCAAAATAGTGAGTAGATATGCAATTTGCATGAAATTGAGTGGGAGCTATGAAAGTCTTCCTAAAACAATATGTGAATGACATATTTTTGAGTGGGAGCAATATAAGTCTCAAATTCAAATATGTAGGAACATAGTTTGAGTAAGAGTAGTGACTCATACCCAAATATGTTAGGAACATATTTTGAGTGGGAGCTTATAGAGTGATTCTTAAGGATGTTAAGAATAAAAGCGCAAGTACCGATAAATAACGATTTATAAGGTGTAGAAGTTGATAATAAGTGTATTATGATATATGTAGTATTCCTTAAGGGATTCTGAAAAAGGATTTTAGAATAGAAGTTAATTAAGGAACTGATCCTTAATAACTCAAGTTAGGAATAGTATTAAGTTTAACATTAATGGTTGAAAGAAAGAAAAGGATGATCATCATTCACTATGTTGAGACATAGGTTCTATCTTAGAAAACCATGATGATAACTTAACATAATATATGATCCAATAAGGAATGTTTAAAAAGTGATTAAGTTTGAATCACAAAATGTTGAGCTAAGTTTGTCCACAGTGACTAATAGTGAACTATAGACATATTTTCCAAATCCATAAAGGATGACATATCTTAAAGCATAAAGAGTTATATTATAAGGGAATATGTTGGAAACTCCTGTAAATACCGATTAAAGTCAAGTAGGAAGCGAGGTGAACAAAACATCGAAAGATGCACAAAGTGCACTAGTGTTTCGATGATTACATTTATAATAATAGATAAGGGTATCATCTAAAGTGTTGTATAATGTTATGGCGGGGCTAGTTGCTTTTAACGTAGAATGATGTGTCCCAAGGCATAGTGCCCATGAGAAAGCCCTCGAGGTTGATCTAAAGTCACTGTAGGCTCCTGGAATCAGGCCGCGTTCTGCTGCCATAGCGACGATGCATACACACAAATGTTATCATGTGATGATAAAGTATTAATGTCAATCAAGGTGACATTAGTAAGTTGCAAAGGATTTGGGACTGTAAAGTACAGACCCAAGACTCAACCTCTTCCATGAGCAAGCATGTTCAGGGTACCGGATATGGTGCCAATGATTAAGAACAAATGCATCTAGTATATTTGTACTCTAGTGCAAGTGGGAGACTGTTGGAAATATGCCCTAGAGACAAATAGAAATAGGGACTATTATCATATTTCATAAAGTTTATGATTAAGTTTTATATCATGCTATAACTGTATTGAGTGGAAACATCAATACACGTGTGATATACAAACAACCAGGGGTTCCCAGTGAAACTCTAGTCACTGGTTCATTGGTTAACAGATGATCAAGTTTCCTAATCATGTGGCATTTATGCCAATTAGAAATGGAGTCAACTCATTCTGAGAATGAGATGATGAACCAATACCGAACCTAAACATCGTGACCCAATCATGTCACGAAGTTCAAGTTATGATGATTAGAAATGGATCCTCGTAGACTATTCCTTAGAATGTGACGTTATATCAATCATTGTCTCCCAAGAGTGCTTAGATAGCATCAAGCGCCACTTGGTAATATAGCGGTTATAAAGGTGTGTTCAGGTACTCGGAGGAAACCGTAGATGCAATATATGTTAAGAGCGGGATTTTTCCGTCCACGTGACGGAAAGATACTCAAGGGCCCATGTAGCACCCCGGTAAAATCACTACTAGAAAATCGCTGTGTTTTTGTTTTGTGCATCATCATGATCGCATGTTCATGTCATCATGCCACATTGCATTTGAGCATCTTCATGTTTGCATGCATCTGTTTTCCTAAAACTAATTTTCTAAAAGCCTATCTTCGTTTTCTAAATATCCGCCGCCTTTATTTCAAATCAAAAACCCCGGACGCTTCTGGATATTTTTGTTTGTCTAAACAATAATTGCAATAGTCATATAAATAAATAATTAAAACTTATATTATTTTTTGGGAGGCAGCCAGTCAGGCCCAAAAGGCCAGTCAGCCACCTCCAAACCCTAGCCTAAAACTAGTTCCTACCCAAACCCTAACCTCACCACTCACCTCACCCAGCTTGCCGACCCACCCTGTGCGCCGCACCACACCCCTGCGGCACACACCCACCTAACACCTACACGCGCGCACACCTGATCACAACATGACCCAACACAGTGCACCTACACCTAACCGGCACAGTCCCACTGCTCCACCACTCCCCAACCGCCTCGATCCCCTGGCCCCACCCCGACGTGACCGAGCACGTCGTGATTCCCCACCCCGATGAAATCGTCCCCAGACGCGTCGCTCCTCTCTCTGTCTCACGCTCGCTCACCCGTCGCTGTCGCCCTGCCCTTCGCCCCGCTGCGTGCGCTGCCGTCCTCGGTGCCTCCCCGCCGCCGCCAAGCTCGGCGTTGTCCGCCCCCAGGTGCTGTGTCGTCTCGCGACCGCGCGACCCCCTCCTCTGCAAGCTCCTCGCGACGCCACCGGATCCCCTCGTCATGGTACCCGCAGCACCACCAACCGCCGGCCCCGCCTCTGAGCACGGCCCTGCCTCGCGCTCACTCGCGTAGCCGGCCTCGCTCCTGTTCCGCGTCAAGCTCCACCCGGCCCCGCTACTGTGACGGGCGGCCCTCCTCTCCGCATCCTCCTGACCCGGACGAGCCTGGCCCAGCCTCTCTCAGACCCCGCGAGCGCCGCTACCCCAGGACACCGCCGTCAGCCTCCTCGCCGGCACTGCCCTGCAAGCCTGGCCCCGTTGCTTCTCGCCTCCCTCTCCGGTCGCCTCCCTCATCCTCGACAGCCCCATTCGCGCTCCTCGTTGCCGCTGCTCTAGGACCTGAGCCCCGAGTCCCATTGTCGTGAGGTGCCGCCGCATCGACCGCTTCGCGCGATGCCAGCGAGGTCCTGCCTCCTTGCCTCTGTGCTGTACCACGGCCTCCTCTCGCCGACGCTTCGCTGCCCCGTGTGCGTACTTCGAAGTCGCCCTCCCCCCGAGTATCTGCGGCCCCCGTTCTTCGTCTGTCCGCCAGTGCGTGTAAGCCAGGAGGTGCACACCCGTGTCCGTGCGTGTATGTGTTGGTGCTTGTGTGTTGCTTGTATTCAAGGTAGTGACCTCACTCCATATTCATAGTACCCAGACCTCTGCCTAGATCCCATCTATGCTATCAAGATCCCAATACCATGTATGAGTGCATTTGAAGACCAAACCCCAGAGTCCGGAGATCAAGACCGATCCCGGCATCCGAAGACCGAACCGAACCCTCAGAACCCCAAGATCTTTGGACCTTGATGTATGACCCTATCTGAGACCCCCTATTTTTATAATATATGATATCTATCCTATTGCATATTAAATTGTTCATGCTTGCATACATATTGCGGTTTTGGGGTATTATGCCGATTCACATAAATTAAATATGGAGCATATATGCGGGCTATTCTAGTCTTATATTGACTCCATTTAAATTTGTGTAGCGGACCGATGCTATGTTTTGCCTTGTTAAGACAACATTTAAATTGCGGGGTATCTAAACAACATGAATCTATTAATTAATTGTCGGGACCCCGGTTCCGCTTAATATTGCCTAGTTGCATCGCATCTTCGCCATGTCATGCATCATATCATAAACATGCCGATTCTTCTGCCGTATTAAAATATTATTAAATAGTGCATCCGGTGTTTATTTTAGTGCTTTGCTTCTTCACGGATTATGCCGTTGAGTTGATGCGAGTATCGACAAGCCCTTCAGGTAATGTATCTTCATCACTGTTTCCTAGGCGAGCATTCTCCCCCTTTCTACCTATTTTGCATTTATAGTCTTTATTTCCTCCTGTTGATCTATTGCTATCCATGTCGCGATGCTTTAGAGTTCCGTACCAGAAATATTCCGTGCAGCCTTTATATTGCCTTGGACACCTCCTATTACCTGTTGTTTGGTAGATAGATGATCTTGCGAGTCGTAGTCGCAGCACATGTGCGATCCTGTGTCGTGAAGTACCACACGATTGTTGGAATGTTGTCATATGCTTTACGGTGGAGAGGATCATGACTTTAAATACAACTATTAAATTGCTGGGATAACTAATGAAAGAGGCACCGGTGGGAAATATATGCTATTTGGTTTTTCATGTCCACTTGTGTCCCGTAGGCCCCGAGTACTTGATACCTATTCCTTGATTATTCGCACTATCCACATCCGGGAGACCCTATGGATCCCCCTTAGCCAGAGCTTGATTCATTTCTTATTTCTTGGGGCCACAAACTAGTTTGGGGCTTTATTACTATCATGTACTTATGTCATGCTTTACTGCTTTATTTACGATTGTGCGTGGAGCACCTGTACTGTTTTGGATTGTGACACGTTTTCACTGTATCGACAAGCCCAGTCACACTTTCGAGTTCCCAGTCGTTTACCACCGTCTACATAAACCCTGGGTCCGTCTCGGAGCCGGCCAACTTCATTGCGGATAACTTAGTTGGGTGCCCCCCCTGAAATCTTTTATGAATCATGTGATTGCTTTTTCGTGAAAGCCTCGTTGGGTTTTGATTTGGTTTTTCCGAGGTTGATCGTGTGTGTGTTGCTATTTGTGCACCCCTGTAGGGTAAATCTTTCTGAAAGCCGTGTCCGCGGTTATGGACGACTTGGAGCACAGTATCTCGACCATAGACAAGCATAACTAAAGTAGTGCTATAAATTTGACTTAATATGTGACTAGTAATCAGCTTCACTACAATGGAATGGATAATAAAAGTGCCAACAACTGGTGGAACTAGGGTGTATCGTGTCATGTTATACCTGCCTAGTAAGTATCGCAACTCCAATGGAATGAGATAAAAGTGCCAACAAATACTGGGTTTGGGATGTCACATGCTAATTGTATCTGACTAGTAAGTACTGCAACTACAACTGAATGGTTAACTAAAACTGCCCACTACTTATGCTATCAGGATGACTCATGCTATCTATATCTGACTAGTAAGTGCTTCAACTATAATGGAATGAATAAAACTGCCAACTATGTGAGTTCCTCGGTTTGACTTCCTCGTTTCGTCTCGAGGGGGAAATGCCAGGATGGGTATGAGTGGTGTTACTATCAGGTTGGATCTGGATAGGTCTTTCTTATCTCTCTCTAATAGCCGACAGTTTATCGAGTCTCTATAGGTTGTTTAGTGCATGTAGGCGAGAGCCGCCGAATTCTAGCCTCGTCGTGTACTGGCCTCAGTACTGACCGCTCCCTTTTTTCCTTTGCCCTTTGTCGGCACCCCTTTTGTTTTAACAGGTATACGTTCGACATCGTTAGTAGGGTTACCCTTCCGGCTTGGCCTGGGCAGGGTTATGGACGCCATTGGTTATTCTTCAGGGCTCTTAGCTCAATTTGCTTCTTATTCGTACTCGGATGCTATATCGTTTTCAAGGTGATTTGGATCTTTGTATTGTATATCTGTATTCTTGACTCGTTGAGTCGTTGTTGTATATATGTTTTGTGGGTTCCATCATGGACTATTGTGTAATGATATTACTTCGTTTTTCCACCCGCACACAAGTGCCTGGTGGGCATCTTTGAATCGTTTCTATGCGGGTTTGGCGGGGATCGCTAAAACTTGCATAGGGTCGATTCGAGGGTGTTACAAAGTGGTATCAGAGCGCAGCAGTTGCGATACCCCATTTTTCCAGCCTGTAGGATAACCTAGCTAACGGCCGATGTAGAGTGTCAAAAATATTTTGCAAAATCGGTTGGATAGATCTGGTTAGGTCTACTTTTACTCCTTACCCCTATGCTATTCTCCGCTTACCTCTGCGTGTTTTAAATCTGCTCTCTCATCTTTTCTCCGAGTATAGGAATTCTCGTGGTTGGGTTTCCATCGTACCTTCAGGGTTTCGATTCCTTCCTCTTGCAATGGTGTTTCCACATCCGGTCTTCGTGTTATCTGAGTAACCATTCATCTGTTGTACCATTCGGTGGACAAAATCCACTGAAATCTTTCTTTTGTATCTTCAGGTGTTTTCCAACGCGACGACATCTTATACATTAGATGCGATGAAGAGCCTACATCACTCCTTTCTTTTCCGAACACCACTTGTCGAGATCTTCAGTCTAAATTCGAGAGTTGGTTGCATAATTATTCTATTCATGTACGGAGTAATGCTTTGGGTGCGCGATGGACTGATCACCATCCGACTACTCTTATCATTCGCTCTTGTACATTGAATCGGTGGATCAATCCACTTTAATCCTTCCACGGAAGTTAGAGGTGGCCTTATCTTTTGATACCTTTACCTTCGTCCTTTGTTCTTCGGAGTGTTCTCTCAACGAACGTGAGCTATGACCTCTTGTTGGTGGTGTCGCCGATTCCAAGATGGAGAAAGAATTATTGTTAGTGGTGTCGTGAGGATCTACACGAAGTGAGAAGATTCAGACTGTCGGCCTTCTTCCCTGTACCATGAGGCGGATCTCGAGGGCGAGATCCATTGTTAGTGGTGTCGAATTGTAGCACCCCGGTAAAAGCACTACTAGAAAATCGCTGTGTTTTTGTTTTGTGCATCATCATGATCGCATGCTCATGTCATCATGCCACATTGCATTTGAGCATCTTCATGTTTGCATGCATCTGTTTGCCTAAAACTAATTTTCTAAAAGCCTATCTTTGTTTTCTAAATATCCCCCACCTTTATTTCAAATCAAAAACCTCGGACGCTTCCGGATATTTTTGTTTGTCTAAAAACTAATTGCAATAGTCTTATAAATAAATAATTAAAACTTATATTATTTTTTGGGAGGCAGCCAGTTAGGCCCAAAAGGCTAGTCGGCCACCTCCAAACCCTAGCCTAAAACTAGTTCCTACCCAAACCCTAACCCTCACCACTCACCTCACCTAGCCTGCCGACCCAGCCTGTGCGCCGCACCACACCCCTGCGGCACACACCCACCTAGCACCTACACGCGCGCACACCTGATCACAACATGACCCAACACGGTGCACCTAAACCTAACCGGCACAGTCCCACTGCTCCACCACTCCCCAACCTGTTGGGGGATACCTCCGGGTAGGGTCACGCCGTGGTATGGGAGGCCAAGTTAGCCGAGGTCCGGCAAGATCAAAGCAAGTACTGGCCGGGTCACCTCAAGGCAGGCCGAGTCACGGGGTAATCCGGACCTGGGGGCGTACACCTAACCAGCCCTAATCCGACTTAAGCGGTGAGTCGGAAGCGTATGTCTAACCTTTATGCAGGAAAAGGGTGTGGCCGGACGAACCATCACTTCCGGATCGCAGTAACCTTCTAGGAGAAGGAAGGAATCTTGCTGGTCAAAAGGAGCCCCGGTACGCACTGCCTGAGCGAAGCGAGCAAGGACTGGACCACCGGGGCGTGGCCGACAAGCGTGACGACGCCCGTGTCAGCTGACGAGCTAAAGCGTAGCTGACGAGGGGCGGGGCATGGCTCACGTAGCTAAAGCATAGCTGACGAGGGGGAAAAAGCACCCCGGTCAGTTTACCACTTTGGGAGGGAGCATATTCTTAGGAATATGCCTCCACGTATGCCCTAGGCTAAAACCGAGCCTCCCCTATAAAAGGGGGGCTAGGGCTTCAGTAGGGGGGTGGGATTTTGATTCTCTGGACAGTTCTGTTAAGGTCTAGGGTTTGAGCTGAGATCGGTGGGTGAGAGTAAGAGAGCTTCTTCTTCCTCCTCTCGCCAATACAGCTCTAGGAGCACTTGTAACCTTGGAAGAAAATCAATACGAGTTTTGGTGTGGAGAATCACTTCGCTATCCCTCCCTGGATTCCCCTAGCGCATATTAGTCCCTACCATCTGCCTATACATGGCATCTACCGTGACACCACCACGACAGTTGGCGCCCACCGCGGGGCTAGCGGCGCTAGCAGGGGTCAAGATCCGGACGGGAAACTTCATCGCCACTGGAGAGCGCATCGTCTCCGGGCTCGTCCAGCGCTTTGAAGCGCGGGACTTCGTCAGCGACAACGCAGGCTGCTTCGGCACGCGCCCTCTCCCGCGCAACGGCGTCTTCCTCAAGCTCGGCGCACACAAGGCCTACGTCGCGGTGGACGTGTCAGGCATTCATCTGCGCCACGTTGTCGAAGCAGGCGAACCGCCCCTCACTGCGGCTCGCGGGAGACGTATCGCTCGTTCCTCGGACCATGCAGAGGTAATGATGACAGCGCCGGGAGAGGTTACGAGCAAGGATCCGGCGCTAGATCCGGAAGTGACACCCAAGGCACCAAGGAAAGGTAGGGGTCCTCCGCTAGAGAGGCCGGAGAACATGCTGAGAGTGGCGATAGATAGCTTGGCAAACCCTGTAGTAGCAGCGGTAGATCCGGCTCGCGCACAGGCCGAGCTGGAAGAAACTCGGCAGAAAATACTTGAGGGCGCAAAGAAAATAGCCGAGGCCCAACGGTCGTTGAACATGACGCTGCGTGAGTACTTAAAGGCGAACAAAGTTGATGCTGTAAAAGTTAAACGGAGGAATCTCATGAGCGAGATGAACAGAGAAGGTGATGTCGAAATCGAGGAATCAGAGAACTGTCTATCTGTGGGGCTGCCGAGGTACAGTACCCCGGCCCAGAACCTCAGAGCGGCGGATGCAGCTGCATCCGAGTTAGAAGGACTGACGGGTGAAGCCCGGCAAAGGCAGCAAAACCGAGTTAACGAGTTGGTTCGGATCGCGAACAGGCAAAACGAGGAACTGCTCAGGGCGAACCCGGAGAGATCTGGAGCCTCCAAGATCGTCCATTTGGCGATGGGTAACCCGGAGAAATCCGCTGGAGCTGCGTCGTCCCCTCACGGCGATCCAAGGAGAGAGGAGGTGGTAACCTCGGCCAGACGGAACAAACAGATTGTCCCGTATGACCCGACACAGGCGGGGAAAGAAAAAGGAGCGCAGAAAAATAATGATCGACGGAGTGTGAGCCGAGGCGAAGCTGGCCGAGGTAACCGTGACCAAGGCAATGTCGGTCGGAGGAACGTTGTCAACGGCAATGCCGGGCAGCAGCGGAACATACCAAGGCAAGAGCATAGTGCCGGCCGAGGTATCCAACAGAAAGGCGCACCGCACGAGCAAAACCGGTATAATGACGGTGATTCGGAGATGGCGAATGCGGGATATCCGAGACCGGACTATCATGTGATAGGTTCAAGACTGGAAAACAGGGATTTGATGCCGGACAATGCAAGGTTAAAGCTGGATCAACTATATAGGTCAGAACAGATAGAATGTCAGGGTCCACCGGGTCCAGCATGTTTTGGACCCCGGATAATGAAAGAGCCACCAATCCCGAACTTTCAATTGCCCAGGGGGACCAAGACCTATGACGGAAGTACCAAGCCAGAGGATTGGCTGATAAACTATGTTACTGCTATAAAAATTGCCACAGGCAACCTGAGATGGGCCGTACGATATGTACCCCAGATGTTGGAAGGGCCGGCAAGGGTGTGGTTGAACAATTTGCCGCCAGGAAGCATCAACTGCTGGATTGATTTTGAGGAGATGTTCATCAGCAATTTTTCGACTACGTATCAAAGGCCAAATAGGCCACAGACCCTAGCTATGTGCAAACAGTGACCCAATGAGACGGACCGGGAGTTCTTGACCCGGTGGTGTACCGTGAGAAATTCGTGTGAGGGCGTGATAGAATCACAGGCCATAGCATGGTTTGCACAGGGGTGCAGGTATGGAAGCGAGTTATGGATGAAGTTGCAACGAAAAATGCCGGCAATGTTGGCAGAGATGATCCGGATCGCAGATTCGTACGCATTGGGTGACCCGACCCAACCAAGGCTCGCATCGAACGAGTCAAGCGATGAGTACTATCAGAGGGATGGATCCGGATCATCCCGGAGAAATGATTACAGAGGAAAAAGGAGAGATGATCGACCGGATCATCGGTACGGTTCGCGCCAAGTAGCAGCCGTGAGTCAAGATCAACCCAGAGCAGGGGGTAGTCAGCGCCAGAAAACTGGAGGTCAGTGGACCCCAAGGAACGATGGGAAGAAAACTTGGACACCGGAGCAAAAGAAGCAATGGCAAGAAAGGAAAGACCGTCCGAGGTATACTTACGAGTTAATGTTGGACCAACCATGTAAGTTTCACACGGCAAATCCGAACAGCCCAACGGGTCATACGACAAGGCAATGCGAGTGGATGCGCAAGATCGAGCAAGGTGGTTCGGGGAATGCTCAGGCACCCCAGAATGATCAGCCTCGGCAGGAGTTATCCCGGCAGCAATTGCTCTCCGGAGCGAACACGCAACAGCTGATGTTGCCTCCCCCTCCGCCGAGGTATGATAACAATGAAAGAAGGGATGCAGTGCACCAAGTAGAAAATCAGCAGCAGCCGGATCAGAGGCACCCCGGAAATGAGGGGAGAAACGAGTACAGGGAGCATCACCAGAGCTACTGTGTATTTACCACAGAAGAAACTGATAGAAAAAGCTTGCAGTGTAGGCATATGGAGGTGAATGCGGTAATGCCGGCAGTGACGAGGTACATGCCTTGGTCCGATCAGGAAATCACTTGGAGCATTAGGGATCACCCCAAGCTCATGCCGAGCCCTGGTTCGTATGCGTTGGTGCTGGATCCTACATTCATTGGGCCTAACATCAACGTAAGATTCTCAAAGGTACTGATCGACAACGGCAGTAGCATAAATATCATGTACGCGGACACAATGCGCAAGTTGGGCATTTCGGAGAACATGCTCCAGGCCACGAGAACAACTTTCCATGGCATTGTGCCCGGCATTTCTTGCGAGCCCATAGGCAAGGTCCTCGGGTCGACGTCTTGTTCGGCACGAGGGCCAATTGCCGAACTGAAAATCTAGAGTTCGAAGTAGTGAACTTGGAAAGCGCGTATCATGCATTGCTCGGAAGGCCAGCGCTGAACAAGTTCATGGCAAGTTGTCATATAAGCTATTTGAAAATGAAATTGCCCGGACCAAACAGAGTAATTACAATTGCTGGGGACTTCCGACGTTCCATGGAGTGTGCGTCGGCCGGATCAAACTTAGCCGAGTCACTTGTGATCGCGCGGGAAAAAAGAAAAATTCAAGAGGTGGCGGCATTGGCTCAGTCCGCGCAGCAGTATATGCCGGCGCTGAGTAACCCCCATGGAACTGTCTCCTTCCAGGCCACGAAAGATACCAAGAAGGTTCCTATTGATGACATGTTCTCAGAGCGCACCGTAACAATTGGTGCCAGGCTAAGTGATAAATAGGAAAGCGAGCTCGTCAGCTTCCTCCATGAGAATCGGGACATTTTTGCTTGGTCCACACAGGATTTGCAAGGTGTTCCGAGGGAGTTGGCCGAGCACTCTTTAAATGTGAGACCCGGAGCTAAGCCGGTGAAGCAACCTCTCCGCCGCTTCACCGAAGATAGGAGAAAAGTCATTGGGGATGAGATAGCTCGGTTGCTAGCTGCAGGATTTATCATGGAAGTTCTTTACCCGGATTGGCTGTCTAATCCGGTGCTGGTGGAAAAGAAGAAAGATGATCCGAACGTGGCAGTGGTTTGGCGCATGTGTATCGACTACACGAACCTGAACAAGGCGTGTCCGAAAGATCCATTCCCGCTGCCAAGAATAGATCAGGTCATAGACTCAACTGCGGGATGTGAACTGTTGTCATTCATCGATGCTTACTCCGGTTTCCACCAGATACCTTTGAATCCGGATGATCAAATAAAGACTGCGTTTATTACCCCGTATGGGGCTTATTGCTATTGCACCATGCCGTTTGGTTTACGTAATGCAGGAGCAACGTACCAGAGATGTATGCAGAAATGTTTGCATGACCAAATAGGTCGAAATGTATAGGTATACGTGGATGATGTGGTAATCAAGACCAAGGAAAGCAAAACGCTCCTTGACGATATCAGGCAAACATTCGCAAACCTAAGGAGGTTCCGGATGAAACTTAACCCGGAGAAATGCACCTTCGGTGTCCCGGCCGGAAAATTGCTTGGCTTTCTGGTTTCCAGCCGAGGTATCGAAGTTAATCCAACCAAGATCCAGCCATCGAACGAATGGAACTGCCGAAGTGTCTTAACGATGTCCAGAAGTTTACAGGTTGCCTGGCCTCGTTAAGTCGGTTTGTATGTCGATTAGGAGAAAAGGCATTGCCTCTCTATCAACTCATGAAAAAGTCGGATAAGTTCATTTGGACGCCGCAGGCAGATGAGGCCTTTACCCACCTAAAGAAAATGTTGGCCACGGCGCCAGTGCTAGCCTCGCCACTATCAAAAGAGCCGATGTTGCTCTATATAGCCACAACCAACCGAGTTGTAAGTGCAGTGATAGTGGTGGAGCGTAATGAGAAAGGTAAGTCAGTGCAAAGGCCGGTGTATTATTTGAGTGAAGTGTTGTCAACCTCAAAGCAGAACTACCCACACTATCAAAAAGTGGTGTATGGCGTGTACATGGCCGCCAAGAAATTGAAGCATTACTTTGAAGAGCATCCCATCCGGGTCATATGTGAGGCCCCTATATCCGAGATAATGAGTAACAAGGATGCAAGCAGCAGGATTGCAAAATGGGCAATTGAGTTAGCTCCTTACGCCCCGCAGTATGACCGGAGAGAAGCCATAAAGTCTCAGGCTATGGCAGACTTTTTCGTGGATTGGGCCGAGGTACAGTACGAACCACCACTTCCGGATCCGAACTATTGGCGGATGCACTTTGACGGATCAAAAACCAAAACCGGGCTAGGTGCCGGGGTTGTACTCACGTCGCCAAAGAAGGACTAGTTGAAATACGTGCTGCAGATCCACTTCACCGCATCACATAATGTCGCTGAGTATGAAGCACTTGTGCATGGGCTCAAGGTAGCAAAGGAAATCGGTATATGTCGGATTATATGCTTTGGCGACTCGGACTTAGTGGTGCAGCAAGTGTCCGGAGTATGGGACGCTCTTGATCCAAACATGGCACTATACAGATTTCACGTGCAGAAGATTTCTGGTTACTTTGAGGGATGCGAATTTCATCACGTACCCTGAGTGGAAAATGAGGCTGCGACATGCTGTCGAAGCTCGGGTCAACCAGACAAGCAATTCCACCGGGTGTAGCATTAGAGCACCTCAATAAATCATCCATCAGGCCATCCCCGGAATCCGAGTCCATCTACGTCCCGGAGGACGCAGAGTCCGGAGCAGCGCCCATGGACATTGACACGGGGAGTGGTGCGCAAAACCCGGGGACTATTTCAGCAAACCCGAGGACTGCTTCGCAAAACCCGGGGACTGCTCAGCGTAGTCCGGTTGAAGTTATGCCGGTGGATCATATGGAGATAGACGAGGACGTGTTCCCCGTGCGGCCAATACCGGCTTGGGAACTACCTATATTTCAATTCCTGAAAGATGGAATGTCACCCACTGAGGAGGTGTTGTCCAGGCAAACACAGAGGAGGGCAAAAGCTTACACGATCATCAATTCCGAGTTATACAAAAGAAGTGTGACCAATGTCCTCCAGCGGTGTGTTGACCCGGACGAAGGGCTTGAAATCATCCGAGATATACATCAGGGGGAGTGCAGGCATCACGCCTCATCCCGAGCCTTGGTAGCGAAAGCTTTCCGACACGGATTCTACTGGCCAAACGCCTTAGAGCAGGCAGAAGATCTGGTGAGAAAATGTAATGGTTGTCAGAGGTACGCCACAAAGACGTATATGCCAATGTCGGAACTCAAGACCATCCCAATCACTTGGCCATTTGCCGTATGGTGCCTGGATATGGTAGGCCTGTTCAAACCAGCGAGAGGAAACATGACTCACATTTTGGTAATGGTGGACAAGTTTACAAAGTGGATCGAGGTAAAGCCTATAATAAAATGTGATGGAGCTACGGCCGTAACTTTTCTCAAAGATATCATCTTGAGGTACGGTTATCCACACATTATCATAACTGATAATGGCACAAATTTTGCGGAAGGAGCATTTTCTCGCTTCTGCCGGGATAAAAGGATCCGACTTGACGTAGCTTCGGTAGCCCACCCCGCATCGAACGGGCAAGTGGAAAGATCCAACGGATTAGTGTTATCCGGGATAAAACCCCGACTCATTGAGCCACTGCAAAGATCAGCGGGGTGCTGGATAGAAGAACTACCAGCAGTACTGTGGAGTTTAAGAACAACTCCGAATCGATCAACAGGCTATACGTCGTTTTTTCTGGTATATGGGGCAGAAGCTGTATTACCAGCCGACATAGAGCATGATTCGCCTAGAGTCACCCAATACACAGAAGTCGAAGTGCAAGAATCCCGACAAAATGATGTTGATCTGCTGGAAGAAGCGAGAGAACTGGCACTGTCCAGATCCGCCATATATCAGCAAAATCTCCGACGCTATCATAGCCGGAAAGTGTGCCCCCGGGTCTTCTGGGAAGGCGATCTGGTGCTCCGGTTGGTACAACATACTACTGGAATGCATAAATTATCCCCCCCCATGGGAAGGGCCGTTCATCGTGAGCAAAGCATTGCACAACGATTCTTACTATCTTATAGATGCAAAGCCACAGGAAAAGAGCAAGGCGGACAGGTCCGGAGAGGAATCCAAGCGACCATGGAATGTAGCTCTACTTCGTCCCTTCTGCACTTAGCTAAGAAGTGTATGTATCCAAGTGTCGGTATGTATGTCGGCAATGAGTTTATCAATGAAATGTTGGCACCTCGAGCAGTAACTCGGGGACTGCCTTAATAATATTTGTTGTCTTTTATTATTTGTGCGTCGGCTGGAATAGGTTATTCTACTTAGCTCGGATTAGTAGTGTGTGAGCACCAAAAACCCAACTCTTCGACTTGCTGCTGTCCAACAAGAATTGGCTTCATGGCAAGCAAGATAACAAGTTTGGAATTGCGTAGCACATGAAAAACGACTAAGGAAAAGAATTTATTCGAGCCGACGTTTATTTTCCGGACTAATCCCGTATTTATTTTCGAGCTAAGTCTAAAAGTTTCCCAGTATTGTTAAGACAATTTTTAGGCTCAGATTCGTAAGTTGTAAAACCGAATCAAGGTAGACACGAACCGAGCCAAAAGATTGAACGAACAAGAAAAAGAAACTTGGGGACTACGCCCACGTTAATCCGGCATAAGTACTCGGTAGCAAAATATCACATGTATTTGGAATACAATTCCACCCGGCATACCGGGGATCTCATGAATTTTCAAGTGTTTTTACTTAGGAGCAGCAGGACGGAGTTCGACATCATCATCGTCCTCTTCGATATCCGAAGCAGTGTCCTCCTCGGATTCACCCGAGTCATCTTCAATGTTCTCAACTTCCTCTTCGCCTGCGGCTTCCAGGAAGCTCGGACCCTCAGTCCATTCATGAATGGGGGCATATTCAATAAGGCTGTGGGCGCAAGCCTGGCGCCGAGCTACCCACTCCGGGTCATCTGTCCATTTGGACCCGGTGCGTAGCCGTGTGAGGAGGCTGAGATCTATCTTTTGGTACCATGTCAAAACGTGGTGAAGGACGGTATTGGCAGCAGTGCGGCCAGCGGATTCTCGCCAGAGGTCGAGCTGGGTCTCAACTTCTGAAAGCTTTTCAGCGAGCTGCGTAATTCTCTCCGGAGCGTCATCGGCGGGCCAGAAGGCGTGGAAGATCCGGACTGAAACATCGACGAGGTCCCGGCCGTAGTTCTTGATAATCTCCACGCGAGATGACAGGCTGACCAACATGTCCTCCATGTCAAAGGGAATGGGGTCACCCTCAGCAGTGACCGGAGTACCTCTCTCTCGGCGGAAATTGGCAACAGCAGCACGTGCAATGGCAGTACCCTCTAGAAAGTGGCCTGGGAAACAAGGCAAAGGACAAAGTTGAGAAAATAAGACATGAGAGGTAACCCAGAGAAGTAAGGCGGATAAAGGAAAAGAAGTTACGAGAGATGTGACTGTCAATCCGGGTCAACTCCTTGATGCAAGCATCACGCCTTTTTCGAAGCTTCTCGAGCTCAGCATTTGCCGACCCAAGTTTGACCTCGGCTTCCTGTAGGAGTTCGCGATCCTTAGCACTTTGGAGTTGGAGGCGCTCGCATTCCTCGGTGTAGTCCTGGCCAACCCTTTTCAGCTCGGTTTGGTGCTACACCTTCATCTTAGCCATTTCAGCTTTGAGCTTGGCTATGTCATCATCCTTGGTCCGGAGGAGGACGAGCTCATCATCTTTTTTCTTCAGCTCAGCTTGATGCTGTCCTGCTTGTTCGAGAAAATGCAGCATCATGTCAGGCACATGCACACTTTCTTCAAGCAATGCTAAAACCGTGTGTTGGCCCGGCAGAGCCGAGGTGTGAATGTTTGCCGAGCCAAGGAGGTAAAATGATGAGAATCACAGTAAGAACAGATAAGAAGGACGTACCCTTGATCTGCTCTAGGTTCTTTCGCATTATTTTGTTTTCAGCCTCCACCCCAGCTGCGGAAACCGAACAATCAGATTCATTCGGCAAGTAAAGTGGAAGAAGAATGAGGAAAGGAGTGTGAAAGAAATTTACCCCTTTTCTCATATTCAGTGATGAGTGCAGCCTATTTCGTGCGAAGATTTTTATGTGTATCCAACAAGCGCTGAAATTCGGCACTTCGGCGGTTAGTGGTCACCTGAAAAAGATACAGAAACTTAAGTCAGCCTAGTGCATGTTCGAAGTGTACTAAAACCTGGGCCAAGTGGAACTTAACCGGGCTCTAGGTGTGTGCATGTTCGAAGTTTACTAAAACCCGGGCCAAGTGGAACTTAACCCGGCTCCAGGTGTGTGCATGTTCGAAGTTTACTAAAACCCAAGCCAAGTGGAACTTAACCCGGCTCTAGGTGTGTAAAACCCGGGCCAAGTGGAACTTAACCCGGCTCTAGGTGTGTGCATGTTCGAAGTTTACTAAAACCCGGGCCAAGTGGAACTTAACCCGGCTCTAGGTGTGTGCATGTTCGAAGTGTACTAAAACCCGGGCCAAGTGGAAGTTAACCCGACTCTAGTTGTGTGCATGTTCGAAGTTATTATGGAGCTACATTAGTTCTATTAAAGAGCATCCGGACGAGTAACAAGTTACTCCCCCGGAGGCTCGGGGACTAATGGTTATTATCTACAATTTACGAAGGAGAAACGACGTACCTCCATCATCCGTCCTGCGAGGTTAATGGCCTTGGCGGCGGTATTCACTTGATCCGACTCGTGGATTACCTCGGCCTTGTTCCAGTTCATGACGAACTCCATTAGGCTTGGGGGGTATCGTTCGCCTGAGGGCATATGTGGCGTCACCAAACCCTTGGCATGTGCTTCCTTCCTCTCCACCAAGGCAAGGGCGGGGCTGGTATGTAGAACCAACTGCTGAGACTCAGTTGGCTCGGCAAACGCGTCTTTTGCCGCTGGTGTCTTCTTGGGGAGCATGGACTCAAGGGTACGTTGCCCAGGCTCGGCAGTGCTGGGCTTGGTAACGTCTTGAGTTTTCTTACCCTTGGCTTGCTGGGAAGAAGGAGCCGTAGCAGCGGTTTTCCCCTGCCGAGGTTGGGAGGACTCGGAAGATGCAGACGAACTGGGCGCTGCTACCTTCGTTGCTGGACTTGGTGCCGGCGCTAACGTTTTCGCTGTCGGGGTTGGTGCTACTGACGAGGCTGGAGTTGGTGCTGTCTTGGCTGCTGGTACTAGAACAGATGCTGGAGTCGAGGTATCTTTTGTGGCTGCTGGTTGTGGCGTCGCAGAGGTAGTGGCTGCTGTTGTTCTGGCTGGGCCAGTTTCCCCCGCCCTAGGATGATCTGGAGCAGCCGCAGAGCTTTCCGGAATGGGGCTCAGCGGACGTGACTCGTCGTCACATCGGGGTGAGGGGCTGGCCCAGAGAGGCGATGAGATACTGGACCCACTCTAAGGGACCTCCACCAGAGCCCTGTGAGATCAGGTAACGTCAGAAGGAAAATTACGACGAAGTAAGGAAGAGCGAGTTACAGAAGAAAGAAGGGCTTACGCATCCGAGGTTTTGCCTGCTCTGGGTTTCGGATCCCTTCGTGCTGGGGCCTTCTTTCGCCTTTTAACAGGCTCGGAAGGTCCGGAGGAGTAGCTTGCGGAGGCCGCGTGCTTTTTCTTTGGCGCCACCAGAACTGGCTCGCCTGTGGCGAGAGGAGGATCCTCGTGGATATGGCCACCGGCATGAGCTGATGGCGGAAAAGCAAAAGAAAGGGGGACAGCCTCAAACGGTTCAATTATCTCGATATCCGAGTAATCTTCATCATCGGGTCAATCTCTGGCAGAAGAGAAGTTACCCGTGGGTCGTTTCGTGGCGTCAGTCATGGGGAGAAACATCTCTTGGTCCGGCTCCTCCACGTCCGAAGTCTCCCGGTCCGGTGCCCACTTAAGGGTCGGATCAGTGCCGTCCTCGAGCGTTTGCTGAAGGAATAGCTGAGGAAAAGAGTAAACAGACGAATCAAAAATGCAACAATAATAGACAAGTAACTGGTCCGGGGTAAGTCTGCTACATGAAACTTACCATGGGAGGAAGCCGGTCGCGGCAGAAGTGCTCAATCCCCCAAGTCCAATCAGAGGAGAAATCCTTCTGAGTGGTGAAAAGAGCCTTAACCCGGCGGAAGATCTCCGTATTGTTCAGGTCGAAAGATGAAGTCCGGTTGGGATCGCGGCCGTAGCTCATGTGGCACACCTTGTGGGTGCGCTTCTGGAGAGGGGAGATCCGGTTGCGCACGAAAGTGATCATCGCATCCTCGTTGCGCAACCCGAGCTCCTTCAGCTCCGCGAACCTCTTACTCACTTGGTTGGCCAGGGCCGTAGGTTTTTTTGGAACGGCGTCCCACAGATCCGGGTTTGGCGGACCCGGAGTATAGGGAAGCAACCGGATCAAATCTTCGGTCCCTGTGTTCCGGACATAAAAGAACGTCCGGGCCCAACCTTTGCAGGATTCTAGCCCTGTGACCCGAGGGAAAACAGAAAACCTCCGGGGTGAGATGGAGGCTGCTCCGAACTGCGTGAGCTGCTTGTCCTCCGGGTCAGCGTGAATGTCGGGGATAACGTTGCGGCGAAGGGCGAAAAACTGCATCCGCAGCTCCTTTGTGGGCCACAATCCGGCGTAGCCTTCAATCGTAGAGGCAAAAGCAGAGAGGGAAGTAATGGCATTGGCCGAAAGATGGTGCGGCTGGAGATGGTAAGTGCTGAGCCAATCATGGAAGAAATCACTCACCGGGAGACCGAAGCCCCACTGAAAATGAGACAGGAATACAATGAACTCTCCGGGGTTGGGCGAAGGCGCTAGCTCGGCGGAGGCGAGGCGAGCAGCGACGCCGACAGGGAGGCGTCTAGTCCGGTAGAGCCAATCCAAATCATCCTGGCAGACCCAGGAGCCGGCCCATGCGCCGCGGTCCGCAGAGGCGGCGTCCTCCTCCATCTCTTGTTCAGCAATGGCGAGCTCTTCTTCAGTCATCTGCTCCTCGAAGCCCTCGCTGGCGCTGGAGGCGGCGGGGGAGAGCGGCTTGGATTGGCGAGGACCCGTAGCGAGAGATTGACATCGCAGCGATGGAGACGTAGAGGTGAAACAGAGAAGTGCGGCGGCGACGCTGTTTTTTGGCAGTGCTGGCGGCAGCGCAGTCGCGAGGAAGACGAAGGAGAGTAGCAGCGGGCAGACGCGTGCGGAGGGGAAAAATCCTAAGGAACGCACCCCTCCGCTATTTAACCACCCACGTAAGCGGTGAGTGGGATCGCGCCCTGTGGACCGGCCACGCGCTATGGCCGTGTATTACCCGTCTGGACCAATCAGCAAGGAGCCACACGGAAGGCCTCAGGGCGGAAAGAATCCTGGGACGTGATGCACTGATGCGGTAAACGAGGGGGCAGGCGTGATGTGACCCGCGCACAGTGAAGACTGACAGTTACTGCGGCGATTACTGTACTGTCCCTTAAAATAAGACAACACAATGATTACCCTTCACATGGGCTAGCGTACGAAAGAAGGAAGTAAGACCCGGATAGAGCTGTGGTAACCCGGCCGGCAAGTGAAAACTTGCAACGTGCGAAGGGAACGTAAATCCAAGCCGTCCGAGGTACAGAGGTAACTCGGCAAGTAGTGACAGGAGCACGAGATGGAACCTGGTGTGGCCTTAGCGGCCAAGGCGGCTAAGACCGCACCACCTTCGGGGACTAATGTTGGGGGGATAGCTCCGGGTAGGGTCACGCCATGGTATGAGAGGCCGAGTTAGCCGAGGTCCGGCAAGATCAAAGCAAGTACTGGCCGGGTCACCTCAAGGAAGGCCGAGTCACGGGGTAATCCGGACCTGGGGGCGTTCACCTAACTAGCCCTAATCCGACTTAAGCGGTGATTCGGAAGCGTATGTCTAACCTTTATGCAGGAAAAGAGTGTGGTAGGACGAACCATCACTTCCGGATCGCAGTAACCTTCTAGGAGAAGGAAGGAATCTTGCTGGTCAAAAGGAGCCCCGGTATGCACTACCTGAGCGAAGCGAGCAAGGACTGGACCACCGGGGTGTGGCCGACAAGCGTGACGACGCCCGTGTCAGCTGACAAGCTAAAGCGTAGCTGACGAGGGGCGGGGCATGGCTCACATAGCTAAAGCATAGCTGACGAGGGGGAAAAAGCACCCCGGTCGGTTTACCACTTTGGGAGGGAGCATATTCTTAGGAATATGCCTCCACGTATGCCCTAGGCTGAAACCGAGCCTCCCCTATAAAAGGGGGGCTAGGGCTTCAGTAGGGGGGTGGGATTTTGATTCTCTAGACAGTTCTGTTAAGGTCTAGGGTTTGAGCTGAGATCGGTGGGTGAGAGTAAGAGAGCTTCTTCTTCCTCCTCTCGCCAATACAGCTCTAGGAGCACTTGTAACCTTGGAAGAAAATCAATACGAGTTTTGGTGTGGAGAATCACTTCACTATCCCTCCCTGGGTTCCCCTAGCGCATATTAGTCCCTACCATCTGCCTATACATGGCATCTGCCGTGACACCACCACGACACAACCGCCTCGATCCCCTAGCCCCACCCCGACGCGACCGACCATGTCGTGATTCCCCACCCCGATGAAATCTTCCCTAGACGCGTCGCTCCTCTCTCTGTCTCACGCTCGCTCACCCGTCGCTATCGCCCTGTCCTTTGCCCCGCTGCGTGTGCCGCCGTCCTCGGTGCCTCCCCGCTGCCGCCAAGCTCGGCGTTGTTCGTCGCTAGGTGCTGCGTCGTCTCGCGACCACGCGTCCCCCTCCTCCGCAAGCTCCTCGCGACGCCACCGGATCCCCTCGTCGTGGTACCCGCAACACCACCAACCGCCGGCCCTGCCTCTGAGCACGGCCCTGCCTCGCACTCGCCCGCATAGCCGACCTTGCTCCCGTCCCATGTCAAGCTCCACCCGGCCCCGCTACTGCGACGGGCGGCCCTCCTCTCTGCATCCTCCTGACCCGGACGAGCCTGGCCCAGCCTCGCTCGGACCCCGTGAGCGCCGCGGCCCTAGGACGCCGCCGTCGGCCTCCTCGCCGGCACCGCCCTACAAGCCCAGCCCTGTTGCTTCTCGCCTCCCTCTCTGGCCGCCTCCCTCATCCTCGACAGCCCTATTTGTGCTCCTCGTTGCCGCTGCTCTAGGACCCGATCCCCGAGTCCCTCTGTCGCGAGGTGCCGCCGCATCGTCCGCTTCGCGCGATGCCAACGAGGTCCTGCCTCCTTGCCTCTACGCTGTACCACGGCCTCCTCTCGCTGACGCTTCACTGCCCCGTGTGCGTACTTCGATGGCGCCCTCCCCCCGAGCTTCTGCGGCCCCTGTTCTTTGTCTGTCCGCCGGTGCGTGTAAGCCAGGAGGTGCACGCCCGTGTCCGTGCGTGTATGTGTTGGTGCTTGTGTGTTTCTTGTATTCAAGGCAGTGACCTCACTCCATATTCACAGTACCCGGACCTCTGCCTAGATCCCATCTACGCTATCAAGATCTCAACACCGTGTATGAGTGCATCTGAAGACCAAACCCCAGAGTCCGGAGATCAAGACCGATCCCAGCATCCGAAGACCGAACCGAACCCTCGGAACCCCAAGATCTTCGGACCTTGATGTATGACCCTATCCGAGACCCCCTATTTTTATAATATATGATATCTATCCTATTGCATATTAAATTGTTCATGCTTGCATACATATTGCGGTTTTGGGGTATTATGCCGATTCACCTAAATTAAATATGGAGCATATATGCGGGCTATTCTAGTCTTATATTGACTCCATTTAAATTTGTGTAGTGGACCAATGCTATGTTTTGCCTTGTTAAGATAACATTTAAATTGCGGGGTATCTAAACAACATGAATCTATTAATTAATTGTCGGGACCCTGGTTCCGCTTAATATTGCCTAGTTGCATCGCATCTTCACCATGTCATGCATCATATCATAACATGCCGATTCTTCTGCCGTATTAAAATATTATTAAATAGTGCATCTAGTGTTTCTTTTAGTGCTTTGCTTCTTCACGGATTAGGCCGTTGAGTTGATGCTAGTATCGACAAGCCCTTCGGATAATGTATCTTCGGTAGTGTTTCCTAGGCGAGCATTCTCCCCCTTTCTACCTATTTTGCATTTATAGTCTTTATTTCCTCCTGTTGATCTATTGCTATCCATGTCGCGATGCTTTAGAGTTCCGTACCAGATATATTCCGTGCAGCCTTTATATTGCCTTGAACACCTCCTATTACCTGTTGTTTGGTAGGTAGATGATCTTGCGAGTCATAGTCGCTTGCTCAGGTGCGATCCCGTGTCATGAAGTACCACACGGTTGTTGGAATGTTGTCTTATGCTTTACGGTGGAGAGGATCATGACTTTAAATACAACTATTAAATTGATGGGATAACTAATGAAAGAGGCACCGGTGGGCAATATATGCTATCTGGTTTTTCATGTACACTTGTGTCTCGTAGGCCAGAGCCTATCCACATCCTTGATTATTTGCACTATCCACATGATACATGTTCCTTGATACATGTTCCTTGATTATTCGCACTATCCACATCCGGGAGACCCTATGGATCCCCCTTAGCCAGAGCTTGATTCATTTCTTATTTCTTGGGGCCACAAACTAGTTTGGGGCTTTATTACTATCCTGTACTTATGCCATGCTTTACTGATTTATTTACGATTGTGCGTGGAGCACCTGTACTGTTTTGGATTGTGACACGTTTTCACTGTATCGACAAGCCCAGTCACACTTTCGGGTTCCCAGCCGTTTACCGCCATCTACACAAACCCTGGGTCCATCTCGGAGCCGGCCAACTTCGTTGCAGGTAGCTTAGTGGGGTGGCCCCCTAAAATCTTTTATGAATCATGTGATTGCTTTGTCGTGAAAGCCTCGTTGGGTTTTGATTTGGTTTTTCCGAGGTTGATTGTGTGTGTGTTGCTATTTGTGCACCCCTGCAGGGTAAATCTTTCTGAAAGCCGTATCCGCGCTTATGGACGACTTGGAGCACAGTATCTCGATCATAGACAAGCATAACTAAAGTAGTGCTATAAATTTGACTTAATATGTGACTAGTAATCAGCTTCACTACAATGGAATGGATAATAAAAGTGCCAACAACTAGTGGAACTAGGGTGTATCGTGTCATGTTATAACTGCCTAGTAAGTATCGCAACTCCAATGGAATGAGATAAAAGTGCCTACAACTACTGGGTTTGGGATGTCACATGCTAATTGTATTTGACTAGTAAGTACTGCAACTACAACTGAATGGTTAACTAAAACTGCCCACTACTTATGCTATCAGGATGACTCATGCTATCTATATCTGACTCGTAAGTGCTTCAACTATAATGGAATGAATAAAACTGCCAACTGTGTGAGTTCCTCGGTTTGACTTCCTCGTTTAGTCTCGAGCGGGAAATGCCAAGATGGGTATGAGTGGTGTTACTATCAGGTTGGATCCGGATAGGTCTTTCTTATCTCTCTCTAATAGCCGACAGTTTATCGAGTCTCTATAGGTTGTTTAGTGCATGCTTCGCTGCCGCTTCAGTCCACCATACCTATGTAGGCGAGAGCCGCCGAATTCTAGCCTCGTCGTGTACTGGCCTCAGTACTCACCGCTCCATTTTTTCCTTTGCCCTTTGTCGACACCCCTTTTGTTTTAACAGGTATACATTCGACGTCGTTAGTAGGGTTATCCTTCCGGCTTGGCCTGGGCAGGGTTATGGACGCCATTGGTTATTCTTCAGGGCTCTTAGCTCAATTTGCTTCTTATCCGTACCCGGATGCTATATCATTTTCAAGCTGATTTGGATCTTTGTATTTTATATCTGTATTCTTGACTCGTTGAGTCGTTGTTGTATATATGTTCTATGGGTTCCATCGTGGACTATTGTGTAATGATATTACTTCATTTTTCCACCCGCACACAAGTGCCTGGTGGGCATCTTTGAATCGTTTCTATGCGGGTTTGGCAGGGATCGCTAAAACTTGCATAGGGTCAATTCGAGGGTGTTACAGCCCACTCGAAGAAGTTATATCCAATAGTTGCGCAACGTGTGATTTGATCACAGGGATATCACTTGTCAGAACGAGTCAAGTAGCATTGTTCGATAATAAGATTGAACACGATATGGTGATGTCATTGATCAGATCTCAGACAATGCAAGTATCGAGAGACAAAGCGAATAAGACACGACTGTCCCGGTTCAAACGACGAAAGATCTTTTTGGAACGCATAGGTGTCACATGGCCATCCAGGTCCCTCTGTCGATCATTGGTGCGGGAGTGTCCCAGCCATGTATGGAGTGTTCTCAAACCATGGGGTATCACGCTTAAGGGCTTGATGATGCTTAGAGAGTGTTTATAGGATCAGAAGAATCGACGAAGAATAGTAGAGAGAAAACCAGAAGGTTTCAGTAAGTCCGGAGGATGTCCAGAGTGGAGGTGGAAGGTGTTCCATAGCCACAGAGGTTGAATAATATGTGAATGGATGTTAAATATTGATTTAATCATTTATTCATAATTATTTAATAAAAGAGAAAATCAATTTAAATGGTCAGAGGCTTAATGGGCCAATTCCGGAGGGAAGAGGGCCCATTAGGGAAAGGAGAGAGGGAGAGGGGGCAAGGGGTGGCCGGCTGGGCCAAGCCCCATGCGCGGGGTTCACTAGGGCTGGCCGGCGGCTGCCCCTCCCCCTCCTCTCCTTTAGTCCCATCCCGGGACTTTGAGGGAGGTAGTACCTCCCCTCCCCCTATATATAGTGGGGGTATTTGGCTGATAAATACACACAATATTCAATAAAGGTCTTCTCACTTTTGGGAAGACCTCCAATTGATATTCTCTCTCTCTCTCTCTCTCTCGTGATCGTGGTCCCAAGTTCGAACTGCACGAACGAGAGACATCTTCACCGTAGAGCACCGTCGCGCTGCGAGATTCGGATTCAGGAGCTCTACTTCCGCAACTACTGCTGGATCAGGGAAGCGAGAGTCATCGTCAGGCACCAGACGTGTGTAACTCCCCGTGAGGTTTCACACTTGAGGCACTCAAGTCATTGGAGCCACAGGAGCGCAAGGACTTCATCACGGCCTTGAGGTCGGCTTCGGCTCGTCTACATCAACCACGCTCTCCCTAGCGTTGACAACGCTTTTCGGTCTTTAAGGGTAAGTTCGCGAAAAGCCCCTCCCGTTACTGTATTACTAATAGATAGGTCCTGGCAGCATCAGGGGTTCAGGGGCATAGGGTAAAATTTATTGTTTTCATGCGCGGAACCCCTACAAGAAGTACATGTTCAGTTGGATTCTTTGGATTAATATTTATCTACTCTTTTCGCTGATCTACTGGAGTAGAGGCGTGGAGGTTGTCGAGAGCTGAACATGTGCTCAAGGATGGATACATTGCTGGATTGCGATGTTTTTCAACTCGATCTTGATATTGGCAAGTGAGATCGACTACATCACCATTGAAAACAGTTTTCATAAAAGCTTTTGGCTTCAAGGGTAAATTATTCTGGTTACCCTCTTAATTGTTACTAGCATCTACTAGATTAGATCTTAGTGCAATTAGCGTTCTTATCATAGGATTTTTTAGTTTTCTATGTTGTGAACCCATCAGTGGTATCAGAGCCATATCTATTTGTATATGTTCTTTACGAGTAGAACACATATGGTTGTGGGCGTTGATGATCATGTTATTGCAACTTTTTATGTATATTGGATCTTAGTGGCATAGTGGGATGAAGCAGGCCAGACTAACTTTATATGTCCTTGCACATGAGACTTGTTCCATGCTTGCCATGCAACCCGTATTGCGTAAGTGCCTAGCAGGTGTTGTCGTCGGATTGATGCCAAGTACGCCATGTGGGGGTACTTGAGGCATGTCGAAGAGAGGGGTGTGAGTCGTATGGTATTCCGGGACGGTGAGCACACAAGTTTACCCAGGTTCGAATCCACTTGCTTTGGATGGATCCTACTCCTGCTACAAATCCAGTAATACGGCAGAGCCGGAATATGGGTTACAGGGTGTTCGCCTGTGCGAGTTGAGATTGTGATAGTAAGGGTGCCCTAAAGGCTCTCCCTAGGATGTCTTATATAGATATCTAGCCTAGGGTTTACAGGAGAGATCTATCCGGCTACGACTAAGAGTCGGTTACAAAGTACATCTCGAACTACAAGTAACACCACGGGCCTATGTCGGTAAGTCTTTTGGGCCTTCCCGTAGCCGGACTAGACTCCATATCTTCTCCCTGACTAGGCCGCCCGTGAAGCAAAGCTCTAACCCGAAGTAGGCCACCCAATAGCAGCCCCCGGAAGCCTCCAAGATCCAAAGTCGGATTCATCATCATCTAGCTTGATCTTCGGCTTGCAGAATCTTGAAGGGTTCGTGAAACTTCAAAACAAAAGATACGATCCGGGTCTCAAAATAAGTCGGGCCTATAAATACGTTATTCGGATTTCTAGCTCGAAATTCAATCTAAGCCGGAACTTGGTCTCTGACGTCATATGACACCAGTCATGGTCAAGTCACGTCACTGACAAACATTTCCTGTCAGCACAACCGTTGGTGGGTACACCTTTTGCGGAACCGAGGTGCCGTTTCAATGCGCGCGTGGAGATCGAGGCAGCGTAATCATCGCGTGGGGGCTTCCCAGTTCTTTCCACGACGCGTGGCACGTTTACTGTAACATTTGCATGAATCTTGGCGCGGCTGGCGGTTATAAGGGGTGAGGGTTTATTTTCCTCATCTTCTCCACCTATTCCCAACACCGTTTCCTTCTCCTCTACGCCTCCCACGAATCCAGCGCTCCACTGCTCCCGCAAAAACACCTCCAGCGCCGCCCATCTAAGGTATTCCCTCTCAAGCAACCCTGCAATCAAGATACAAGAAGTCTCTTGTGTCCCCAACACACCCAATACACTTGTCAGGTGTATAGGTGCACTAGTTCGGCGAAGAGATAGTGAAATACAAGTGGTATGGATTATTATAAGTGGTAACGGTGATAGAAGATAACTTGATGGCGTGGAAGAGACTAAAAGCAAACTGAAATAAAGATGGAAGCAAGCAAACATGTAACTGATCTAGTAGCAAACGGTGTTTCAATGCTAAGAAACAGGGCCTAGGGATCATACTTTCGCTAGTGAACACTCTCATATAAATATCTTCTCTTTATGATACTACTCTTAACTACTCTCCGGTTGGACACTCTAATCGATGGTAGGGCTATAACAGCACACCTCAAAGTAAGCCTTTCCCATCTATAAAACCCCACACTGTCACCGTGAGTACTAGATGAGTCCAACAAACACCACAATTTCATAAAGACATCCAACTCCAAATATAACTCATAACAAGTATTTGTAATCTCTAGCCTAAGTGCCACCATTGTGAGCACGCTGTCACTTTCACACACATGGGGAGAGCAGGGATCTATTAAAGCACTTGAGTAGCAAGGGAGATCTATAGATTACAAGCTCATGACCACAACAAGATCATGCATAGATAGAGAGATGAACACATAGCTACCGGTAGAACCCTTAGCCTCGAGAGAGATCTACTCCCTCCTCATCATGGGAATCAACAACGGTGATGGAGATGGTGGTGGAGATCGATGGAGATGGCTCCAGGGGCACTTCCCCGTCCCGGCAGGGTGCCGGAACAGAGACTTTCTGTCCCCCGAATCTCCCCTTCGGTGGCGACAGTGCTGCAGAACTTTTCATGGATTTCTGATTGATGATCTAGGGTTTTGGTATCGGGAGGCTCTTATAGGCGCGAGGGGAGACCAAGGGGGTGCCAGGGGCCACCACATCATGCCCTGGCACGGCCTGGGGTGACCCGCGCCTGGGGGGAGGGTGTGGCCAGGCCATGGCCCTCCTCCGTCTCGTATTCTAGCTCCGTGAGTCTTCCGGTAAAATAGGAACTTTGGCTTTTGTCCCGCCCAATTCCGAGAATATTCATTTTCTGACTTTCCTGAAACCAAAAACAGCAGAAAATAGGCAACTGGCACTGTGGCGTCTTGTTAATAGGTTAGTCCAAGAAATCATATGAAAAGTACTCCAAAGTTGGAACAAAACACAAGAAAGTAGATAAAACCAAGCATGGAACATCAAAAATTATAGATACATTTGCAATGTATCACACACCGTAAGCCAACTTTTGATAGTGTGGATACCGCTGCTTTGATTCTGTTAAGACCTCGCTGAGATAGTAAGTCGGACGCTGCACCAAGTGTTCCTGATTTTCCTCCGGTCTCTCCACCACCATGATGATATTGATGACCTTGTTTGTCGCAGCAAGATAGAGTAACATCGGTTCCTGTGGTTCCGGTGCCGCAAGGATGGGAGCAGATGAGAGTATTGCTTTCAGGTCTTGTAGTGTAGCTTCAGCTTCGTCGGTCCACACAAAATTCTTGGTCTTTTTTAGGAGTTTGTATAGTGGTGCGGCTCTTTCACTGAGCTGGCTTACAAACCGACTGACTGCGGCAATGCAACCAGTTAGTCTTTGTACGTCCTTCAGGCGAGTTGGCCTGAAAATATTGAGTATAGCCTTGATTTTGTCTCGGTTCACCTCTATGCCTCTTTGAGACACGATAAAACCTAACAATTTTTCGGCTGGGATTCCAAAGAAGCATTTCTTCGGATTTACAATTATGTTGTACTTTCGTAGATTGGTGAACATTTCCTCCAAGTTGGAAATCAAGGTTTCCTTCTTTTTGGACATCACCGCAATATCATCCACATATGCATGTACATTGCATCTGATTTGATCATGGAGGCAACACTGCATTGTGTGTTGGTACGTAGCTCCTGCGTTTTCAGCCCAAAGGGCATCGTAATGAAACAGAAGGTTCCAAAGAGGTTTATGAATGAAGTTTTAACTTTGTCAGATTCCTTCATCCGGATTTGGTGATAACCGGAATATGCGTCGAGAAAACATAGGAGTTCCGAGCCTGCCGTAGAATCGATAACTTGATCGATCCTAGGCAGAGCGAACGAATCTTTGGGACAAGCCTTGTTCAATGCAGTATAATCAACACACATCCTTAAATCAGTGGTGTCCTTTTTAGGGACCATTACAGGATTGGCCGACCACTTAGTGTGGATGACCTCTTCTATGAATCCGGCTAACTCAAGCCGTGCTAGTTCCTTAGCTATTGCCTTACGCTTTTCATCGCCAAAACATTATAAGGACTCTTTGACGGGTTTAGCGTTCGGGTTTACATTTAAAGAGTGCTCGGCAAGTTACCTAGGTACTCCAGTCATGTCAGATGGCTGCCATGCGAAGATATCTTGATTTGCTTTGAGGAACTTGACGAGCGTGCTTTCCTATGTGCTATCTAGGCCTACGCCTATCTGGGTCACTGATGGCTCAATGCACGGCGCCCAGAAAAATGCTTGATGGCAGTGTTGATGTAGAGTTCGTGGGAACCCCAAGAGGAAGGTATGATGAGCACAGCAGCAAGTTTCCCTCAGTTATGTAACCAAGGTTTAATCGAACCAGTAGGAGCAAGGAAATACCCTAAAGGTGTTACTAGCTGAGCTTTGGCAGAGCGCACTACCGGTGCTAGTAGCAACATGGAGACCTGCACAACACAACCACGGAACTTTCCCCAACTTGCGACGAGGTTGCCAATCTCACCGTGTTTTGCGAAAAACAAAGGATTAAACGTATCGAATGGAAAGAAGTAATAGTTTGTAGAAAGTAAACACAAAGCAGTAAAAGTTTGTAGATTGTATGTAAAGAAAAAGGACCGGGATCCACAATTCACTAGAGGTGGCTCTCCTTAAGATAGATAACATGCTGGATGAACAAATTACAGCGGGGCAATTGACAAACATCGAGAAAGCAATACATGCATATACTAATCATCTTGACTCCTTTGAGACTTGATTAGGCATTACAACATTATACATAGACCGCCATCCAACTGCATCTATGACTAATAATCCACCTTCAGGTTATCATCCGAACCCCCGCCAGTATTAAGTTGCAAGCAACAGATTATTGCTTTACGAACTGCGTGTAAAGTAAACAATACGATTGTTCTATGAACAAAGGATTGTTCTTTTCTCCCTAGTAGCAACAGCACATCTAGTACCTTAGAGATTTCTGTCACTTCCCTAGATTACCAGAGGCATGAACCCACTATCGAGCATAAATACTAACTCTTGGAGTTACTAGCATCTACTTGGCCAAGATAGCTACTAACAACGGAAAGCATGCAAGATCACAAATAACAAAGACATGATAGAATCAATAATCAATCTAAAATAGCATCTCAATATACATCGGATCCCCGCAAACACAACATGCAGAATTACAAATAGATGATCTTGATCATGAACGGAGCTCACAAGATCTAGACATGAAAGCACAAAGGAGGAGAACCAGCCATCTAGCTACTACATGGATCTGTAGTCCAAGGATGAACTACTCACGCATCACACCGGAGTCTTGCATGGTGATGAAGAAGGCCTCCAGGGTGAATTCCCCTCTCCGGTAGGGTGCCGGGAGGAGCTTCAGATCCCTCCCGATCTAGGGATGGAGATGACAGCGGCTACGGACTCTTTCATCGATTTTTGATCGGGTACTTAGGGTTTACGTCCCGAGGGCATCTTATAGTCGGAAGGGGAGGCCGAGAGGGTGCCAGGGGCCACCACACCACCCCCTGGCGCGGGCCTAGCCTGGCCGCGCGGCCAGGTAATGTGGCTGGCCTCTGGCCGTTCTCCGTCTCGTATTCTGGCACTTGATGACTTCCGGAAAAATAGGCACTTTGGCTTTTGTCCCGTCCAATTCCGAGAATATTCATTTTCTGAGTTTCCTGGAACCAAAAACAGCAGAAAACAGGCAGCTGACACTGTGACTCTTATTAATAGGTTAGTCCAAGAAATCATATGAAAAGTACTCCAAAGTTGGAACAAAACACAAGAAAGTGGACAAAACCAAGCATGGAACATCAAAAATTATAGATACATTTGCAATGTATCAGTCACCTTGGAGGGGTCATCATCCTTCAATGGCGTCTTCTTCGTCTCTTTTGATGCCTTGAACTCCGGATTCGGCTTTGTCACCTCCTTCTTCGTTGCGGGCATCTCGGACGGATCTATGGTCTTCTTGATCTCCTGATACTCCTGGGCGTACAGCACGGCTTCAGCAAAGGCGGCATTTCTGTCCTCGCACTCTCGCGCTTTCTTCGGGTCTCCCTGATGGTGATTACGCTGTTGGGACCTGGAATTTTCATCATATTGTAAATGTAACACGGACGAGCCATAAAAGCCCAGTAAGCCAGACGTCCGAATATAGCGTGGTATGTGCTCTTAAACGGGACCACTTCGAAGGAAAGTGCCTCTGTACGGTAGTTCTTTGTAGTTCCAAAGGTAACATCCAAAGTGATTTCTCCCAGGGAATTTGCTTGTCTTCCTGGGACAACCCCGTGAAAGATCATAGAGTTGTGGTTCTGCTAGGTCTCTGAGATTTTCATCCGGCGTAGCATTTCGACATACAAAATATTAATGTTGCTGCCACCGTCCATGAGAGTCTTGGAGAAACCATAGCCAGCAATAAGTGGATTGACGACTAAGGCATATTTTCCTCGCCTATGCAACTTAGGCGGATGATCAACACGGTCAAATGTGATTGCCACTTCCGACCAGTCCAAGAATTGAGGGACAGCCGGAACTGTTGCATTGAGCTCATGTAGAACTGCTTTCTTGACCTTTGCTGGTTGAGATCCAAGGAAGGTGATGTAAGTGTCTTTCTTGGTCAGAAATTTGTTCTTCCCTTCCGGCTTGGGATTTGAAGCATCATCTTCCTCTATGTCGGAATCTTCCTTGGTCTCTTTATCCTTTTCGGGATTCTTATTTCCCTTCTTCTGCTTAGCCCTGTAGCCAGCGGTATCATCTCTCTTAATGTCGTCATTAAAACAACACTCAGCGTTTGTGTGGGACGAGCCCCCATTGGCGTCTAGATGATGCACACATGGGTTATTGGCAATGTCGGCCCAAGAGTAGGTTTTACCAGGTTGCTGGTGTCCTCTACCTTGAACTCTTGACTTCCCACGACCGTGTCTGTGGCCACCGCCACGTCCTCCTCGTCCTCCAGACCTGAAAGTAGCAGTGACCGATGTTGTTTCCACGTTGGGTTTGCTTCCGAGGTACTCTTGCGCTTCTGAGCTTGTTGCTTTGGTTGTTTTGCTGACTGTGGAATAGCTAGGGCGTTAAGTAATCCCTCTTTGTCATCATCAGTATCTGCATACTTGCTCGATGTTTCTACCATTTCTCCCAAATCAGTGACCTTGTCACACTTCAAGCGATGACGTAGTAAACCAATTGGGAGACCTGCAATGAAAGCTTCAATCATAGTTTGGTCATTTACTCCTTCACAAGAGTTCTTGGTGTCGATCCATCGTACGAGATAGTCCCGGCAAGTTCCTCCGGCTTTCTGGGTGCAACGTTGTAGGTCTCCTACCGTATAGGGCCTCCGGTATGTGCCTTCAAACTTCCGAAAGAACGCACTTTGCATGTCATACCAGTTGTGGATGGTGTTCTCAAGAAGTTCATTGAGCCATGATCGTGCCGTCTTCCGCAACATGAGTGGGAGATACCGGGTTGCGACCAGGTTGTTTCCGCCTTTGGCAATGCAGCAAGCTTGGAAAAAATCCTGGAGCCAAGTATCTGGCAGAGCTATACCGTCGTAGGCTTGAATATGTCTTGAGATTTCAAATCCTTAGGGAATTTTGTAGCTCTTATGCGTGGTCCGAAGCACTTTGGGCCCACGTATATATCATCATTTTCGTAGCGCCGCGCCTCTATGTTGGAATTAATCCTGTGCCTTATGTCACTTGGGGATAAAGATCGTTTTGAATGACGACTATGGCTGTGGTGCCTTGGAGCCGGACTTCGGCTTCTGCCACCACCTCCTCCACCACGACGCCCTCCTTGGTGTCCTTGCTAACCGTTGTGATGGCTACTTGGTGGAGAGGGTGGAGTAGCTGGATTATTTCCGGTAGTTCGCCGACCTCCATTTGGAGCGTCATTATTCCGGTTCCGGGGAGGATCTTCATTACGACGAGCCCCCTGCCGGATTGACTCGGCACGGTGTCCATCGTTCCTTCGTCCGTCAGCCGGACGGTTTGTATTTCCAGGAGGTGGCATTCTTTGTCGGTCCTCCTCCCGACGTTTCTCTTTATCTTCTTCCCTGCGATCCTTCGACTCTCGCCGGGGAGGATTCTTCGAATTCAGTGCAGCAATTGCCTCTTGCTCCGCAGCTAGGGTAACGTTACGCCAGTCATGTGCAGCTTTGTGGTGTTGTCCTGAAGATCCGGTTCTTGAGTAGTTGTCTTCCCAACGGTCAGAACGATGATGCTGTTCTAGAACACGTTGGGGTCTTACATCATTCCAGGCCGGATCCGTGCGACATTGGTCAGAATGGGAGACTAGTTTTTGGCTTCTGAACAGGGCAATCTTTTGTTGTTCCAGACCCTTCTTGAGTAGCTTAATGCCCAATCGGATCTGCTCTGGGCCTGGATTAGCAGATAGGATTTCTCGAGCCGCAACGTTATTCTGTATTGGTGTTGGATACACCCAATCCCCATTGCTGTCGCGCCGAGGCATCCCATGTTCTCCTCCAAAGAAGACTTTGTGAATCTGCGGGAATTGGTCGTCATGTGTATGACGTTTCCTGGACTTCTGATGTTGCCTAGAGTTGTACTTCTCCGCAGTTGCCATGCGTTTCTTTTCTTCCTCACGGTTTTTGGCTTCATCGAGGTGTACTTGGCGACGCGCTTCTAGGGCCTGGGCCCTTTCGTCCAGCTCTTCAGCAGTAAGTTCTGCAGCCGTAGGAATAGGTGTGGTTAATGCAGCATCGATGAGTTTACGTGCACCTAAGTGATCACGTGTCCATCCACCGACTCTTCTTTGGGCTCGTCTAGGATAAGTGCTCCATCTGAGTCTTCCTCGTATTCCTCGGCAATCACCTCCTCTACCGGAGGGTCTTTTTCCGGGGTCTTGTTCTTCTTGTTCTTCTTCTTTGCCTTCTTGGGAGCGTCGGTATCAAAGACGGCTTTGGGCCCGTTTCCTGGAGTCAAACTTTGATCGGTACTTTCGGCCATTTGGTTCTCAGGATCCTCTCCGAGATTCATATTGTCCTATGCTTTGGGAAAGCTTTCTCCGGATCCTTCGTCCATGTCTTCTCCTTCTGCAGCAGCTATGGAGTTAACCTCCTCTTCATATTCTGCGGAGAACTTCCGGAAATCTGTCGACGTCATGGAGTCATCCGAAGATGCCGGTAATTCGACGCTTGTTCCGATAGCCTTCAACATAGAGTCGGCATTGTCTCCAGCTAAGGCAGAGCCGGATCTGGACCCCACATATCCGACAAAGTGCGATGCGCTCCTCCTGAGATAACTGCGATCTACATAGTAAGCTTCGTCGAAATGCCTGATGGTCTCGAGGATTTCATGTTGGGGATCGGTGCGGAAAACAAAAAAATTCCTACGACGGAACCCCAGAAACTTAGCCTAGGATCTATCTATGTAGTAATGCGGTAACGGCCGATGCGTAAAGAATACATACCCTTGTAGTCTGTACGCGGTTAACGTTCCGCGGGGAACGTGGTTGATGTAGTCGTACTCGTAGCCGACCTCAAGGTCGCGAAGCTCCTCGCAGGTCACCCCTTGCTCCTTCTTGATCTTCATCATCTTCATCGCGCAACAGCGCCGGCTCACGACATTCTAGCGCCCCAAGTGTTGCGCCTCGTGTCTTCGTACACATCCGATGCACGATGAGACCTCCGGCTCCCCGATCCCGCCGGGAGTGTGGAAGTTGATATCCGGCTAGGAATCCCTGCAGCGCAATGGCATACTACAGATGTGCCTTGATCGCATAGCCCAGACTTGGGGCCATGGCCACAAGGTATAGAGAGAGGGAGAGAGAAAGTCAACCAAAGGACTTCTCAAGTTGTGTATTTGGTGTATTTAATCCCACCCATGGGCACCCCTTTATATAGGCTAATGGGGTGTACCTTTCTCAAAGGCTAAGCCATGTGGGACTAATACTAAAGGAAAAAATCAGCAGAAATTCGGACTGCCAAATGGGCTGTTTCTACTCAGCCCAATAGGCAAACAGAAAATAAACAGCAAAAAGAAAAAGGGGAGCAGAAGGGGCTGGCCGGGTGGGCCTTGGCGCGGCCCACCCCGCGCCCAGCTATCCCGCGAGGCGGCGGCCTGGCAAGGGGAAGCCCCGGGTGGGCCGGCTCGCCCCCGGCAGCCCAACACCCCGCCCAGCTCGCAGCGACGGCCAGGCGACCCCGTCCGGGTGGGCCAGCGGCCCAGCTCGAGCCCGCGAGGCGGCCGGCAACAGTGGACCGCCCTCGTGTGGCGTGTATTATCCACCGCCTGTTGGCGAGCGCGGCCCAGTTACCTGCCGCCCCGTGTGACGGCTATTATCTGCCGCCCACGTGGGATGTTTGTTTTCTTTTTCCCTTTTATTTTTCTGCAGCTTTTATTCTAGGCCTTTTCCCTCTGGGATTTGGCCTAATATAAAAGTTGACTTTATAAATCTTAATATAAATATTATTTATAATATATTAATTCATAATTAACATATAATAAATATATATATTTAAATTCCCAATTTATCCGAAAACACTTTTCCAGACTTTTCGATTATTCTTTCTCCGAACAACTTCGGATCTCTCGGCGGAACGATTCCGGCTTTCTCTCTTTCTCTACTATGATTCTGTCTTACGAATGATCGCTCTCATCGTACCCTTAAGTGTATCCTCTCATGGCTCGGGAATGCTCTAGACATGATCTGTATCAATGATCAACAGAGGGACCAGGGATATCCATGTGACCCCTATGCATTCCTGATGACAATGTCGTTTGAACCGACTATATGTAGCATCCTCTTCTTTTTGTTTCTCGATACAACCTGTCCGAGATCCGATCATTGGTATCCCATACCTTTGTTCAATCTCATTCACAACAAGTTATGTTTACTTGTTACCATGATATTACATCCCCGTGACCTAGTCACATGTTGCAACAATTATAGATGTAATCTTACCAAGCCGGCCGTATGTATCTTTACCCGTCATGTGGGTGAACAAATCCCGGTCTTGCAGTCACATGTCATCTACTGTTCCTTCGAAATACCCAACATACACCTTTATGGCCACCGTATTACCAGATGACGGTTGATGCAGTCTAAGCAGCCTAGGGAAACAGTGAGTAATATGAGCTCACGGTCTAAGGAGAAGGAGTCCAGGTATAGCTGTTGCAACAATGAACTAGATGACTTAATCGTGTTGCAATCCTTCGAGGAATGTCCAATCACATCATTCTCCAATGATATGATCTCATTGTCAGTCGGCATAAATGCCCATGATCTTGAAATCTAGATCATCTCCGTGACCAACGAACTAGTATGAATAGAGGCTACTAGGGACTCGGTTGTTTCATACCACACCTGTACCAATGTTTCTACTTTGCACAGTTCTAGCACAATACAAAACTATTATAAACTAATTGAGATATGATAATAAAAACCTATTTATTATTTGCCTCTAGGGCATATCTCCTTCAGTCTCCCACTTGCACTAGAGTACAAATAATCCAGCTTGCATTTTACTCATATAAACCATATACCATATGCGTTTACAGATCATGCATGCTCATGGGAAACATCATGTCCATGTTCTTTTTTACCAGATCATTATGTCTTTTGCAAATCGAATGTCTTCCTAATTTTGACATTCACTCCATTATCTTATAATGGGTCGAAGTATTTATTTGGCAACAAAGCGAGACTTTTGTTTCTAGTCTTTTTGATGAAGGTGTTTTCACGTTGTCATCTAAACTTCGAAACACACTTTGCTATCCTTTGTGTATATACTATAGTCATGGCAGCAGAACGAGGCCGGATTCCAGGAGCTTACAGTGACGTTAGATCAACCTCGAGGGCTTTCTCATGGGCACTGGGCCTTGGGACACATCATTCTACGTTAAAAGTGAACTAGCCCCGCCACAACATTATACATCACATCAGATGTAGCCTTTATACTTCTATATCTATGTAGATCCTAGTGCATGAAATGCATCTATGCCACTTACATTGCTTCTTGCCATTTAAGTACAAACTTAATTCTAGTTTAGTGATCAACTCGGGAATCACTTAAAGACATGTTCTTACAGTTAAGACTTTGTCTTACCAACCAGAGCCTCGGGTCACTTTATGTCGAGTATACAACCCGGTTATATGGAAGAACCTATGACTGAGGCATAGGAGATGCAATGCATCTCTTTCTTTCAACCATAGTTGCAATACTCAATGCTTTATACAGTAAGAACTACTTTCTTACCTTGTTTCATTCTGAGCTACTTTAGAATCTTGCTTAGGATATTCTGAACATCTTTCAGAATTAAGTCTAGGAAGCATTCAACATTTAGTGTTTATTAAATCTATTCTAGATCTCTTTGTTTAATAACTTCAACTTCATCCTTATTTATCTAACTTAAATGTTATTAACACCAATCACATCATTCACATATGTCGTCCACATATCCCAGAATGATTTCACGCTCCCACTCAAATATGACATTCATGTTTGAGATCCAGGGATTTCACTTAGCTCCCACTCAAAATATGTTAGCTACATATTATGAATTAGCCAAGCTGATTTTCTCCCACTCAAATCTAGGTCCTCCCGATAATCTTGGACATTCCAAAATTCTTTGATCATCATCAAATCGAGAATTCCGCTAACGAGATTTCAATGACCATTGATTTCTCGTACTTAGGTCCATCACGCTTCTTTGTATTTTGTAGGTATGTCTTGTTCAAAACACTACAAGTGAATCAACAATATAATTCCACAAACTTGTAGAATATATGGTTGAATCCTACTTTCTTTAGTAAAAGTATTCCCTGAAACTTTATGATCATTATCAACAGTTTCTCGTCTATTTGTAGAGTTTGGTTTCACGAAACAAATTCCGCTGCGCCACTCAACAAATCGGAGGTAAGGTCAAATACCTTGTTTTGATCTTTTACTTTCTTCCACCTGTATCTTCATCAAGACATGTTGACTTAGGACAAAATCAAGTTTCCCCCTTTGTGGAAGATACATTCATAGCTTCCTAAGAATGCTCTACAAAGACTTGTTTATTCGCCACGACTTCGACTTGTCGAAATCTCCAGAAACTCGAACGTGCCATAACGCTTATGGTGTTGTTTCCACGAATCTTTGGATGTTCCTTTGCATTTCAAATGAGTGTTTACTTATTTCGATCTTTAACTCTAAACGACAACTACAATCCCGATAAGAGTTAATATTACACCATATGTACCTAATACATATTGATTATGATGTTTAGACATTTCAACATAGTTTGAATTCGTCCAATTATCATAATTTGTGAAACATCTTTTACAAGTTCCTTTTATGCTAAACTTAACTTGAATACCTTAGTCATGTCGATCAAATTGAAGAGACTTGTTAATTCAGTTAATTCAATATCCCATTTAGTTATGACCTCATTTGAACAATTCAAATCATTTCAAACTTCATGTTTCATTAAGTAAATACACTTATTCACTTAAGTCCACAATAAATGATTTCCACTACTTGTTGAAAATATGATACATCATTATGTATAAGTTTCAACATTTCTTCGCATATCAACGTTTTACCAGAATGCGGAGTTTTAGTCATTCTGCCTAAGAGGCATGGTTTTGCAAAGTCTCTAGATTAAGCATCTAGGACCCCGATCTTTCATAAAGAACATGCAATAACCAAAATGACTTAAACTATAGTGTCTTTTCATTATTAAGCTTTGGATATCTATTAGCATTCTAATCCTTTATAAATGTTTAAACTATTATCATTAACATAGTGATGAGAATAACATATTTGTAATCATAATGTGACCATAAGGTATCGTTCATAAGAATAGTACAAACTGGTTTGTAACTTGTTCATATGAATAATCGTCTTGCCAAAAGCAAGACACACATACAAGGATTACAAATTATATTCAAGTCCACAAATCCAAATGACAAACTTTGAGGGAAGAGGTGATGTCGGCCATCAACTATTTTGCTTTCTGTCATCACGTCATGTTGCCTCAAAGCCAGCAATTCTCAAGCAGGTCATCCTGTTTTCACAAAACGGGACAAGTATCAAATACTTTGCAAACTGCAATGAGTTCTGCAAGAACCACATTTATAATTTGTATATCTTACATATACCTTTTCCATCCATGATCTCAATTTGCAATCAAGCCCTTCTAAGAGTTCTCAACTCTTAATGCAAGATCGCTAAGTGTTTCTCCAAACATTCCAGAGTCATCAAACTATCTCCTAATGGTTATTGTATCAAGAAGAGAAGATCACTTTTTACGAGGAAATCCCTCAGGCGTGGGTATTCATCTATGAAGTTGGACCCTTTTGCTAAGTTCCATATTAAGCAATATATTCCCATGGTCGCAAAGGACCTCAATGGGACAGGCTAAGATCTACTAAGATATTTGCAAACAGACATCTAGACTAAGTTTATAATAAGAGATCAATTTATAATTGGTCTCCACTAAAATCGGCATCCCCTGGAAAATTTTAATGATCACATGATCCCTATCCTCTACACCTCCCCCGATCGTCACGGCCATCAGTGCAGTATCAAAGGTAGACATTCAATAATGCCAATCACATCATCCATGTGACTCATGCTCGATATTTCGATCTCTTCTGTTCCGAGGCCACGCTTCTCTAGCGTGCTAGGCTCGCCAAATCTAACTTGTGTGTATTCGCTGTGCAACATGGCTTACACCCACTGTATGCGAACGTAGATATATTTGACACCTAGGCCTGTAACCCTGGATCGCCTCATACCGAAGAACTTTCTTGGTGGTGCACACACAAGGGGAACACGGAACATTGGTATTATATAGGGATTATCTTATTTGCTACAGTTGAGTATCTAAATACTAGCACACAATAAGATGAAAAAACTGGTATCAACATCATATGTATAATGTGATATGATATGGTCTTCTTGCGCCTTGATCTCCATCGAGCACTCCGGCATGATCTCCATCGTGCCCTTGGTTTGACGCCAAGTCCACGACGCCTCCACCAGGTCGTCCATCGGAGCGACGACTATTACTATACTACTTAGTAACAGAAAAGTAAACTACTTTACCTTTGTAACGACCAATGCCATATCATAATCACATGCCCCCCTGCAAAATAAAGTTAGACGCCTCTACTTTATCTATTGCAAGTTTTACGTGGTTGTTAGGGCTTTCGCACTAGAACCGTTTCTAAACTACGAACTTTCCAACCACAACATGGATCCGATAGTTGTCTCTATTACACCCCTTTCGGGGCCCTCCATTCTAAATGCTATATCAACTATCGAATGAGAGACAGACACCCGCTAGCCACTTATACGGTACAAGTCGTATGTTGAGCGTGGAACCAGTCTCGCGTAGGAATACATGTAAGGTCGGTCCGGGACGCTTCATCAAACAATACTGCGATATAAACAAGTACACGTTAGAGGGTAACAACTAAGGGATCAATGCCCGCACAATACTTGTGCGTACTGGTCGTACAACACTCCTACGCATAGATCGGCTCTGATAACACTGTTGGGGATCGGTACGAAAAACAAAAAATTCCTACGACGGAACCCTAGAAACTTAGCCTAGGATCTATCTATGTTAACGACCGATGCGTAGAGAATACATACCCTTGTAGTCTGTACGTGGTTAACGTTCCGCGGGGAACGTGTTTGATGTAGTCGTACTCGTAGACGACCTCAAGGTCCTGAAGCTCCTCGCAGGTCACCCCTTGCTCCTTCTTGATCTTCATCATCTTCATCGCGCAACAGCTCTGGCTCACGACATTCTCGTGCCCCAAGTATTGCGCCTCGTGTCTTCGTACACATTCGGTGCACGATGAGACCTCCGGCTCCCCGATCCCGCCGGGAGTGCGGAAGTTGATATCCGGCTAGGAATCCCTGCAGCGCAACGGCGTACTGCAGGTGTGTCTTGATCGCACAGCCCAGACTTGGGGCCATGGTCACAAGGTATAGAGAGAGGGAGGGAGAAAGTCAACCAAAGGACTTCTCAAGTTGTGTATTTGGTGTATTTAATCCCAGCCATGGGCACCCCTTTATATAGGCTAAGGGGGTGTACCTTTCTCAAAGGCTAAGCCATGTGGGACTAATACTAAAGGAAAAAGTCAGTAGAACTTCAGACTGTCAAATGGGCTGTTTCTACTCAGCCCAATAGGCAAACAGAAAATAAAGAGCAAAAAGAAAAAGGGGAGCAGTAGGGGCTGGCCGGGTGGGCCTTGGCGTGGCCCACCCTGCGCCCAGCTCTCCCGCGAGGCGGCGGCCTGGAAAGGGGAAGCCCCGGGTCGGCCGGCTCGCCCCCCGGCGGCCCAGCACCCCGCGTAGCTCGTAGCGGCGTCTAGGCGACCCCGCTCGGGTGGGCCGGCGGTCCAGCTCGAGTCCGCGAGGTGGCCGACAGTAGTGGCCCGTCCCTGTGCGGTGTGTATTATCCACCGCCTGCTGGTGAGCGCGGCCCAGTTACCTGCCGTCCCGTGCGATGGCTATTATCTGCCGCCCACGTGGGCTGTTTGTTTTCTTTTTCCCTTTTATTTTTCTGCAGCTTTTATTCTAGGCCTTTTCCCTCTGGGATTTGGCCTAATATAAAAGTTGACTTTATAAATCTTAATATAAATATTATTTATAATATATTAATTCATAATTAACATATAATAAATATATATATTTAAATTCCCATTTATCCGAAAACACTTTTCCGGACTTTTCCTTTATTCTTTCTCCGAACAACTTCGGATCTGTCCACGGAACGATTCCGGCTTTCTCTCTTTCTCTACTATGATTCCGTCTTACGAATGATCGCTCTCATCGTACCCTTAAGTGTATCCTCTCACAGCTCAGGAATGCTCTAGACATGATCTGTATCAATGATCAACAAAGGGACCAGGGATGTCCATGTGACCCCTATGCATTCCTGATGACAATGTCGTTTGAACCGTCTATATGTAGCATCATGTTCCTTTTGTTTCTCGATACAACTTGTCTGAGATCCGATCATTGGTATCCTATACCTTTGTTCAATCTCGTTCACAACAAGTTATGTTTACTTGTTACCGTGATATTACATCCCCGTGACCTAGTCACATGTTGCAACATTTATAGATGTAATCTCACCAAGCCGGCCGTATGTATCTTTACCTGTCATGTGGGTGAACAAATCCCGGTCTTGCAGTCACATGTCATCTATTGTTCCTTTGGAATACCCAACATACACCTTTATGGCAACCGTATTACCAGATGACGGTTGATGCAGTCTAAGCAGCCTAGGGAAACAGTGAGTAATATGAGCTCACGGTCTAAGGAGAAGGAGTCTAGGTATAGCTGTTGCAACAATGAACTAGATGACTTGATCGTGTTGCAATCCTTCGAGGAATGTCCAATCACATCATTCTCCAATGATATGTTCTCGTTGTCAGTCGGCATAAATGCCCATGATCTTGAAACCTAGATCATCTTCGTGACCAACGAACTAATATGAATAGAGGCTACTAGGGAGTTGGTTGTTTCATACCACACCTGTACCAATGTTTCTACTTGGCACAGTTCTAGCACAATATGAAACTATTATAAACTAATTGACATATGATAATAAAAACCTATTTATTATTTGCCTCTAGGGCATATCTCCTTCATTTCATCTACACCTGAGTTTTGCATCATCAAGTGCCTTAATGTGTACCTCAGGAAAGGCATGTCCGTCCCGGCATCATCAGAGCTAGAACCAGAGTTATCTTCTTGCTCTTCCTGGATTTTGATCTCCGTAGGTGGGTCGAGCTAGGATTCGTACTCGCTAGGGAGATCCACTCCAGATCCGACATGCACCGTGAGATCTGCCTCAGGTTCAGCTTTCTCCACTATCTCCGCAACTGGTGCGGGCTGGGTGGGATTAGTATTTTCTTAGATCTGGAACTCTGCCGCCTCTGAGGACAAAGGCGACCCAGAAATTTCTTCTGCCTCTATCATCACCACTGGGGGTGGGTGGGACAGGTTCAACAAAACCAATGTAAACATCGATCTCGCCAAAACACATGATGGTGTAGGTGGTCATGACTTCCCTAGCTGGAATCCAAGTCTTGTCAAGAACGATGAGAGGGACGTCACTGGCGGAGAGGATGCGACCAATGGCGATAGTCTCGCCGATCCGATTCTTGAAGATTCCGCTCGGACCGCAGATCCGAAGCTCACTTGCCCCACGGTGGGCGCCAACTATCGTCGGATTGATGACAAGTACGCCATGAGGGCGTCGTCGAGGCGTGTGGAAGAGAGGGGTGTGAGTTGTACGGGATTCTAGGACGGTGAGCACACAAGTTTACCCAGGTTTGAATCCACCGGCTTTAGATGGATCCTACTCCTGCTAGAAATCCACTAATACGGCAGAGCCAGAATATGGGTTACAAGGGGTTCGCCTGTGCGAGTTGAGATTGTGATAGTAAGGGTGCCCTAAAGGCTCTCCCTAGGACGGCTTATATAGATATCCGGCCTAGGGTTTACAGGAGAGATCTATCCGGCTACGACTAAGAGTCGGTTATAGAGTACATCTTGAACTACAAGTAACACTATGGTCCTATGTCGGTAAGTCTTCTGGGCCTTCCCTTAGCCGGACTGGACTCCGTCTCTTCTCCTTGACTGGGCCGCCCGTGAAGCAAAGCTCTAACCCAAAGTGGGCCACCCTAGTCAGTGAGGAACTGTGAGGATACCCAGAAAGTATATCCCCAACAGGTGTATGTCTCTCCTACTATAGTAAGATCTAATTTACAACATGTTGTTAATAATTTGTTTATCACCATTGTGGTTTGAAGTTCGTTGGATGAACGATTCTTCTTAAGCCCAAAGACACGTAAAATATGCAAAAAAATAGAGGCATCTAACTTGTTTTTGCAGGGCATGTGATGTGATATGGTCAGTTGTTACAAATCTTATATATGCAATTATATGATTCGTAAGTTTTGACAACCGGCTGGAGCTATATGGTTATTTTATTCTTTAAATGAAAATCCATGTAATATATACATTAGTGGAGAACAATCCAGATGGTGGAACCATAGACCTTGGAGCCACGCCGGTGGAATGATGGTGATCATACCATGGAGCACAAGATGGAGATCAAGTGCAAAAAAGTACAATATCATATCACATTATTTATGCATGTGATGTTTATCCCTTTTATGCATCGTATTTATTCTTATGTCTTCTTTAAGATCTTAGCGGTAGCATTATAAGATGATCCCTCTCGTTTAATATCAAGATAGAAATATGTTCTTCCTTAAGTATGCACCGTTAAGAAAGTTCGTCGTTTCTAAGCACCACGTGATGATGAGGTGTGATAGAATCTATGTTCACATACAATGGGTGTAAGATAGATTTACACACGTGAATACTAAGGTTCTACTTAGAGAGCCTAGTATGTATAGACATGGCCTCATAATACAAATCGAAAGGTAAAGCATGAGTCATATAGTTGATATGATGACCATATTGTTGCTCGCCTTTGCAACTGCACAAATTCACGTGATGATCGGTCTTGGTGTAGTGAAATTGGTTCATCTAATCACCAAAACAGATCGAGCGATGTTGTTTTTGTGGGATTTCACTTAGAAATATGATTAAAGTTGAACTCAATTTATCATAAACTAAATCAAAGTGAATTTGTATTGTTTGTTGTAGTCGCATTTGTTTATTACTTTGCGCTTAGTTTTAAGAGATAATAGAACTATAGAATTATGGATATTTAACTTTATGAACTGATATCGTATTGTTTTAAGTGTCAATCTAAAATATAAAAGTCATATTGTAAACTTTCAGCAAACTTCACTTACTCTATGAAGTTTAATGAGTAGTATTAAATCAAGAGTAACATTTCCAATGTTAGCATCTAAATATCATGCTTGACTCCATGATCCTTGATATTCGAAATTTATTTCAGTATCAAGGTTATCTAGGAGCTGAAAGAATTATTTCAGAAACCATCGTATGTGGAAGATATTGTGATATCTGAAATAATGCTTGGTTGCACATGTAGCACTTTGGCATAAGTCTGATTCTTCTTGTATTTTGTAATGTATCCCATGCATGCAATTCATTATACACGTCTTCCGGATTTTCTATTGTCTCACTCTAAGCATGCCTCTTTTTCTTTTAACACCTATCTCATTGAGCCCTTTAGGCGCTCACTTACACATGCAAATGCATTTCCTCGAAAAAATCAGTACACATGCAAATGCATAATTAGAGATGTTTGCCCATGATATACTTCCTATATAAAATTTTCGATTTTCACATTTCATTTCTCACTAATCCAAATTCACAATTGAATTGTCAATATTGTTCTTTAGAGTAAAATAAAAATATTTTAGCAGGCAAAAAGTATAGTATTTAAACGGTAGAAATCATAGAAATAAACTTAAATGGTTGGATGACGGTTCAACAATTAAGTAGTGCAAGTTAGAATAAAAATACATAATATAACTTGTAATGAAACAGGTCAACACTCATAGAGCGAAATACACGCCCATATTCTCTCCTATCAACCATATCGATTTGTAACTGTCCCCTCTTGTTATGAGTTATTTTCAGAATCTGAGTATGGAAGAACCCAAGTGGGTAGCCCTGGTTCATAGGGAGTGTGCAGTTAGCCCGCGAGGTAAAGCAAGGAAACTCTAGTTTTTCTAAAGACGCAAGAAAATTGCCCTTTCAAGTTAAAAAATTCAAAGAAAATCATGCACAGTAAATAATAGATTTTTATGATAGAAAGAATATATTAATATCAAGAAGATACCGGTTATACCGGGCTCTACAACAACATAATGTGAGACATCAAAGTGTTAGATTGATCTCCTCTCGAGTGGGCCCAACAGCCCATCAAACCCTTGATCCGCCCCCTGATTAGGGGCGCCCAACCCTATAAAAAGAGGTGGGGACCGGCGGCTCGCATTATGAGGTTTTCCGCATGCCCCACCAACAAACCCTATCCGATCTAAGGGAGCGCAGGAGTGATGGGAAGCACCATCGCCACCCGGACGAACCTTCACTTCGCATCGCTTCCTTAGCGCAGATCTTGCCATGTCTAATGGCTCGATCTCATCAAGCCAAGGAGAAGGTACTCCTCTCCCCTCTCCCATCTCTCTACCTCTCTCGGTGTACTCATGAAGTATTAACACACACAAAGGACACCACCACTGAGCCGCTTGACAGCGGCGCGCTCACCCTCAGGTGCATGCACACGCTGACAAGGGGGCTAGGGGCACCGCCACTTTTCCTCTCTCTACCGCTGTAGGTATGTGGGGTTGAGGAGGATGGAAAGGAAGCAGAAAGAAGAGGGGGCACTCGTCACGGTCTCGTGCCAGCAGTGCTGTCCCTCGCAATCGCCGGTTGGCCACTGAACAAAGAATTTCCACCTGCCGCTGCTTCCGGGCGAGAGAGACTCGGGGGAAGGAAGCAAATGGGGCTAGGGTTACAGGGGCAGCAGTGGAGGTCTTTTTTGTTCGTGCGAGCAGCGTGGACGACCGTCCGACGCATCGGACGACCACAAGTGTGGGTGGCACAGTCACAACGGGTTGTGGGCCGTTTTTTAACGACTGGGCCATGTGGCGGCGCACTCACAGCAGACCGTGGGCCAAATTTCAACCTTTTTGTTTCAAAAGCTCTTTTTGATGAATTGTATCCAGATTTTGAGCATTTTCATCTAGTTTTTGAATTCTAACCAAACTGAACCAATGAGAAGTTTGTTTTAGAAAAAAAATCGAAAAGTGATAGAAATTCTTTTGAATAATATGTTTTCATGAATTTTATTCATATTTTTCGCTACGAATTGTTTAATTTGGTGCTCCTCTAAATTTAACTAGAACCAATGGGAAAATTAAATTTAAAGATCATGTTAAAGTGATTATTCTAATAATTATGATTCTGTTATTTTCTAACCAACGTTGTTAATAACAGAATCATGATTTTTGGTTATTTATGAGCATTTATTTCTATTTTCTATCCAACGGTGATAAAGATTTAATCGCATAAATAGTTGTATGTTTTAATTTTGACCAACATTGGATTAATGCATGCAATTGTTGTTAGATATCACTTCATTGTGATTTTCAGGAGGTTACTACTTGATGTGATGCATCAAGGATTTCCAACCCTCAGAGGCGATAACTTTACTAAATGGAGAAAGAGGGTCGACTTGGCTTTCGTCTGTGCTGAGGTGGACAGGGTTATCGACACTTCGCAACCGATCAAACCACCAGAGACAATCAAAGATGATAAAGATAATGATGCTTCTTTGGGAGAAAAATAAGAGGGATCATGCTCATTTGGAGATGACATATACCCTCGATAACAAAAAGTGGCTCACCGCAAACAAAAAGTGCACGACTTTCATAAAGAACATGATTGAGCATGCTATTGTGGGCTCAATTGCAGAGTGTGCTTCAGTAGAGGAGTATCTTGAAAATACAGGCTCTTCAAAGATATATGCTATCCAGATGCTAAAGTAACTGGTGACAGAAAAGTACACTAGAGGTGGAGATGGCATAAGACAATACATCCTCAGGATGAGCAACATGGCAGCTAAGCTGAAGCCTATGGATGCTAATTTGGAGCTTAAGTCTGCACTCCTTGTTCATCTGGTTATGGCTTCACTGCCAAAAGAGTTCGACATATTTGTTGTTAACTACAACATGCATCCAGAGCGACGGGACATTGAAAAGACAATAGTCATGTGTGTGTAAGAAGAGGATAGAATTAAAACCTCACATGATGGTTATTTGAACTATGTGAAGGATAACAAGAAAAGGAACTTCAATCAAAGCTCCCCTTCAAAGCCACATGGAAAAGCTCCCATGCAACATCAACATCAGCAAAAGTCTTTTCCAGTGGACAAAGATACATGTCTCTACTGTAAAAAGAGCAGGCATTACAAGAAAGATTGCCTTATTTGGCTAAAGTCGACAATGACAAAGAATGGTAAAAACCTGTTTCTTTTGTAAATGAACCCTTGTATACACAGTTTTTAAAATCTACTTGGTAGACTGACTCAGGTGCAACTGTTCATGTTGCAATTTTTTATAGAGATTCCATTCGACGCAGACTACGCAAAGAAGAGAAAGATGCATCGAAGTTGCAAATGGAGACCAAGCAAACATTGAAGATGTTGGTGACATCTCTCTAGGCTAGTTGACGGATTCACGCTCCTTCTTAAAGATGTTTTTTATGTTACTTCATTACACAGAAACTTGATTACTATTTCACGTTTGGACAAAGATTATCATGAGCGTCATTTTGGACATGGCAAGTGTGCCATATAGTTTAATAATGCTTGTATGGGTGTTGCCTTCCTTCACAATGATCTTTATTGGTTATACCTACGTGAAAAAGTGTATTATATGTGTAATGTGAATGAACATGTTTCCACGTCAGAGAAAGATCAAAAGAAAAGAAAGAGAACTCATGATTCATCGTCGAAATTATGGTACTATCGTTTAGGCCATATTTCGAGTGGAAGAATACAAAGACTAGTTAAAAATAAAATTATTCCTCCATTATAGTTCTCAGACATAGAGCAGTGCATAGATTGCGTTAAAGAAAAGTACGTAAAGCAAATTAAAAAAGGTGCAAAATGAAGCACTAGAACTCTAAAAATAAGCGACACTGATATTTGTGGAACGTTTCATGTGAAAAGTGTGGATGGCTATGACTCGTTCATAACATTCAAAGATGATACTCCCGTTTTGGTTATGTTTATCCAATTAAAGAAAGATCATAAGTGTTAGATAAATGTAAAATATTCAAAGCTGAAGTCAAAAATCTACATGATAAAAGAATTAAGATAGTGAAATCTTACTGTGGGGGAGTACTATGGCTGACACACCCCTTTTGTCCAAGTCCCTGGACCTTTTGCAAGGTTCTTACAAGAGAATGGCATAATGGCCCAGTATTCAGTGCCGGACGAGTCTCAGCAAAATGGAGTAGCTGAAAGGCATAACTGTACACTTATGAAATGGTTTGCAGTATGATGAGTTACTCCACCTTGCCATTGGGATTATGGATGGAGGCGCTAAAAACTGCCATTCACATTCTCAATAGAGTACCAAGCAAGTCGGTGCCCAAAACACCGTACAAGATGTGAATAGGAAGAGTACCATCCCTACACCACCTGCAAGTGTGGGGAGCCTAGTTGAGGCCAAAGTGTTTAATCCAAATATTACGAAGCTATATTCCAAAACAGTCAGTTGCCACTTCATGGGCTATCCTAAATGATCAAAATGTTTTCATTTCTACTGTCCAGACAGATACACAAAGTTTGTAGAAACAAGACATGTAGTCTTCTTAGAGGATGAAATGATGAGGGAGAGCACAATAGCTCAGAAAATTGATCTTGAGGAGAAGAGGGTGTATGCACCTAATCCGATGACTCAAGAGCCATTTTTTCACTACCTATCGTTATTCACTGACAATCCCTGAGGTTTTGGTGCAAGCACCTGTTGCAACTCCACCCATGACAACAATGGGTGAAGATACGGAATTTGTCTGTCAGGAGCCGATTAAACCCATTGTTGCGCATGAGAGGGAGTAGCAACAGCCACCTCTAGAAAATGTGGCACAAGTTGAGGCCCAAAATGTGCCAGTGAATGAGGCCCCTAGAAGTGTCGTCGGATTGAGGACAAGTACACCATGAGGGGGTCCTCGAGGCGTGCGGAAGAGAGGGGTGTGAGACGTACGGTGTTCCGGGACGGTGAGCACACATGTTTACCTAGGTTCGAATCCGCCGGCTTTGGACGGATCCTACTCCTGCTAGCAATCCAGTAATACGGCAGAGCCGGAATATGGGTTACAAGGGTATCGCCTGTGCGAGTTGAGATTGTAGACTATTGTGTTGTAAGGTGTTCGCCCTAAAGGCTCTCCCTAGGACGGCTTATATAGATATCCGGCCTAGGGTTTACATGAGAGATCAGTCCGGCTACGACTAAGAGTTCGTTACATAGTACATCTTGAACTACAAGTAACACTATGGACCTAAGTCGGTAAGTGTTCTGGGCCTTCCCGTAGCCGGATTGGACTCTGTCTTCTCTCCTGACTGGGCCGCTCGTGCAGCAAAGCTCTAACCCGAAGTGGGCCACCCTGGTCAGTGAGGAACTGTGAGGATATCCGGAAAGTATATCCCCAACAGCAGCCCCCGGAGGCCTCCAAGATCCAAAGTCAGATTTTATCATCGTCTAGCTTGATCTTCGGCTTGCAGAATCTTGAAGGGTTCCTGAAACTTCACAAAAAATACGATCCGGGTCTTAAAAATAAGTCGGACCTATCAATTAGTTACTCGAATTTTCCAGCTCGATTTTAAACTAAGCCGGAACTTGGTTTATACGCCACCTGACACAAGCATGGTCAAGTCACGTCATCTGACAGGCGTGCCGTCAGCAAGACCGTTGGTGGGTCTGCGGTTCGCGGAACCGAGGCGCCGTTTCAATGTGAGCGTGGAGATCGAGGAGACGCAATCATCGCGTGGGTCCTTCCCAGTTCTTTCCACGACGCGTGGCGGTTACACTGTAGCATTTGCACGAATCTTGGCGCAGGTAGGTGGATATAAGGGGTTCGGATTTCTTCTTCTCCTTTCCACCAGTCCTTTGCCGTTCCTTTCTTCCCAATCCCCCTGCGCGCTCAGAGCCTCCTCGCCCTCCCACAGAGCTCCTAGTGCCGCCCCTTTTAGGTCACTTTCTCACCGGAGAAAAATGGCTTCATCATCTTCTTCCTCTGGTTTGGCGGCGGCAGCGGCGGCGGCGGCGGAAGCAGCTCCGGAGAAGGAGACCTTCCGAGGAATCTGGATCCCCTGCGCCCTTGACGAGGACGACCTCAAGAACGTGGAGAAGGAGGGGCTTCTCGCCGCCGGTGACTGGCGGACTGGCTCTGGCGAAACCGTCCCCAACCCACGCAAGGGCGAGCATGTCCACTTCGGCACCCATCGGGGCCGAGGTCTGCCTTTTCCTCCCTCGGAGCTCTTCTCCGAGGTTATAGATCATTACGGAGTTCAACTCCACAATCTTCCTCCCAACTCTCTCTTAGAGATGAGCGCGTTTGCATCACTTTGCGAGGGCTTTCTTGACATTATGCCGAGTTTGCTTCTCTTCCGGTACTATTTCCATGTCCGGAGAAATTCCATCACTGCCGGTGTTCCTTACATCACCGGCACTATCAGCTTTTCACTTAGACGTGACCGGGCATATCCCAAAATTTCTGCCAGTGACTCGGTCAAACAATGGCCAGCCACTTTCTTCTATGATAGGGATATTCCGGCTCCCGGCAAAGTTACTGCTTTGCCGGCTTTTGTCGACGAAGCCGCCACAGCCCGGCCTTCCTGGGACGAGGCTGCTCCGGCTCTCATCGACGATCTGATCCTCGCTAAGCGGCGGATCGAATATCTAATCAAACACATGGGTCTGAAGGGATCCGACTTGGTCTAGTCCTGGGTCTCACGTCGGATCCAGCCAGTTCAGTACCACGGGGATATACTGATGTACTCCATCACGTATTCCAAAAAAGACTCCCTCCGCATCAGCCCCAAATCCTACACCACTCAAGGCTACATCAGCCAGATCAAGTGGTTGATCAAGGAGCGGATTGAGAGGAGGATTCCAGAGATTTCTCTAGATATGTACACAGCGAAAAACCCCGTGGTGCCGGTAAGCTTCCATCAATACACCTTTTATGTGTTCCAATCTCTAAGTTATATACTACAGTGTTGATATGCTTTCTTGTTTTCAGCTTGCTGACCTCCCTGAGTCGGAGCTTGCTCCACTCGAAGGATATCCTCTTGAGTTTTCTCAGGAGACTGAAGTGGTCCCATTGCCGGACCTTGCGCTCAAGAAGCGCAAAGCTCCGACAGTGGCTGTTGGCACAAAGGAAGTGCCTGTTATGAAGAGGTAACTTTCATTCACAATTTCCGCCTTTGTACCTTTCTCGAATTTCTTTCTGAGATGTAATGTTTCCGACTTTACTACATTCTCAGAGCAAAGCCTCTCATCAAGGGTAAGGGGAAAGGGATTCCTGCGAAGCCCCTGCGACAGGCAAAGCTCACCATAGCTTCTCCTGCCGTGGCTCCTCCAACTCCTGCCCCTCAACCTTCTGCAACTCCGACGATCATTCCTTCTCCGGTGGTTGCAGAAGATCCGGCTCCTCCAACGGAGCCTGCGATCCTTGGGTCGCAGACTGACGTCACCGTGGGTGCGTCAGCTCAAGATAAGGGTGAACCCTCTTCGGGTAATGATCCCTCGGCTGAAGTCTTCGCCGAAAACCTCCTCAGCAATCCGGGACTTGCCAAGTTTGGCCTATCCCGGAAATCTGCAGAGGAAATCCAGCGGCTGGCCAGGCAAGTCCTGGACAAAAGCCATCTATCCCCTGAGGAGGAAGCGCAAGAAGCAGAGGACGTCAAGTTCTCTGACCTTCTCGCTCAAGTCCGCCTTCGCGATGAGAGGATCAGGACTGGCGAGCTTCCAACAGCCCCAGTAATCCCTCTTACCCTCACCGAGAAGGTGGCAGCTGAAGTGAACGCGGGTTTAGACAAACTCACCCGCGAGCAATATGTAAGTCGGAATTCCAACTCTTGTTTTTACATTATGTTATATCATATCCTCTAGCCCCCAAGCATGAAGTAGGATATAGAATCCGATTTTATGCTTCATTAGGATGCCAAAGAATGAACTAGTGTAGCCCCTAAGGCTCGTGCTGATATTTAGCAAAAAAATTAGCCCGAGTCTTAAGTAGCTTTCTGACTTTGGGTATTCCGACTTACAGAAAGTATGTTCATATAACCAGGAATTATTATCCAATGTCTGTGATAAGCGGAGAGAGATCAAAGCTCTCCGGCTTAAAAATGCTGAGCTCAAGGTAGCCAAGGATGCAGCCGAAGGTAAACATTTTGAGATTCAAACCTTGTCTTTTGGTTTTTCAATGTCGAATTTTTCTGAACTGTTGTTCTTTTTGACTTACAGCATTGGTGAAACAATCCATCGCTATGATTGAAGAGGCCGAGAACCTCAAGACCCTAGTGGTGGAGAACAAGGGACTCCGCCAAGAGCTGGATAAGCTCAAGGCGGATCATGAAAGAAGAATAGCTCAAGTCCTAGAATCCTCCTCCATGGCCACCGAAGAGCGTGATCGCAAGATCGCTGCTCAAGATAAAATTATCTCGGACCTCAAGAATGAGCTTGGCAGAGAGAAGGATATCTCCGAGGCGCTCCGGGCTGAACTCCTGAGTCTTCGGGAGGAGAAGACCAAGATTGACGACGTCATTCTTGGTATGTTCCATCTGTCTGACTTATCATTTCTTCGACTTTCATCAATGTTGGATTTTTCTTGACTTGTTTTGTGTATAGGTCCTCTGAACTTGACGGACTCTTCCTCCTCCGAGCCCCGCACCCACCGGCTTACCCAAGTCGGTGATCTTCTGCATGACTTCCGCCAGTCTATTGAAGACATTGGCGAGTCTCTCAGGATTCCGGACATGCCAAGCATGTCGGATTTTCAAGTGCGGGACAAGGCCAAGGAGATGCCGCAGCTTGTTCGGGATTGGAACATGTCCTACGCGCGGACTGCTGCACAGAACGCTCTCACCATGGTCATGAGCCACCATGGAAACATGGAGATATGGCAAGTGACCAGAGGGTACTGCAAGGTAGACGAAGACGGCCAGGAGCAAGACCTTGAAGCCATCATGCACTCATGCGCCGGATACGGGTGCCACGTAGCTGATCTGACCAGCTACGAGATCCCCTTCTTCACCCGCGTAGATACTCCGCCACCTCCTCCAGAACAAACCGAAGAAGTTTCCGACGATGAACGGACCACCTCGGATCCGGACATCTCGGAACGATATCAAGGCGGAGTAACCAGCGAGCCGGCACCTTCTTCATCTCCTCCTGCATCATAAACCAGAAAACTATGTATTATTCCGGAAAGACATGATGCGCTTTGTAAATATTAAGTACTATTGACTTTTGCTACTGCTAAGCTTTTAATCTATTCAGCACTTTTTGGCTTTTGAAATTTTTGCGTGCCTGAAATGTTCACATAAGCACTTGAAATTTTCCGTCTCTACTTATCATTTATCTGGCTTTCCGCCTCGTCCCTTTCGTGAGCCGAGCAACGGAGCTCAATTGCTAAACCAGTTTAAACTTGGAAACAAAGCCGGCTTCTAGTACCAACAATTCACTACTCGGAAAATACCCGCATCCAGCAATCAGACAAATAACCCAAGTAAAGACTATAATTTTTAGAGTTATACCCGAAGGTAGCAGTTTTAGAATCGGAAATCTAAACCAGAACGAACATGAGCATAAAGTACTTTCAAGCATTCTGAGATTTTCGACTATGACATGATCATTAGGAAATAAGATGGTAAAAACTTCTCAGAAAAACTTTGAGGTAACCAAAACTTTTATTTCTCACAGAACATGTACATATGTATGATCACAAAGAAGGATAAACTAAAAATAAAAGGGACGTAGCTGAGCAATATTCCACGGTCTGTCTAACTCATCCAGATTTGTACTGCCTCCACCTCTCTTTCTCTTCTTAGTAGCAGGTCTTTCTTTGACTGGCCTCATGTCAGTTAAGTAGTACGATCCATTGTGCAATACTCGACTAACTAAAAAGGGCCCTTCCCATACTGGGAAAAGTTTGTGCTTTCTTTGTTGCATAAGCCGGAGAACCAAATCACCTTTATTGAAAGATCTAGTTCGGACTCTCTGGCTATGATACTTGCGTAACTTCTACTGATAGGCTGTAGATCTCATTTCAGCAACGACGCGAACTTCTTCGACTAAGTCGAGATCATTTTGTCGAGAAATGTCGGCATCCTCTTCGATATATGCGGCCACTCTAGGAGAAGTATGAATTAAACCGCTAGGAAGAACTGCTTCTGCACCATAGACCAAGAAGAAAGGTGTGTATCATGTTGACCTATTCGGAGTTGTTCGTAAACTCCAAATTACAGAGGGTAATTCCTCTGCCCAAGCCCCCGTAGCACGTCGTAGTGGTGCTTCAAGTCTTGGTTTTAAGCCTTGTAGAATTAAACCATTTGCTCTTTCGACTTGTCTGTTAGCCTGTGGAAGTGCGACTGACACAATGTCAAGCCGGATATTTTGCTCATCGCAGAATTCAGCCAATTCTCCCAAGGAAAAGATACTCCTGTTGTCCGTGATAATACTATGCGGATAACCATACCGGATTATAACATCCTCGACAAATCTTTTGGCTGTTGCTCCATCACAACTAGTGACAGGTTTAACCTTGATCCACTTTGTGAATTTGTCCACCATCACTAAGAGGTGAGTGAATCCACTTGGGGCTCGTTTAAAAGGTCCTACCATATCAAGCCCCCAGACCGCAAAGGGCCATGTTATAGGTATTGTTCGCAGCTGATCAGCCAGAACATGAGCTTGCTTGGTGTACTTTTGGAAGCCTTTGCATGTCTTGACTAATCGTTCGGCATCTGCCTGAGCTGTAAGCCAGAAAAATCCATGTCGAAAAGCTTTTGCCACTAAAGATTTGGCTACAGCGTGGTGACCACACTCGCAATCGTGGATTTCCCTTAAGATTTCCACTCCATCTTCCGGAGATACACAGCGCTGAAAACCCCCAGAAACACTCCGTTTATGGAGCTCACCTTTAACAATAGTATAGGCTTTTGCTCGTCGGATAATCTGTCGGCTCAGTACCTCGTGTTCGTGTAATTTGCCATCTACCAAATAATCGAGGTAGGGTTGAGTCCAGCTTGGGATTACAGGCAGAACTGCTATCAAAGGTGAGTCAGATTTGGTCGGATATTCCTCATCTACTCCCTTTATCGAGGGAACTTTGAGGTGCTCTAAAAATGCGCCATCCGGGACTTCTTTCGGCGCAGAGCCTATTCGAGATAGTGCATCTGCTTCCTCATTTTCTGCTCGAGGGATGTGTTGAACTTCAAACCCCTCGAACGATTTAGATAGATCATCCACGACAGCTTTATATGTTGCCATGTGCTTATTTGCATTACAAATATCCGAGACTTGCTGAGCAACAAGATCCTAATCTCCGTAACACATCAAACGTCGAATGCCAATATCCTTAGCAATCCGGATTCCATGCAGCAGTGCTTCATACTCGGCAATGTTGTTTGTCGCTGTGAAGTGGATCTGCAACACGTATAAAAGTTTATCTCCTTGGGGTGATTTGAGCACCACACCAGCCCCCGAGCCCCCTCGAGCCTTAGACCCATCGAAATAGAGGGTCCAATATCCCGACTCAGGGAGGAACATGTTCTCCTTGGTCTCTGTCCAATCAGCAACAAAGTCAACAAGGATCTAGGATTTGATTGCTGTCCGGGGTTTGTACTCAATATCGAAAGCTGCAAGCTCTATGCCCCATTTGGCGACGCGTCCTGTGGCATCGCTATTGTCGATTATATCTCTCATGGGAGCTTTTCTCACCACGGTAATTGGATGCTCTTGAAAATAGTGTCGTAACTTACGAGATGCTAGAAAAACACTATAAGCCAACTTTCGATAGTGCGGATACCGCTGTTTTGATTCTATCAGGACCTCGCTGACAAAGTACGTCGGACACTGCACCAGGTGTTCCTAATTTTCTTCTGGTCTCTCCACTACCATAACGATACTGACAACCTTATTTGTCGCAGCAATGTAGAGCAACATCGGTTCCTGAGGTTCCAGCGCTGCAAGGATAGGAGCAGATGAGAGTACTTTCTTTAGGTCTTGTAGTGCAGCTTCAGCTACGTCAGTCCAGACAAAATCCTTGGTCTTGTTCCGGAGTTTGTATAATGGTGTGGCTCTTTCACCAAGTCGGCTTACAAATTGACTGACCGCAGCAATGCAACCAGTTAATCTTTGTACGTCCTTCAGGCGAGTTGGCCTGGAAATATTGAGAATAGCCTTGATCTTGTCGCGGTTCACCTCTATGCCTCTTTGAGACACGATGAAACCTAACAATTTTCCGGCTGGTATTCCAAAGAAGCATTTCTTCGGGTTAAGCATGATGTTGTATTTTCGTAGATTGGCGAACGTCTCCTCCAAGTTGGAAATCAACGTTTCCTTCTTTTTGGACATGACCGCGATATCATCCACGTATGCATGTACATTGCGTCCGAGTTGATCATGGAGGCAACGCTGCATCGTGCGCTGGTATGTAGCTCCTGCGTTCTTCAGCCTAAAGGGCATCGTAACAAAATAGAAGGTTCCAAAGGGGGTTATGAATAAAGTCTTGACTTTGTCAGATTCCTTCATCCGGATTTGGTGATAACCGGAATATGCGTCGAGAAAACAGAGGAGTTCCGAGCCTGCCGTAGAATCGATAACTTGATCAATTCTAGGTAGAGCGAACTGATCTTTTGGACAAGCCTTGTTCAAGGCAGTATAATCAACACAAATCCTTAAATCAGTGGTGTCCTTTTTAGGGACCATTACAGGGTTACCCGACCAATCAGTATGGATGACCTCTTCTATGAATCTGGCTAGCTCGAGCCGCGCTAGTTCCTTAGCTATTGCCTTACGCTTTTCATCGCCAAACCGTCGTAAGGACTGTTTGACGGGTTTAGCGTTCGGGTTTATATTTAGAGAGTGCTCGGCAAGTTCCCTAGGTACTCCGGTCATGTCAGATGGCTGCCATGCGAAGATATCCTGATTTTCTTGGAGGAACTTGACGAGCGCGCTTTCCTATGCGCTACTTAGGCCTACGCCTATCTGGGTCATCTTGGAGGGGTCATCATCCTTCAACGGCGTCGTCTTCGTCTCTTCTGATGCTTTGAACTCCGGATTTGGCTTTGTGACCTCCTTCTTTGTTGCGAGCATCTCGGACGGATCTATGCTCTTCTTGATCTCCTAGTACTCCTGGGCGTGCAGCACGGCTTTGGCAAAGGCGGCATTTCCATCTTCGCACTCTCGCACCTTCTTCGGGTCTCCCCTGATGGTGATCACGCCGTTGGGACCTGGAATTTTCATCATATTGTAAATGTAACATGGACGAGCCATAAAAGCCCAGTAAGCCGGACGTCCGAATATAGCGTGGTATGCGCTCTTGAACGGGACTACTTCGAAGGAAAGTGCCTCCGTCCGATAATTCTTTGGAGTTCCAAAAGTAACATCCAAAGTGATCTCTCCTAGGGAATTAGCTTGTCTTCCTGGGACAACTCCGTGAAAGATCACAAAGCTATGGTTCAGCCGTGTTTCCGAGATCTTCATTCGGCGTAGCGTTTCGACATAGAGAATATTGATGCTGCTACCACCGTCCATGAGGGTATTGGAGAAACCATAACCGTCAATAAGTGGATTGACGATTAAGGCGTATTTTCCTTGCCTGTGTAGTTTAGGCGGATGATCAGCGCGGTCAAACGTGATTGCCACTTCCGACCAGTCCAGATACTGAGGGACAGCCGGAACTGTTGCATTGAGCTCGTGGAGAACTGCTTTGTTGACCTTTGCTGGTTGAGATCCGAGGAAGGTGACGTAAGTGTCCTTCTTGGTGGGAAAAGTCTTCTTTCCTTCCGGCTTGGGATTTGAAGCATCAGCTTCCTCCATGTCGGAATCTTCCTTGGTCTCCTTGTCTTTTTTGGGGTTTTTCTTTCCCTTCTTCCGCTTAGCTTTGTAGCCCGCGGTATCATCTCTCATGATGTCGTCATTAAAACGACATTCAGCGTTGGTGTGGGACGAGCCCCCATTGGCGTGTAAGTGATGCACACATGGGTTATTGGCAATGTCGGCCCAAGTGTAGGTTTTGCCTGGTTGTTGCTCTCCTCTGCCTTGGACCCTTGACGTCCCACGGCCACGCCCGCGGCCTCCGCCACGTCCTCCTCGTCCTCCAGAACCGGAAACAGTAGTGACCACTGCTGTCTCCGCGTTAGGTTTTTCTTCCATGGTATTTTTGCGCTTCTGAGCTTGTTGCTTTGGTTGTTTTGCCGACTGAGGCACAGCCAGGACATTGAGTAATCCCTCTGCATCGTCGTCAGCATCTGCATACTTGCTCGCTGTTTCTATCATCTCTCCCAGATCGGTAACCTTGTCACACTTCAAGCGATGGCGCAGTAAACCAATTGGGAGACCTGCGATGAAAGCTTCAATCGCAGTTTGATCGTTTACTCCTTCGCAGGAGTTCTTTGTGTCGATCCATCGTCCGAGATAATCCCGGCAAGTTTCTCCGGCTTTCTGGGTGCAACGTTGTAGGTCTCCAACCAAACAGGGCCACCGATATGTGCCTTCGAAATTCCGAAAGAACGCACTTTGCAAGTCATACCAGTTGTGGATGGTGTTTGCCGGAAGTTCATTGAGCCATGATCATGCCGTCTTCCGCAACATAAGTGGGAGATATCGGGTTGCGACCAGGCTGTTTCCGCCTTTAGCGATGCAGCAAGCTTGGAAGAAATCCTGTAACCAGGTGTCTGGCCGAGCAATGCCGTCGTAGGCTTGGATATGTCTTGAGATAGCAAATCCTTCCGGGAATTTTGTAGCTCTGATGCATGGTCCGAAGCACTTTGGGCCCACGTACACGTCATCGTTTTCACAGCGCCAAGCCTCTATGTTGGAGTTGATCCTGTGCCTTGCGTCGTTCGGGGATAGAGATCGTCCCGAATGTCGGCTGTGGCTACGGTGCCCTGGAGCCGGACTTCGGCTTCCGCCACCACCTCCTCCGCCATGTCGTCCTCCTTGACCTCCTTGGGGGTCGTTGTGATAACTGTGTGGTGGAGAGGGTGGTGCAGCTGGATAGTTTCCGGCTGATCGCCGGCCTCCATCCGGAGCGTCATTATTCCGGTTCCGGGGAGGTTCTTGACTTTGAAGAGCCCCCTGTTGGCTTGTTCCAGCGTGGTTTCCGTCATTCCTTCGTCCGTCATGCCCACCATGGTGAGGCTCAGCCGGACGGCTCTCATGTCTAGGAGGTGGCATTCTTTGACGATCCTCCTCCCGACGTTTCTCCTTATCTTCTCCCTTTCGATCATTGAATTCTTGTCGGGGAGGATTCCTCGGATTCAGTGCAGCGATCGCGTCTTTCTCGGCTGCTGGAGCGACATTGCTCTAGTTATGTGTAGCTCTGCGATGCTGTCCCGGCAATCCGGTTCTTGAATAATTGTCTTCCCTGCGTTCGGGGTGATGGTACTGCGCCCTAACGTAATGGGATCTTACGTCAGCCCATGCTGGATCTGTGCGACATTGGTCAGAATCCGAGACCAGTTTTTGACTTCCGGACAGGGCAACCTTCTGCTGCTCTAGTCCCTTGTTGAGTAGCTTGATACCCAAGCGTATCTCCTCTGGCCCTAGATTAGCTGATAGAATTTCACGAGCTGGCACGGTATTTTGCACTACTGTTGGGTATACCCAATCTCCGTTGCTATCCTTCCGTGGCTTCCCCATCTCATCTCCGAAAAGGACGGCACGGACATGTGGGAATTGGTTGTCATCTATGTGACACTTCCGTGTCTTCTGATGTAGACGGGACATGTACTCCTTGTTTGACATGCGCTTCTTCTCGACCTCGATGTTTTTGGCTTCATCAAGGAGTTGTTGACGACGCGCTTCTAGAGCCTGGGCCCTTTCGTCCAGCTCATCTGCAGTGAGTTCTGCATGTGTAGGGATAGGTGTGGTTAAAGCGGCATCGATGAGTTTACGCGCACCTTCAGTGATCACGTGTCCATCCACCGATGCTTCTTTTTTCGGCTCGTCTAGGATAAGTGCTCCATCCGAGTCTTCTTCGTATTCCTCGACAATTACCTCCTCTGTGAGGGGGTCTTTTGCCGGGGTCTTGTTCTTCTTGTTCTTCTTCTTTGCCTTCTTGGCAGCGCCGGTAGCAAAGACGGCTTTGGGTCCGTTTCCCGGAGTTAAGCTCTGATCGGTACTTTCGGACATCTGGACTTCGGGATTATCTCCAACGTCCATGTCATCCTGTGCTTTGGGAGAGTGTTCCCTGGATCCTTCATCCATGGCTTCTCCTTCTTCTGCAGCTTTGGAGTTGTACTCCTCTTCATATTCCGTGGAGAACTTTCGGAAATCTGCCGACATCATGGATTCATCCGAGGATGCGGGGACGTCGGCGTTTGTTCCAATTGCCTCTAGCACCGAGTCGGTGTTTTCTCCAGCATCGGCAGAGCCGGATCCGGATCCTACATACCCGACGAAGTGCGAAGCGTGCTTCCTGAGGTACCTGTGGCTTTCGCGATCAGCCATATCGAAACTTTTAATGGTTTCGAGGATTGCATCTGCGCTAGCGCCTTGTAGTATCATATGTCTTAGTGTGTACCTGAGGAAAGGCATGTCTGTCCCGGCATCGTCAGAGCCAAAATTAGTGTCGTTGATATGCTCCTCCTGGATTTCGACTTCCACGGGTGGGTCGATCTGGGATCCAGCTTCTCTAGGGAGATCCACTCCAGCTTCGACTTGGACCATGAGGTCTTCTTCAGGCTCGGATTTCTCCACTATCTCCGCAACTAGTGCGGGCTGGGTGGGATTAGGGTTTTCTGAGATCCAGAACTCTGCCACCTCCGCGGACAAAGGGGACCCAGAAGATTCTGCTGCTTCTATCATCACCGCTGGGGTTGGTTGGGCAGGTTCAACGAAACCGATGTAAACATCGATCTTGCCAAAAGACATGATTGTGTAAGCAGTCACGGTATCCCTAGCCGGAATCCAAGTCTCGTCGAGAACGATAAGAGGGACGTTGCTGGCATAGAGGATGCGACCGACGGCGATGGTTTCGCCGATTCCGATTCTTGCAGATTCCGTTCGGAACGCAGACTGTCGTCGGATTGAGGACAAGTACGCCATGAGGGGGTCCTCGAGGCATGCGGAAGAGAGGGGTGTGAGACGTACGGTGTTCCGAGACGGTGAGCACACAAGTTTACCCAGGTTCGAATCCGCCGGCTTTGGACAGATCCTACTCCTGCTAGCAATCCAGTAATACGGCAGAGCCGGAATATGGGTTACAAGGGTATCGCCTGTGCGAGTTGAGATTGTAGACTATTGTGTTGTAAGGTGTTCGCCCTAAAGGCTCTCCCTAGGACAGCTTATATAGATATCCGGCCTAGGGTTTACAGGAGAGATCAATCTGGCTACGACTAAGAGTTGGTTACAGAGTACATCTTGAACTACAAGTAACATTATGGGCCTAAGTCGGTAAGTCTTCTGGGCCTTCCCTTAGCCGGATTGGACTCCGTCTTCTCTCCTGACTGGGCCGCCCGTGAAGCAAAGCTCTAACCCAAAGTGGGCCACCTTGGTCAGTGAGGAACTATGAGGATACTTGGAAAGTATATCCCCAACAAGAAGGTCTCAAAGAGTTAAAAGATCAACTATTTCTACTGATAATAAAGTTTATAATACAAAAAAAGTTCATATGAAGGGTGATCCCACTTCATATGAAGAAGCCATGAGAAGCCTCACTCATCGAAGTGGCTGGAGGCCATGGAAGACGAGATGAAATCGATGAGTTCAAACGATGTTTGGGACTTAGAAGAAATTCCTAAAAGAGCCAAAACAGTAAGCTATAAATGGGTCTAAAAACTAAATATGACTATAGTGGGAATATAGAAAAGTATAAAGAACGACTTGTGGCAAAAGGATTTACATAAAGAGTAGGGGTAGATTACAATCAGAACTTTTCTTCAGTTTCATGTAAGGATTCTTTCATAATTATAATAGCATCAGTGACACATTTTGATTTGGAGCTACATCAGATGGATGTAAAGACAACATTTCTAAATGGGGAATTAGAAGAAAGTGTGTACATAAAACAACCCAAGGGTTTTATCATGGAAGGCAAAGAAAATATGGGATGCCGCCTAAAGAAATCATTTTATGGATTAAAGCAAGCCTCTAAACAGTGGTATCTAAAGTTTAGTGAAACAATTAAGAGATTTTGGGTTCAATGAGAATGTTAAGGACAACTGCGTTTATGCAAAGTTTAAAAGTGATAAATATATTTTCCTAATTCCGTATGTGGATGATATCTTACTTTCTAGCAGTGATGTCAGTCTGCTACTAGATACAAAGAAGTTCTTGTCCTCAAATTTTGATACCAAATACCTTGGTGAAGCATCATATGTTTTGGGCATAGAAATTCACCGAGACAGAGAAAGTGGGGTTCTATGATTATCGCAAAAGACATATTTAGAAAAGATCCTAAGGAAATACAATATGCATGCCATTAATTCCACACTCGCTCCTATAGTCAAGGGCGACAATTTTGGAAAATTTCAATGTTTCAAGAACCAATACAAGCTCGATCAAATGAAAACGGTGCAATATGCTTCGGCTGTTGGAAGCCTACAGTATGCACAAGTATGCACTCATCCTGGTTTAGCTTTTATCACCGGGGTACTCGGTAGATATCAAGATAATCCAAGCATAGAGCACTGGAAGATGGTAAAGAAAGCATTCTGTTATGCGCAAGGAACAAAGGACCTCATGCTAACATACATACGATCCGACTCCCTAGAGATTAGAGGGTATTCAGATGCAGATTTTGCGGGAGACAGAGATGATAGAAAATCCATGTCAGGATATGTATTCACTCTCGCGGGCGGGGCTATTTCATGGAGAAGCTCCAAACAGTTAATAGTTGCATCATCCATGATGTATGCAGAATTTATAGCATGTTATGAGGTCACGGGGCATGCAATATGGTTGAAGAAATGTATACTCGACTTGAAAGTGGTATATTGCATTAATAAACTACTAAAAATGTACTACGACAATCAGAAAGTAGTATTCTATACTTACAACAATAAGTCGAGTAATGCTACCAAATCAATTGAGATAAAGTATTATGTTTTGAAAGATAAAATCCAGGATCACACTATAAGTCTCGAGCATATAAGGACAAAGGATATGCTTGCGGATACATTTACGAAAGGCTTACCACCCATTGTATTTAGAGAACACTTAGCCGACATAGGTTTACGGGAAAGCCTATGATTACTAGATCATGAAAGGCCCGAAAAGGAACCTAATTTGTTTCAAAATAGAGAGATGTTGTAGCCGTCTGATTCTATTGACAATTGAGTTGTGACGATGAAACATGATCTACGTACTAATCGGTGATAAAACGAATAAAGCGAAAAATATATAGTTAAAAGTATACGATGAGATTAAGGGGGGAATGTTAGATTGATCTCCTCCCGAGTGAGCCCAACGGCCTCTTAGACCCTTGATCCGTGCCCTGATCGGGGGCGCCCAACCCTACATGGTTGGCGGGCCCCTGTTCATAGCGCGCTATAAAAAGGGGTGGGGGCCGGCGGCTCGCGTTACAAGGTTCGCCGCTAGCCGCACGCCCCACCAACAAACACTATCCGATCTAAGGGAGCGCAGGAGTGACGGGAAGCACCATCGCCGCCGGACGAACCTGCCCTTCGCGTCGCTGCCTTAGCACAGATCTTGCCATGGCCAATGGCTCGAGCTCATCAAGCCAAAGAGAAGGTACTCCTCTCCTCTCTCCCATCTCTCTATCTCTCTCGGTGTACTCATGAAGTATGAAAACACACCAAGGTCACCCGGCTATATATTCACCTAGATGATCCTATGATTCTATCACAAAGATGTACACATCCAAAAGAAAAAAACATGGCACCTGCGGCCCTGCCATACCAGTGCAGGAGCTCCAAGGTGAAAACTCTTGGCCAGACCTTCCTTGATCGTACCTGGCCTGGCAGTGGCAATGTTTTTGCATCGTTAAGTCATTTCATGAAATTGCTCAGTAATATATTTCATGGTAAAAACTTGATTTAGTGTTTGACTGGATCTAGCGATGATGACATATATATCGTTGCCTTTTTGGCTTTGCTTTTGGAGAAGCTTCTCGGCGGCCGTGTGTTGCCAGGGTGTTGCTGTTGCATTTCATTAGCTTCCGAGGGATGCTCCTTTGCGTGGCACTACCATGGAGCAGGTCATACGTTCACTGCTTGTGGCACGCGAAATTCAGTGTCTAGTCTCTGCAGAGCAAAGACGTTCACCAAACTAACCTACTCCCCTAATTAGTGTTCTCAGATTTGTCTAAATTAGATGAATCAGTCATGTTTTAGTACTAGATACATCCAAATCTACACAAATCTGAAAACACTAGTAATTAGGTTCTGAGGGAGTACTTCTCTTCCCTTGCTTTCGTGTGATGGAACTAACTGTTTCCAGACGCGCGGCACACCAAGCAAACTGGAGAAACGATGCATCACAGTACTGACAGGTGACGAGGAAATACAGACAGAGGATTGTAGGCAGTAGGCTGCTAAGTGATGGCAGGTAAACAACTGCCGAGCCGCCAGTACCGACACGGCCACCTTTTGACAAGACGCACCTGATGGATTATAAAGAATCCTGGATTTTACGAGTTAGTATGATTAAAGGCTTTCTGGCCATCGGCAACGACCAACAAAATCTTTCGCTTTGTTAGGTGACCACTTTGAATTTCGATCTCAGAATGGTACGCAGGCATGGCGGTGGTCTTTCAGTCCATAACATGACTTGTGCTTTGGGCCAACAGAAGAAGAAACGGAGGAAGCCATCTGCCTGAACCCCGCGGCCGTGTACAAAATTGGGTTGATGTCTCCCGTCTTGGCTCATTCTGCATACTCCAAACCACAAGCAACATTCTCTCCATCTGCCTCCACCCCCTCTCCGTCTCTCGTCCGGATGGCGCCGCAGGTACGATTCCAGTGGATTTCCTGCAGCTTCAAAACTCTCTCGCCATGGACATTCTCTTGGATGGGCTCTAATTGCTGGGTTCTTTGCATGATTGGCAGCAGAAGGTGGTCTTGAAGGTTTCTTCTATGAGCGACGAGAGGGTGAAGCAGAAAGCGATGGAAACTGTTGCAGATATCTATGGTGCTAGTTTTGGTGTTTTTTTAGCTTTTATCTTGATCTGTTTCGCTTATCGCTTGCTATCTTGTTACGTAGTACTAGTAGCATTCAAGGTTTAGTAGCAAGTCTCCTGACTTGATCATGGTCTGAAACAACAGGTATTGATTCGATAGCCGCTGATCTCAAAGATCAGAAGATGACGGTGATAGGTGATATGGACACCGTCACGATCGCCAAGAGGTTGAGGAAGTTCGGGAGGATCGATATCCTCTCTGTTGGGCCGGCCAAAGAAGAGAAGAAGGATGACAAGAAAGGGGAAAAGAAGTGATCAAATCAGAAAGCTCTCTTCTACGGAGTATATATCTTCAGTCCCATATGGATGTCTGCCTCTTACGCCTCAACCTTGAGGGTGAACTTTCGCAGAGGTGGGACAATTGGGCAAGTGGGATTCCACTTTTAGACATCTAGACTAACTCTAAACTAAGTCGGATAAAGGGATAAGTGAGATTTGCTAAATCTATTTGTCCCACTTCTCCCACTTAGTTTAGAGTTAGTTTAGGAGTCTAAAATTAGAATCCTACTTGTTTGTCCCACTTCTACATCCCTACTTTTCGTTTGCTCTACAGTTGTGTTCAATAGGTAGTAAAGTAGTATCCAAGATAATCGTAGGTGATTCCTTCCCTGTGCCATGATTGTTCGGATCTCTAACTTGGCAAAGTTTTTTCGTCAATATAACTGCTCTCAAAACTGTGTGTAATGTAGAGGCAGAGACATAATTTTCTGAATAGAATCTTGTTTACAAACTTGGCAATATGATTCGTCAACTATATCAACAAAACGAGAGATTTCTCAGCGTCCTCAATACAACCAAGGTTCATGGAAAAATGACAGAAGGAAAGAAACTTGGAAGTTTCAAACAGAGGCGACGGTGCTGGCCATTCGTTGCTTCCCAATGAATTTCATGAATTCTATCAACTGGCAGGGGTCGCAAAGTCACTCCTCTTTCAAAGGGTCCACGACGTGGCCGAGGAACAAGACTTGGCCCTTGCCGTACTCGACGATGGCGAACAGGAACGGGTGGTCCGCCACGAAGCTCATGGGCGGCGGCGGCGGCGTGCTCGGACCGCCATAGGTTGGGCTCACACACGCGAACGCCGCTCCGACCGCCGTCGTGCCCTCCTCGTCCACCTCCACGGCGCACATCTGCTCCACGGACGACACGTAGAGCCCTTCCGGAGGCATGTTCGACACCGTCCCTGACAGGTCCGCTGCGAACGGTTCGAACGGCGTGGCGACCCCGAGGCCCCGCAGCGCGCCCTCGGCGTTGAACCGGGAGGAGAACTTGAACTTGGGGATCCTGCACGGGCTGACCATCTGCTCTCGCCGCGGAGCGCAGCGCATGACGAAGTCCGGCTCGGAGACGGCCAGGCGCAGGAGGTCGCCGAGCCCGTCGCGCCTGTGTGGAAGGAAGATGAGCATGGAGAAGAAGGGCGCCTTCGGGTGGAGCTTGCCGTCGCGGCCCACCATCTTGTAGAAGCACTGGCGGACCTTGAAGCCGAGCTTGTCGAAGCTGGCGGCGTACTGCATTCCGGGGTCCGAGAGGAACGGCGCCCACACGGACGTGCCGTCGAGACGGTTGAATTCGCGGCGGACGGTGTCCGACGGGTCGAACCTCCGCGCCCACGTCGCCTTGAAGTGCATGGCGTTGGCGAGGACGATCTTGGGGTCGCCTTCGAACGTGCCTGGGGAGACGACGTTGCGTAGGCGCCCTCGCGTGGTCTCCGCGATGAAAGCGTTCACCTCGGCTGCCGCTTTCTCAGGCTGATCCATGGAATTAAAATTAGTTTCTACTCGCGTTATCGTGCGATATTACATTCTTGATTTGTTTGTTCATGTTTACTTAAAGATTGATTGGTAATTTAGGAGTACTAAATAAACTACCTGATTCTGAAAGTCCAAGGATTTTGCGAAGGCCCCGTGGGCGGCGGAAGCGGTGGACAGGAACTCCGGCCTCAGCGACAGCGATCTGTCCGCAAAGATGCCGGCGGCGAATGTGAGCTGCGGCCACGCGCGGATCTCGGCGATTAGACCGGCGCTGGCTGCGTTGAGGAGGTGGAGTCCCTGGGAGCCCAAGAAGGTCAGCAGCTCACGCAGTGTCTCACCGTTCGTGCCGGCGGCGAGCAGAGCGAGCGCGGCCCGCAGGGAAAGAGGCGAGAAGATGAAATTGGACTGCCTGGCGATGGCGTCCGTGCCGGCGACCAAAGCGACCTGTAAGCATTGGTCCATGCCGGCCGAGGGATTACTATTGCTCTGTTCTGGATTTTTAGGCGACACCATGCACGAAGTGCCGTCGAGGCGTCGATCAAATTAAATCTGGGGGCGAAAGCTTTCGGGGGAAAACAGAGGAGAACGAGGAAGCCCTCGGCCAGTATTTATAGACGGGAGGGAGGGCGATGGAGCGAGGCCAATGCGTGCAGCGCGCACCGCCTGTCCGCTTCAGAGTATGATCCGGTCATCCGAGGATCAGTTTACGGAGACCGGACGGGCTTGATCAGATTCGGCACTTCTTTTAATTTTTTTTCCAAAAAAGCACCAATATATTGATAATCATTTTTTTTGAGAAACACAGTATAATCGTAGACGCTCACAACACCTATATGCAACCATCCCTATGAATGCACACACGCACACCCTACCCCTATGAGCACCTCCGATAGACTGAGCCGGCAGAGCGGGTCTTGAGATTGACGAAGTCACCACGGGCGCCTCACTGTCGACGGGAACGTCGCCTCCCACTAAAAGAATATTTCGCCTTTTATGCAACACACAGTGTCAAACCTATGGTTTGAACTCTGATAGGCTGGGGGTACAACCACCCTCCTATCCACCCAACCACAGGTTGGTTTGCGATATATTGATAATCATTACCTGATGTATAAAAAAGTTTACAGAGTATTTAGAAAAGGGTAATCTACGTTTAGACTGGTCTGAAACTCGCAAAACTCGACGAACTGATGTGGGACGATGGATCACACTGAATGGCCGAGATGAAGCCCATAATCTGGAGTCAGTTTTAAGGCGCCGACACCTGATCCCCAAGCAATTGTTCACCTAGGAACCACCTGTCAGCCTCACCCTGCCACCCACCTCTCTCTCTTGACCGTTTCGAACGGCACCGCTCGTCCCACTCGCCCTTTCTCCCTTTGCTTCTCCGCTTTCTCCGACGATTTCGCTCTGTCGACAAACAGTTTTCCCCGATGATTCAGGCGGCACGGTTCATTCTCGTTGTCGTCGACACGCGGAACGGTTAGAGGTACGGTCCCTCCCGTTCTATCCCGCACGCACGCCTCACTTATCCCTAGTGCAACTTGTATGTAGTTTTCATAGGTGATGACAATTTGATTTCCTACACTAGATACCGGTTATTTTCATATGTATTCGTTCATATGTTTGGTGACTTGTGCTCGTGTTAATCATGTAGTGATTTTATTGATTTTTCTATTGGAGCCACGATAGCGAGGAAATGGAAGGTTGTCCATGCTAACGCTCGAGGGTGACGAACCATGTGCTCGTAAATCTGTGCGGAATAGGGCATCCCCTGCTCCTCCAGTTAATTTTTTTGAGTTCTTGTGAGGTAATTAGAAGAAAGCAGTTAAAGATATGGAACTTGAAAGTATGTTGGACATCAAGTGCCACATGTTGCATAACCCAGTTATTGACTGGCTTGCGGGGTTATATGACAAGCACACATGTGAGTTTGTTATCCTAGGACGAGGAAGGATCCCGTTGAATGAGGACACGGTCGAATCTTCTCTTGGATTAATGTATGGGATCGAGCCGGTTTTATATCATATTGATTGTCGTGGTATTGGCACGACAGATGCTACAGGGGGTGCTTTACGTAGAGGAGGCAATGCGGCGTAGGAGAATCCGAGAGCGAGATTGGCACACGATGTACCTAGGTTCACGTCCCCTTGATGGAGGATCGCAACGTCCTGTTGTCAATCCAGTATGTGATCATAGATTGGTTTACATGGAGCCGCCGTGGGCGGAGGCAGAGACTAGATCTAATATGACGTGAGAGATGCCCCTCCAAAAGGGTGTCCCTGGTGGCTTTATATATGCATCTAGTTAGGGTTTACAAGTGCTAATGGGCTTTTTATTGGAGTCGCCGTCTTGGGCCTCCAGTCAGCGTGTCGTCTGGGTCCAGTATGAGCCAGTCGCCGTATTTGGCGAGTCGATCCGCCTAGGGTTAGGCTTCAGTTAGCTCGCTCCAGCTGGCGACTCCACTTCATGGGCATATCCCGATTGGTATTCCCCCATAAGTAGTTCCCGAGCGCGTCAGGGACTCGACGATGACTCGATTTGAACCACAATTGCAAAGGCAATAACTACTATGCCAGCTCAAATCACGATCTTCACCAACTTGGATTTGGTTCTCTCGCGAAAATCGCGAGTTGCAGAGATGAGAACCATGAAAAGCAAGATCCCGAATAAGAAAACAGAAACCGAGGAAACCACAAGAGTGAAGACTAGTAGAGTCTCGTCTTTTGTCATTCTTAGCTCCTTTTTCACTCAATGATTCATTCTAATTTCCCCAAATCGGTGCAGGTGATTCCAGGGCGGAGTCGATGGTGAGTCGTTGGCGAGCTCCTAAAATAGAGAAATAGCTCATGAAGTAGCCCAATTGCCAAGGCTAGTCGACGCATCTGGCGAGTCTTCATTGGACGGAGTCGCCCCTTGGAGAAGTTTGGCCGGCGCCATATCAACTTGTTGTCGTAGAGGACATGGAGGCCACCAAATCATTGATGGTGAAGTCGTCAAGTCGATGCAGGGGAATACGCAAGACGAGTCCGCAAGGGGCGAGTACCCGAGCGTGTTGAGTACGCGAGGGCGAGTCCACGGTGGTGAGTCCCCGAGCGTGTCGAATACGCGAGGGCGAGTCCGCGGTGGTGAGTCCCCGAGCGTGTCTAGTACACGAGGGTGATGACCGACAAGTATAGGGGGTGTATCACAGTATTTTCGATAAGTAAGAGTGTCGAACCCAACGAGGAGCAGAAGGTGTTGACGAGTGGCTTGGAGTAGGAATTCTTTGTAAATACTTAGCAAATGGATTTTTAGGGATTTTTGATAATGCAGATAAATAAAGTACGAGTAAATAAAGACAATAATAATAGATGCAGCAAGTGGGCCAATCCTTTCTTTAGCAAAGGACAAGCCGGTTGTATTACTTAAGATGACCAAACGTTCTTGAGGACACATGGGAATATCGTCAAGTGTTTTCGCTTCATATAGTTAATTAATCTTCTTTAGTTTGATAAGTGTTGTGTGGGTGAACCTGTGCTAATGTACTGACCTTCCTAGGACTAATACATACTTATGATTATACCCCTTGCAAGCATCCGCAAGTATAAGAAAGTAATTAAGATAGAAAGCTAACCATAACTTTAAACTCTAAGATCCTACACTCCCTTGTGCAAAGGTTTTCTAACGGGGGTTTACGTTTCTATCACTCTGGCAACCCCTACGATTAGTAGCCAAAAACACAATGTATTCCTCTAGGCCCATAAAGGGAAGTATCATGTAGTCGATGTTCACATGACACCACTAGAAAAATAACATCACAACTTAAATAACAAACTATTAAATCTTTCTCAACACAATTCCACTACTAACAACATGACTTCTCTCATGTCCTCAAGAACTAAACGAACTACTCACGAGACATCATATGGATCAAGATCAGAGATAAAATAATGATAAGTAACAATCTGAACATGAACGATAATTTAACGGTTCCACTCAGTAGCATCAACTACAACAAGTAATCAACACCGGGAAAGTTTCCCCTAAGAACTATGCAAGATTCAACCTAATTGTTACATCGGTATGAAGTGGTGATGATGGGGCTGGTGGATATGATGATGGAGATGATGATGATGATGATCCCGATGAAGTCCAGCTCGATGGTGGTGTTGATGGCGGCGATCTCCCCTCTCCAGGAAGGAATTTCCCCGGCAGATTTTTGCCTGTCGGAGAGCTCTTTCTCTCTATGCCCTTTTCCGCCCTGCAGAGGAGGCCGAATCTTTCTGTGGTCGATACCCGAGTCTTAGGGTTTTGTGGGGGATATATACGCCAAAGAGTAGAGCTAGAGGTGGGCCAGGGTGGCCACACCACCTGGTGGCGCGGCAAAGGGTGGCTCGCGCCAGGGGGTGGTGTGGGCCCCCTGTGGCCCATCTCCGCTCCCCCTTCTGGCTACCTTCGTCTTCTGGAAAAATAGGACTTTCCCTATATTTTCTGGGATTTTCTGATTTTCGCGAATTTCGCTTCCATACAGTGTCTTTTCCATCAGAATCCTGACTTTAGCGGTCCGTTCTCCAAAAGTCATCAACCATGCAAAAACAGATGAAATAACATAAATATCATCTCTTAATATGAAATATATCAATGAATAACAGTAAATTATGATATAGAATAGTGATGCAAAATGGACGTATCAGAGGGCGAGTCCGCGGTGGTGAGTCCCCCAACGTGTTGAGTACGCGAGGGTGAGTCCGCGGTGGCGAGTCCCCGATCGTGTCGAGTACACGAGGGAGAGTCCGCGGTGGCGAGTCCCCGAGCGTGTGGAGTACGCGAGGGCGAATCTGCGGTGGAGAGTCCCCGAGCGTGTCGAGTACACGAGGGCGAGTCCGCGGTTGCGAGTCCCCGAGCGTGTTGAGTACGTGAGGGCGAGTCCGCGGTGGCGATTCCCCGAGCGCGAGTCCCCGAGCGTGTCGAGTACGCGAGGGCGAATCCGCGGTGGCGAGTCCCCGAACATGGCGAGCCGCGGTCGTGGAACCACGCGCATACATAGTATGCCTAGGAGTAGTCCCTGAGGCTCGAGTTGGCTTGTAGAGGCGACTTGAGGCTCTTTAGAGATGCATATTCTGAAAATAGTAGTGGTTGTTGTTGAGCATGGCGAGTCCGCGTGGGGAGAGTTTCGGTGAGCGAGTCCGCGAGGGGAGAGTCTCGGAGTGTGGCGAGTCTGCTATGATTGTGAGTCCGCGAGGGGAGATTTCCCGAGTGTGGCGAGTCCACGATGATTGCAAGTCTGCAAGGGGAGAGTCCCCGAGTGTGGCGAGTCCGTGATGATTGCGAGTCCGCGAGGGGAGAGTCACCGAGTGTGGCGAGTTCGCGATGACGTTGATTACATTGTTTTGGTTAGCGGGTCTCTCATCTTAGCCCGGGGGGGGGGGGGGGGGGGGGGAGGGGCAGTCGCGTAGCGACTCCAAAGATGGCTCTTGGCTTAGCATTCTTCTTGGATGATCCGAGGCTCGGTTTGCGAGTTCTGGTCCGCAGTACTTGGCCGCGTCAGTCGCACTGTCTAAGGTTGAGGAGGACATGGTGCTGTTTGTGTAGCACTGCCATTTGTCTTGGCCCGGAAGGCCAGTCGAGCAAGGCAACTCCAATGATGGCTCTCGGTTAGCGTTTTTTGTGGACGATCCGAGGCTTGGTTTGCAAGTCCCCGTCCGCACTACTTGGCCATCGCGAGTCGCTCTTTCAAAGGTTGACAAAGGCGAATTGATTTTTCTCGGAGGGAAGGGACGCCCAGTGGTGAGTCCATGCAGCATGGCATGCGACCTTCTCTGGCGACTCGTACGATGAGGGGCCCTTAGCAGGTACGGCGTACGCATTCGTCATAGCGGAAGATAAGGTGCGCTTTGGCGAAGTTGACGTGGCAGACAACGATTCAGTGCGGCAGACGAAGGTTGCGCTATGACGAAGTCGACGCGGCGGACACGAGGTCGATGGGGCGGACAGGGGTCGTGCTATGGCAAAGTCGACGTGACGGACACGAGGTCGACGCGGTGGACGGAGGTTGCGCTATAGCGAAGTCGACGCGGTGAACAGGGGTCGCGCTATGGCGAAATCGATGCGGCAGACATGGGGTCGACGCGGCGGATGGAGGTCCCGCTATGGCGATGTCGACGCGGCGGACACGGGGTCGACGCGGCGGACGGAGGTCGCGCTAGGGCGATGTCGATGCGGCGGACACGGGGTCGATGCGGCGGGCGAAGGTCACACTATGGCGAAGTCGACGTGGCGAACACGGGTCGACGCGGCGGACAGGGGTCGCTCTATGGCGAAGTCGACGCGGCGGACACGGGGTCGACGCGGTGGACGGAGGTCACGCTATAGCGATGTCGACGCGGCGGACACGGGTTCGACGCGGCGGATAGGGGTCGCGCTATGGCGGGGTCGACACGGCGGACACGGGGTCGACGCGGCGGACGGAGGTCGCTCTTTGGCGATGTCGACGTGGCAGACGAAGGTCGCGCTATGGCGAAGTCGTGCGGCGCGTAGCCGGTATCTTGGCGAATCGAGGCGGGCGAGTCGCCAAGCGTGGCGAGTCCACGATGAAGAGCCCCGAGTGTGGCGAGTCCGCGAAGGCGAGTCCCCTGGCGTGGTGAATCCCCCAGGGCGAGTCCCCGGGCATCATGAATCCGTGAGAGTGAGTCGCATGTCCCCGAGCATGGAGAGTCCGCGAGGGCGGCGAGTAGTGGTAGCGAGTTCGATCGGACAATTGGTCGGACGGAGTCGCGTGATGGAGTTGCTTTGGTGGAGGCGTGCAGTGTTTAGGCAGTAACATGGAGAGTGGGGGATGGGCGAGTCTCCGAACGTGGCGAATCCGCGGCCGTGTTGGCGGGCGATTGCAACTGATGTGAAAGACATTCATCAGTTAGCCTCGTCTACATGAATTAATTCTCCCGCAATATGCAGATGAGAAACCAACGTACGGAAGATTAGTCTAGTCTTAATAAAGCAATCAATTATTAGAATAATCAGTGATAGAGGTTTAGATTGAAATAAAGAAATCCATCGATGCATGGCTATGTGCGTTTTGATTTCTCCCTGGCTGCTTCGTCGAGCATGGTTGCTGTCAGGTGAATGAGAGAAGAATTGCACCATGCAAGTCCTTGGTTTCTCGTTCGATACATCAATTCTTGATGGTCCTTGGTTTCTCGTTCGATACATCAATTCTTGATGGTCCTTGGTTTCTCATTCGATACATCAATTCTTGATGGTGACTCGGTGGCCTTGATCCAGTAGACCGGACGTCGCCATGTGACTTGGAATTGCTGATTTGATTTTGCCCCATGGTACATGTCTCTAAGCAGTGTATACATGCAAAAAAGTCATTATACAAAAAGGTTAGATCTGAGTAATATAATATGCGTTAATTAGTACCAATCAAACGAGAAAGAGACCGGACGGTCGCCAATGCATTGTGTGACGGCCTTGGTTGACTGTACGTATTCATACGCGAGCATTGTGCTGCTGCTCCTTGGCCCCTGGCCAGACTTTGATTGCTGTCTTGGATTAACAGCAGCGAGCAATCCAATCTTGGTCCTGTATCTAGGATTAGTTCTTCAGACAATTCATACGTGCATGCAAGATTAGTCTAAATAAATTAATCGATCGGGAGAGCAATAAATAAAATAGATGAGATTGAATAAAAAAATTCAAGAACCAATCGCGGTGAGAGTCTCCGAGTCGAGTCACACGCGGCTGGTAGTCATCCAACATAGCATTTCTCGAAGTCGCAGATGCAATCTGGTCGCCCAACAGTGAGGTATCCCGCCTGAATCATTAACTCCAAGCAGTGGTGGAGCTAGCCGGACACAGAGCCTGGGCAAAGTATTAACTTCTCCGGTCGCCGGCCATTTGTTCAATGTTAATCTTGATTAGTAGATCATTAGTTTGAATGGAGATCTTGGATGGAGCCCGGGCATGCCGGGCCGTAGCTCCGCCACTGACTCCAAGCATCGCTTGCCCCACGGTAGGCGCCAACTGTCGTGGTATTGGCACGACAGATGCTACAGGGATAGCTTACGTAGAGAAGGCAAGGCGACGTAGGAGAATTCGGGAGCGAGATTGGTACACGATGTACCCAGGTTCACGTCCCCTCGATGAAGGATCGCTACGTCCTGCTGTCAATCCAGTATATGATCATAGATTGGTTTACATGAAGCCGCCGTGGGCGGAGGGAGAGACTAGATCTAATATGACGTGAGAGATGTCCCCCCAAAGGAGTGCCCCTGGTGGCTGTATATATGCATCCAGTTAGGGTTTACAAGTGCTAATGAGCTTTTTATTGAAGTCGCCGTCTTGGGCTAGTCGGCGTGTCGTCTGGGTCTAGTATGCGTCAGTCGTCGTATTTGGCGACTCGATCCGCCTAGGGTTAGGCTTCAGTTGGCTCGCCCCAGCTGGCGACTCCATTTTATGACCATACCCCGATTGGTATCCCCCATCATCGATTCTATGATCCAGGATGCCCTTGCTACTGTCCTATTTCCTTGAAGATGGTGGTACCCCGCTAACTACTTGAGTTCTCGAGATACCGAAGGCTACGCCGGATTATAAAGATACCTTCAAGCAGACTTATGTGATGTACCTTGTCTCGACACTATTATCGTCCACCACCAGGAACCATGTTAGTAATAAGTGCTACCCTATTATGGCGGAAATTCGTTTTGGCTCGCGGGCCTAGATGAGCCCAATTTGTGGATCAATCACCTTCGGCCTGTTGCACCATATATCAGTGTATTCGGATACGTATGCTCTTTGTATATTTCGTTGAACAGTGTTTGCCCATCTGCACAGACATAATTAAAGCGTGCAGCTCCCCTTCGTCCCCTTTCTCCTTCAGGATCCCCTTCCATCCTCCTATCATCCCCGGTCTTCTCTCTCTAACTCCAGCGAACAGAGTGAAGGAGAGGCGAGGCCCTGATCTGTTCCTATGTTTGCTCCTATGCTCAAAGGCGCACGGAGACGTGACAGACGCCGGTGAATAATCTGATGCTTGTATGTTACATGGGATCTAGGTCTTTATGAGATAATCCAGCCCCATGCTATGTGATGGCATGCCGGACAAGTATTCCAGTTTCGTGTTTTCTAGGTCTACGACGACCCAAGCCTGTGAGGCAGCGCCGGCTCCTATTTGTTGTTATTTTTGACTTGATTCTTTCTTTTTTTCTCTTATAGTTGATCATCTCTCTAGTTTGATTCTCAAATCTTATCCCGTGGCAGCCATCCTTTATTAATACTCACTACAGTAAACGTCCAAGACGCCGCCGGCTATATTCTATGCCGACGCCAACTGTCAGGGTCGTCGGCGTAGAGGCACGAACCGCGCGGGCTGGCAAACGGGCCGTCGACCGAGAAAAGCCGTCGGCGTAGGCAAAATAAGCTGTCGGCGTAGACGGATCATCGGCGTATTAGATAGGCCGTGACAGCGATGCAAAGGAAAATCTGTCGGCCTAGGTTTCACACCTACACCGACGGCAAAGCAGAAAAATCATAACTAAATCATTCTAATTCAGAAAAATACATATAATATATCAAAATTTGTAGAAAAATAAGATCTATCTGACTAAACTAAAATATTACATATTTTTATTGAACAAAATATAAAAGTATTACACATACTTTTGTATAACATATTTTCTATTTTCCGAGCGTAAAAAAAGGACGTTTTGTGAAGCAACCACTAAATGACAGTTTCTAAATATTACCATTCTATTTTTCAAAAGTATTAGACCACCTTACATGGACAATATACCAACCAGGATATCTCAAACCTTTCGTCCACCCCTGGTAAAAAAGACAAATGTCAGCCAAATCGGTAGGAAGTGGGTCCGGTTGAACTACAGGTATATGATTTAATGCTCATAATTTTTTGAAAAATCATTTCTAGACTCACAATATGATGTTTATTCAGATATCCAATGCAAGTTTTAGCGAGGCCCATCACATATCTTCGTGCCCACCGTTTTGACCATAGTTTGAAACGGGAAAATTTTGAAACGAACATAAGAAATTCAAAAACGGTCTGAACAATGTAAATCCTTCACGTGGTGTCATATTATGTGACATAGTTGCAAAAAAAATACTAAACTTGGTAAATTGAATATGTTTTAAAAAAACCTTCACAAAATGACCCATCATGTTCGAGGTTTCCTGGCTTTCGGTTCAAATGACGAATGTTACGGCTAGAATCAGGACATAGTTTGTGATACGGTGTCCATATTGTGCACGCATGTGCATCATGAGATGGCAAAAAATGTTGCAGAAGGAACTTTTCGTTTTCATCGTACGGAAAGCCATTTTCTATTTTCCGAGCACAAAAATGGTGTTTTATGAAGCAACCACTAAATGACACTTTCTAATGGTACCATCCTATTTTTCAAAAATATTAGACCACCTTATATGGACAATGTCCCAACTGGGAATCTCAAACCTTTTTGTCCACCCCTACTAAAAAAGACATATGTCTGCCGAATCGGCAAGAAGTGGGTCCGATTTGAACTGTAGGTATATGATCTAATGCTCATGATTTTTTGAAAGGATCATTTCTAGAATCACAATATGATATTTATTAAGATATCCAATGCAAGTTTTAGCGAGGCCCATCACATATCTTCATGCCCGCCGTTTTGAGCATAATTTGAAACGGAAATTTTTTGAAACCGACATAAGGTATTCAAAAACGGTCCGAACAATGTAGATCCTTAACGTGGTGTCATATTATGTGACATAGTTGTAAGAAAAAATACCAAAATTGGTAAATTGATTATGTCTCAAAAAACTTTCACAAAATGACCTATCATGTTCGAGTTTCCTGCCTTTCAGGTCAAATGACCAATGTTACGGCTAGAATCAGGGCATGGTTTGTGATATTGTGTCCATATTATGCACGCATGTGCATCATGAGATGGCGAACAATGTTACAGCAGGAACTTTTCGTTTTCATCGTACGAAAAAGCCATTTTCTATTTTCCGAGCGCAAAAAATGGGGTGTTTTATGAAGCAACCATCGAATGACAGTTTCTAAATGGTACCATCCTATTTTTCAAAAATATTAGACCACCTTACATGGACAATATCCCAACCGAGATATCTCAAACCTTTTCATCCACCCCTGCTAAAAAAGACATATGTCTGCCGAATCAGCAAGAAGTGGGTGTGATTTGAACTGTAGGTATATGATTTAATACTCATGATTTTTAAAAAAATCATTTCTAGACTCACAATATGATGTTTATTCAGATATCCAATAGAAGTTTTAGCGAGGCCCATCACATATCTCCATGCCCGCCGTTTTGACCATAGTTTGAAACGGGAATTTTTGAAACCGACATAAGATATTCAAAATCGGTCCGAGCAATCTAAATCCTTTATGTGGTGTCAAATTATGTGATATAGTTGAAAGTAAAAATACCAACTTGGTAAATTGATTATGTCTCAAAAAACCTTCATAAAATGACCTATCATGTTCGAGGTTTTTTGGCTTTCGAGTCAAATGACCGATGTTATGCCTAGAATCAGGGTATATTTTGTGATACTATTCTCATATTGTGCACGCATGTGTATCATGGGATGGCGAATAATGTTGCAGAAGGAAGTTTTCCTTTTCGTCGTATGAAAAAACCATTTTCTATTTTCTGAGTGCAAAAAACAAGGAGTTTTGTGAAGCAACCACCAAATGACAGTTTCTAAATGGTATCATCCTATTTTTTAAAAATATTAGACCACCTTACATGGACAATGTCCCAACCGGATATCCAAAACCTTTCCGTCCAACCTTGCTAAAAATGACAAATGTCTGTCGAATCGGTAGGAAGTGGGTCCGGAACTACAGGTACATGATCTAATGCTCATAATTTTTTGAAAAAATCATTTTTAGACTCAAAATATGATGTTTCTTCAGAGATCCAATGTAAGTTTAGCGAGTATTATCACATCGGTAAGAATCTTAATATCCGCCGTTTTGACCATTTTTGACTCACAATAATATTTTTTGAAGATTTGAACACTATTAAATTAATTTTATTTAAAAATACATGATTAAAAATATGATATGAATGTCATGTTTGGATTCTTGTTTAGACATATTATTTGTGGGATTCTGATTTACGGATTTAAAGATATAAAATATTCCATATTAAATAAAAAGGAAAAAAATATTTATTCTATTATCATTTGAATTCAACATTATTATTACTTTTTAGCCGTCGGTCTAGTTTTTTACTTTTTATTTTTTATATTGTATTGACAATCTACTAGGCCGACGACTAAAAAACTATTATAATTATGTTGTGTGGATAACTATTGTATTAACAATCTTCATCACATTTTTTACACAGAACAACATTGCAAATTTGAACATGTTCCAGTGGTGCAACTTTGTGGGATTCAAATGGTGCAAATTTGTGGGACGTAACTCTATTTTGGTTTATATGATTATGTCACGATAATTTAGTTTTTGATAAAAATAGAATTAAAAGTTTCCCACATGTTTATTTTTATATATCAATATGTTATGTTCATGGGCTATCCTACAATGTACATAACACCAGAATTTGATGGAAATTGGCATCAAAAGGATGGATGTATTTACCGGGGAGTTTATACCCTAGTTTGGACACATGCGTCGCATTGGCTTCTAAGGCATGATTTGTCATACAGTCCATTTATGTATGTTTAACTAGGCTAAATAGTTATATTATGTGTGTCCTCTCACACTTTTTTCTTAGATTATTATTGGTTTATGTGTGATCCTATCAAACTTTATATTATTCTAATGTTTATCTTGACGCTAGGATTGTAATAACTATGGGCTTTATTTCATCTATCTATGCAAAGACCTAGGGTAACGAAAGCTTCCATACAAAAGCAAAGTGTGTTCCTTATATAATTTATCTCATTTTGATTGTTGGAGCGATCGATCACTTTCACGGTGATATGTGAGTTCATACTTAAAGTTCATGTCCTCCAAAATCATTTGGTTTCTTATCCTAATTATTTGGCTAGGCAGCCTGCCTCAAAACCAGACATTCGGGCTAGGCTTGGGCCTCAGTTTTCTGGCTGAAGCTTAGCCCAAAAGTCTGAAATGTCCCAAAATAAGTGCTTTCAATATTTTTTTAGAATCTTTTCAATATTTTATTAGACATAGTTGTTTTTATATCGGATTTGTAGGTTCTTCTGTATGTGAACTTCTTATATCTCAGTCACTTCTCTCACTATTAGATTTATCTCATGATTCGTGCGATGTGGGAATTACACATGAGTTGTACCTAGGTTATAACTAAGAAGTTAATGAGTTCTAATTCGGTTCCAACCGAGAATTTCTACTACTTAAAAAGTACAAATTTCATGCATTTCCCCCGGTCGCTGGTTTCGCCAGCACTTTTTCAAATAATACATTGATTGCTAATTGTCTCCATGGTTTGAGGGATTTCAAATCACAATGGCATAACGCTAAAATATCTCTCGCTAGGCATCAGATCGGTACATGCCTTACGCTATGGTAAGGTAATTAAAAAATTTCCAACCGGGATAAGGAACTAGTCATATAAAGGGTGAACCAGCAATACAAATTCCTCACTCTAGGCGAGAGACCTCATGTAATCACCAATTCCTTAAGGGACATCACAAGACAGATCATCATAGAAGTTGACAGAGTTCAGGTATGCAACACACCTCTAGTACAAGCTAATGCACAAACTTAGCCACGAGTAGCAGAGATTGAGGTGGTTGGCATGATGTTTGTCTTTTTTGTAAACTTTCTCAATTCAAATTCAAACTCCATTTCTCTAATTAGTTGGCATGATGGTTGTCTCTCCACTTTCATGAGATCTTTGAATTAGGGATCGACCAATGCCTGATTTAAGTACAGGACAATTGTTAGAATGACATACCCATGAACATACTATTTTGTGAAGTTAATACATGCTAGAAGCCTCTATAAGAGCAAAAGTGAATTATAGAAGAAAAAATATATAAATCACACAATCGTAACCTTCCAACTGCACATGTTAAACAAATGGAATCATACCTCTATTCTAAAACAACCTTTTAGAAGTTTGCAACCCAATCCATTGCAAGTTTCATGCATTTAATTGATCACCTTCCTTATTCATAAACTTATAATTGGAAGCTGCTTTTATGTCACTTTATTCATTCAATAATTACTCACTCAACAAAATGAATTTCTTATCCCGATAAATGAAATCACCTTCCAAAATTTCGCCCTCGGGCCCAAATTTTTCTATACTCCTCCAACAAAAAAATAACCACCCCTCGCCCAGATTTTACTCCACTCCATCGAGCAAGTCGTCACGGAGAGCAAACCCTGACCTATGCAAACAACTATAGCGGTGGAAATTGGTAGAGCCCATCGACATATCAATTTGATCTCGGGTAAGTTCAATGAATCATGAATGTTTATACCATCTAAATAGCATCTAACAGTGGTATACCATGATGACAATACCCATGGCGGGAATAGCCCCCCATATGATGGAATCATTTTTTTGCTTAAGGTGCCGACATTTTTAACATTGCAGATTTATCCATCAACATGATCGAGTGAACATACTCCTTTCAAAGACTTTTCCAACAACATCAACACAAGTAAAAACCGTGATATACTTTGTGTAAGTGTAACAACTGATGGTGTCTTGTGTTTTATTAGGTGTCGTCGACAACGGTAATGGAGAGGGACCTACATATGCGAAAGAACGTAATAGACTACATGCTCGATGGATATATGCAGAAATGGATAAAGAAAAGAAAGATAGGATGCTTATGAAGCGTTATGAATCCTATAAACAAAAGAAAGCTAAACTACAATGGACGCCTTCTGTTACAGGCACACGAAAGTCACATGGAGGTCCATCTGCACTCTCTCAACTACAAAGCATACCCGCTATTAAAGGTGCAATTTAACATTATGTATAAAACTTACTTTGTTTCATTTTCACATATCCACACAAATTGCAAAAAACTAATAGTTACTTAAATAGATTCAACCCAAAAACTTTGCATGACTTTTTCTCATAGCAATAATCTCCTTATTAGTTGCATTTGAAATGAACTTTGCATGTAGAGAACATTTATTCTATTTTTAATATGAAAGTACTTGGATCTGCTAATTAATATAGTAGAATCCTCTATCAAAATAAACAGGAAATATCATGACCCAACAACTACCAATATATAAATAGAGAAGATTACATGTTATTTTTCTCGCTATTACTCGACCTTAACCATTAGATCCAATCCAAAACCGCGACGAATCCTCATTGGCATCAAGGTATGATCCAAGGAAAGTGATGCCAAATTAAACTTCTTGAGACTATAGAAACACGACTTTTTATTTCTTTCTTTCTAATGCTTAAATTTTGCTTTTGAGGAACGGAACAAGGCTAAACTTTTGTTTCAAACCATCTAGATGCCTAAGTATATAAAAGCACGCAGTTGTCAGTTGGATTGAATTTTGTAAGTTGCCAACATTCCAAAAGAAGCCACCACCCAAAGCCCTGAGGTGCGACATAATAAACCGAAGAGAGCAAACACAAAGGTTTTCCCTAGAGGTAAATAGTTATTATTTTTTTCCTTTTTGCTAGATTACCTTTTACCAAACTGATCTTGCACAATTATATATCATGACAGACTACGCCTGTACCACTGAAGATCTTGCCGCCATCGAATCAATCATGACCACACCTGGAAAAACTAAGTTCGTGGATGATACATTGCAAATGTATCTATAATTTTTGATGTTCCATGCTTGGTTTTATCCACTTTCTTGTGTTTTGTCCATACTTTGGAGTACTTTTCATATGATTCCTTGGACTAACCTATTAACAAGAGTCACAGTGCCAGCTGCCTGTTTTCTGTTGTTTTTGGTTCCAGGAAAGTCAGAAAATGAATATTCTCGGAATTGGACGGGATAAAAGCCAAAGTGCCTATTTTTTCGGAAGTCATCAGATGCCAGAATATGAGACGGAGAAGGGCTGGGGGCCGGCCACACCACCTGGTCGCGCGGCCAGGACTGACCTGCGCCAGGGGGTGGTCTGGCCGACCACAACACCCCCTCGACCTCTCCTTCCGCCTATAAGATGCCCTCGAGACGAAAATCCTAAGTACCCGATCAAAAATCCACGAAAGAGTCTGTAGCCGCCGTCATCTCCATCCCTAGATCGGGAGGGATCTGAAGCTCTTCCCGGCACCCTGCCGGAGAGGGGAATTCACCCTGGAGGCCTTCTTCATCACCATGCAAGCCTCCGGTGTGATGTGTGAGTAGTTCATCCTTGGACTAAGGATCCATGTAGTAGCTAGATGGCTGGTTCTCCTCCTTTGTGCTTTCATGTCTAGATCTTGTGAGCTCCGTTCATGATCAAGATCATCTATTTGTAATTTTGCATGTTGTGTTTGCGAGGATCCGATGGATATTGAGATGCTATTTCAGATTGATTATTGATTTTATCATATCTTTGTTATTTGTGATCTTGCATGCTTTCCGTTGTTAGTAGATATCTTGGCCAAGTAGATGCTAGCAACTCCAAGAGTTAGTATTTATGCTCGATAGTGGGTTCATGCCTCTGGTAATCTTGGGAAGTGACATAAATCTCTAAGGTACTAGATGTGTTGTTGCTACTAGGGAACAACAATCCTTTGTTCATAGAACAATCGTATTGTTTACATTACACGCAATTCGTAAAGCAATAATCTGTTGCTTGCAACTTAATACTGGAGCGGGGTCGGATAATAACCTGAAGGTGGATTATTAGTCATAGATACTGTTGGATGGCGATCTATGTATAATGTTGTAATGCCCAATCAAGTTCCAAAGGAGTCAAGATGATTAGTATATGCATGTATTTCTTTCTCGATGTTTGTCAATTACCCCGCTGTAATTTGTTCACCCAGCATGTTATCTATCTTAAGGAGAGCCACCTCTAGTGAACTATGGACCCCGTCGTTTTTTTACATACAATCTATAAACTGTTTACTGCTTTGTGTTTACTTTCTGTAAACTATTACTTCCTTCTATTTGATACATTTAATCCTTTGTTTTCAGCAAAACACGGTGAGATTGACAACCTCATCGCAAGTTGGGGACAGAGTTCTATGGTTGTGTTGTGCAGGTCTCCACCTTGCTACTAGCATCGGTAGTGCGCTCTGCCAAGGCTCAACTAGTAACACCTTTGGGGTGTTTCCTTCATCCTACTGGTTCGATTAAACCTTGGTTTCATAACTGAGGGAAACTTGCTGTTGTGTTCATCATACCTTCCTCTTGGGGTTCCAAACGAGTTCTACATCAACACTGAGCCATCAGTGGACACCGGTGACGCGAAACTGTTGATACATCCATAACATATCTATAATTTTTGATGGTTTTATGCTAATAATATGCTTTTGACTCTCCTTTTTTATAAAGTTTATGATTTATTTGGACTAACCTACTAATAGTTGCAAAAGTGCACAATGTTTTTGTTTTACACTTTGATGTATAGGAATTACCAAGAATACAAGTGGAAAACTTGTTGGAGTCAAATTGGGATTTTTCCAGAAATCTGTCGCAGAACTGTTTTTTAAGATGGTCACGTATCGGGTCGAAGACGGTGTCAAACGGAAAACTCTTCAACTACAAAGTTGTTGGAAATTTCACGACAAACGTTCTGGATATAACATTTACTTGATTTCGAGTTCTAACGTACTTTTTAGGGACGATTTACTGCAGCCCAAGATGGGGTGACGGGAATCCGAAAAGTTATATAAAGGGAGGAAACCTAATTTGCCTAGGGAATCTCCACCCACGAATTTTTAGCCACCAAAGCCATGTTTTTGTCTCTCCCATGGATCCCATCTCCATGAGGAAGGCCTCCAAGAAGCCATAAAGGAAGGGGCTAAGGGGCGGTGCTCCCCCATAATACCGGCAGGGGCGAAGGAGTCTCCTGCGCCATCGCCGGTGCCGCCGCCTCCCTCTTCACGATCTTCACCATCTTCACCGCCATATCCATCACCTAATCCTCCTAGTATGCAGTGGTTCATCCTCCCACACACCTCTGTACCGTCCTATGTAAACATGGTGTTTGATGCTATAAGTTATAATCCTATGATCTATGTCATGTTTGCATAGTTTGTTTGTTCTTAGATTGAATGATTGAACGTCTTTGGTTCATTAGAGTTGTATGTTGATATGGTATAGTCCTTTGGTGTCCATTATATTTGTGCGCGCATGGATTAAACATGATAGGGTTTGTAGTATGTGTAAAAGGAAGGGGGAGTTCTGCCGGAGTGACAGAAACCTGAGGACGCGAACCGGAACGTTGCACGTATGGAGTAAGAGGACCATTAAACTTAAAGCTATGGTTGGGAAAACCTTAGTCTATTTATTAGTACTTATAGATGTTTGCTAACAATCCAATCAGATAGTACATGTAATTCCAAATAGTGAAGCACATGTATATTTAGCTTCTCCCACATAAAAACTGCATCGAAGACAATGAACCTAATCTATTTGCTATTTAAACTTGGACAAAGCCACCACAATTATCACCACTATTCCACACTCATGGTTCTGTTAGTTTAGTGTATTTTATTGCTGCAGTAACTAGCTTTACTTTCTTGTTATTTATTATCATGCAAAGCTATCTCTATTACTCGTATTGTTGCTCTAGTTTTATTTCCTAGATAATGCGAACGTTTAGTGTGCGTAGAGTTGTATCAGTGGTTGATAGAACTTGAGAGAATATTTATCCTACCTTTAGCTCCTCGTTGGGTTCGACACTCTTACTTATCGAAAAGGCTACACACGATCTCCTATACTTGTGGGTTATCAACTGTCTAATGATGACTTGACATGTCTTACACGGGATGGCACCCGCCGGGTTCGGGGCCGGGTCCGGCCCCCATACCCGCCCCAGTTACCTTGTCGGGTCAAATATTTCTCTAGACCTGCCACCCGCCGGGTACCCGGGACCCGATGGGTACCTCGTCCAGATCCTACGAGGTGGCAGCGACGATGGTGCGAGGCAGCGCAGTCTCGCAGAGGCGCGAGAGGTAGCGATAGAGAGATGCGAGGCGGCAGTGCAGAGGCTATTTGGTGGGCTGGGAGCTTGTGACGCGTGCATAGGCCGATGGTGGGCTGTTGGTGGGCCGGATATTGAGGCTATTTGTATGAATCTAGACAATTTGTTGGGTCGATGGCGGGTCTATGGGTCTATGGGTACGGGTCTGGCTCCTCCATACCCACCCCGTATAATTTGGCGGGTCTAATTGTTTTAACAGACCCGCCCTATTTAAGGCGGGTACCAATGGCCCAAAATATATCGAGCTCGTTGGGGAACCCCAAGAGGAAGGTATGATGAGCACAGTAGCAAGTTTTTTCTCAGTTATAAAACCAAGGTTATCAATCCAGTAGGAGCAAGGAAACACCTCCAAGGTGTTGCTAGCTGGACTTTGGCAAGGCGCACTACCGGTGCTAGCAGCAACGTGGAAACCTGCACAACATAACCACAAAACTTTGCCCCCAACTTACAGTGAGGTTGTCAATCTCACCGGTTTTGCTGAAAACAAAGGATTAAACGTATTGTGTGAAAGAAAGTAATAGTTTGCAGAAAGTAAACAGAAAACGGTAAATAGTTGCAGATTGATGATAAAAGAGAAGGACCGGGGTCCATAGTTCACTAGTGGTGGCTCTCCTTAAGATAGATGACATATTGGATGAACAAATTACGGCGGGGCAATTGATAAACATCGAGAAAGCAATATGCATATACTACTCATCTTGACTCCTTTGAGATTCGATTGGGCATTACAACATTATACATAGACCGCCATCCAACTGCATCTTTGACTAATAATCCAACTTCAGGTTATCATTTGAACCCCCTCCAGTATTAAGTTACAAGCAACAGATAATTGCATTATGCATTGTGTGTAAAGTAAACAATACGATTGTTCTATGAACAAAGGATTGCTGTTTTATTCCTAGTAGAAACAACACATCTAGTACCTTAGAGATTGTTGTCACTTCCCCAGATTACTAGAGGCATGAACCCACTATCGAGCATAAATACTAAATCTTGGAGTTGCTAGCATCTACTTGGCCAAGATAGCTACTAACAACGGAAATTATGCAAGATCACAAATAACAAAGATATGATAGAATCAATAATCAATCTGAAATAGCATCTCAGTATCCATCGGATCCCCGCAAACACAAACAGTAGAATTACAAATAGATGATCTTGATCATAAATGGAGCTCACAAGATCTAGACATGATATCACAAAGGAGAAGAACCAACCATCTAGCTACTACATAGACCCGTAGGCCAAGGATCAACTACTCACGCATCCCACTAGAGGCTTGCATGGTGATGAAGAAGGCCTCCAGGGTGAATTCCCCTCTTCGGCAGGGTGCTGGGAAGAGCTTCAGATCCCTCCCCATCTAGGGATGGAGATGACGGTGGCTACAGACTCTTTCGTGAAATTTTGATCGGGTACTTAGGCTTTCTGTATCGGAGGCATCTTATAGGCGAAATTGGAGGCCGAGGGGGTGCCGGAGGGGGCCAGACCACCCCCTGGCGTGGGCTAGGCTGGGACGTGTGGCCAGGTGGTATGGCGGCCCCCTGGCCCCTCTCCGTCTCGTACTCTGGCTCCTTGTGTCCCTCGGTGAAAAACTGACTTTGGCTTTTATCCCGTCCAATTCCGAGAATATTCATTTTCTGACTTTTCTGGAACCAAAAACAGCAGAAAACAGGCAGCTGGCACTGTGGCTCTTGTTAATAGGTTAGTCCAAGAAAGTGTATAAAAAGTACTCCAAAGCATGGACAAAACATAAGAAAGTAGATAAAACCAAGCATGGAACATCAAAAATTATGGATACGTTAGCAACATATCAACATCCACAAGCTTAACTCCTGCTCGTCCTCGAGTAGGTAAGTGATAAAAAGAAAGAATAATTTTTAAGGTGACATGCTCCATCATAAAATTGATCAAAGTATTTGTAAAACATTGATAGCTTGGATCATAGTACTTCAATCATAACATGAAAGACAAAGTTCTAACAATAAGACAAAGCAACTATTGGTGCAATATGAAAAGGCACAAACAAAAATTCATGAATAACAATGCTTTGCAAGACGTTTGTTTGTTTCACATAAAGAAAACATAGCATAGTAGCATTCAGCTTGTCCCCCATAGAGTAGCAAACATAAATGCATAGGACACCTTCAAAGTTCATAAGAGTGACTAGATACAAATAGTTTAAGAACAATCAATATCAAAGTTATGCATCAATCAACAAGTCTTGGGACAATGCACATAGAACTAAGAATGACCACTATGCTCTCAAAGTAGGTGCATAAAGATAGAAGGTGAAGACTCAACATAAAAGTAAAAGAAAGGCGTTCATAGAAGGAAGTAGGGATTCAAGTTTCATAAAAGCTTCCAAAAATTATGGTACTTGTTAGCTTTTAGCTCTCATTGCCCCTATCATAAGCATCTTGAAGTGATTAAGGTTAAAGTGAACAAACTATGATGTATATGCTTGACAAAGTATAAGTTGGAAATCTCATGTCCCTTGAATACGAGGGACGCTCCTCATGCTACTCAAGTTTAGTTATCGGTAAGTTCTTGTCATAGTAAGTACATGTGTATCATAGAGAACCGCCAACGGGGTACCCCTTGCCCGATGATATGGAAGAATCCCCATATCAAAATGACAAGGCAAGCAGACAACGAGCATCTCAGCAATCTTCTTATTTACCATGGGAAAATGGTGCTTTTTTCTCTCTTTCCTCTTTTCTCGTATCTCTTTTTTTCTTTTTCTCTTTTTTCTCAATATCCGACTCTTTTTTTATAAGAAGAATGCTTCATAGACAGTTCATTATGGTTACGCTGCAGGTTTCCACCATGTCGGCATGGATTAGACCAGCGGCCCGGGCGTTTCTCTAACACACATACATAACTCCATGGACTTACAAGCTTCCCTTTCATTTCACACCGATAACATCTATAGATAAAAGAGCATGATATCAACTAGGTACAAAGTACAAGTACAATGTTGAAAGCGTTCCCCATGATAGCATGGTTCTGCTAATCCCCAAAAAATAAGTGCAAGCATATACAACATAAACGACACAGTGGTTCAAGTTTATTAAGGGCAAGAAAAGTAAAGTGTGCCATCAAGTTCGTGAGAGCTTTAATCACTAGTTTTCTCATAACAAGTTTAATTCGGAAGGTAGATAAAAACATGAATATACTTGGAATAGCATATGCTAATAGGTAGGTATGGTGGACTCTTTGGAATAACTTGATTTTAGGAGTTGGATGCATGAGTAGAACTCATACTTGGTTATGGAGGCTAGCAAAAGACTGAGAGCGACCAACTAAGAGAGCAATAATGGCCATAATCATGTAGAGCGACAAAACATCATTAATCAAAGCATAAAGTGATACTACAAGTCGAAAACTAAAGGATCATAAAGGCTATGGTGACTTGAGATAGTCATAACATGGTGTGAGCATGCGCCAAGTCAACCCAAATAAAGCATCAAAGGAGAATACCACTATACTATGCTTTAATATGCTAAAACAACCCATGATTCATCCAAGGAACATTAATCAATCTCAATTGTTTATAACAATTCATGCTACAGCAAAGAATACTAAGCATAAAGCCAAAACAATATCAAGCATGGCATGACAAAGCATAGGCCACAGTCAAAAACAAGCTCTCTTTACCACTTAAGCATGAACTTTTCCTACTCTTTTCCAATCCAAACCAAACTATCTGAAAACCAATGTATAAAAGAGGGGATCCAACCAATTTATTAAGCAAACTAAAAACAAAAACAAAAACGAAGACGCTCCAAGAACAACACAATTGTGCATAAAACGATAAAAATGAAGCGTTTGGAAGAAACCTGAGATTTTTATTGATGAAGAAGGGGATGCCTTGGGCATCCCAAGCTTTGACGCTTGTACTTCTTGGATATTTTTTGGGGTTACACGCGTGGCATCCCCAAACTTGAGCTTTAGTACATCCCTCATCTCATTACTCATTCCTTCCATACACCTGAAATTTTTCCTTCATACAAAACTTCACACAATCTTTATTAGCAACATTAGTGCACTCAAGATAATAAGTCTTTACGTTCAGTTCTAACACCAATGAAACTTCCACTAAAACACAAGCTACTGTAGCACTTCCCTCAAAAAGCTCAATTCCCCAAAAAACTCAAAAAGAAACCAACAAGAAGTAAATGCAGAAAATAGCAGAAATCTGTCAAAACAGACAAACAAGTAATGACGAATTTTTTCGAAGACCTTCTGTTGCTCAAATCAAAAGGTGTTGATCTAACGAAAGTTAGATAACAAACTAGGGCAGAAGCACAAAAATTCACGCATCAAATGGACATACAGAGATTTTACACGAATTTTTACGGTGAAGCATAGAAATCTTTTTCGGGACAACAACTTTCCCAATCATTACTTCTCTCTCATTAGAGGTTACTCTTGGCACAAAAAGCAAATAAAAAGGATAAAGAGTGGTTATTACTGAAGTAATAACTTCCAAGACTCATCTAAAACTTTTGGGTTATCTTCCAATAAGTACTTTTCTTTAACGCCTTTAAGTTAGGCATAAGAAGCAAGAAAAAGAATAAAGTGTTCTCAAATGAAGAAGCATTAAGATTAATACCATAAATATCTTCAACAAGGCAAGGTATCTCATCCAAATAAGTTCTAGAGGATCCTCTCTCAATGCTCTTAGGTTCACTATTTTCATCAAATGGTTTTTCGGAAACAATCCAATCAAGATTCTTTTCTATGGATTCATGCATTGCTACAAGTTTGAAGGGTATTGGTATCTTAATTTCTTCCACATTAGGTTCAGTTTTGTCCATATTTTCTCGTGTACCAATAACATCTACGCATGAGCCTAGCATATTAAAACGTTCAAAGACTTTTCTAGATTCCTTGGCAACATCATAGAATTCCTTAAGCAAAGTTTCAAGGATAAAATCTCTCTTTTCGGGGTCATCAATTTCATTAAGTTTAAGAAACATTACTTGCATTAAGGGGTTAAGATTAACAAACCTAGCTTCCAACATGTGAACTAAAGAAGCTGCAGCGATCTCATAGTTTGGAGCAAGTTCTGCAAGGGATCTATCCTCAATATCCTCATGTTTGCTAACATGATTAAAGAATTCTTCAATATTATCTTTTCCAATTATTGAACCACTACCTATTGAAAGGTCTTTCAGGGTGAAATTAGGGATCAACATGGTGAGCCAAGGAAGAGGTATACTAACTAAGGGAGACTTAATTTTTTTGAGTTTTTAATAAAGAAAGCAAACTAGTAAAACTAATTTTTTGTGTGTTTTTGATAAAGAAACAAAAAAACAAAATAAAAGTAAACTAAGCAAAAAAAAGATAACAAAGTAAAGAGATTGGTTATGAGGTACTCCCCTTGTGAAGATGTCCTTGACTCCCCGGCAACGGCGCCAGAAAAAAGGTTGTTGGCCCAAAATATATCGAGCTCGTTGGGGAACCCCAAGAGGAAGGTATGATGAGCAAAACAGCAAGTTTTTCCTCAGCACGAAACCAAGGTTATCAATCCAGTAGGAGCAAGGAAACAACCCAAAGGTGTAGCTAGCTAACCGTTGGCAGGGCGCACTACCGGTGCCAGCAGCAACGTGGAGACCTGCACAACACAACCACAGAACTTTGCCCCCAACTTGCGATGAGGTTGTCAATCTCACCGGTTTTTCTGAAAACAAAGGATTAAACGTATCAAATGGAAGGAAGTAATAGTTTGCAGAAAGTAAACACAAAGCAGTAAACAGTTGATTGTAGATTGAATGTAAAAGAAAGCACCATGGTCCATAGTTCACTAGAGGTGGCTCTCCTTAAGATAGATAACATGTTGTGTGAACAAATTACAGCGAGGCAATTAACAAACATCGAGAAAGCATACAAGCATATACTACTCATCTTGACTCCTTTGAGATTCCATTGGCCATTACAACATTATACATAGACCTCCATCCAACTGCATCTATGGCTCATAATCCACCTTCAGGTTATCATCCGAAGCCCCTCTAGTATTATTTTGCAAGCAACAGATTATTGCTTTACGAATTGCGTGTAAAGCATACAATCCTTTGTTCATAAAACAATCGTATTGTTGTTTTCTCCCTAGTAGCAACATCACATCTAGTACCTTAGAGATTTCTGTCACTTCCCCAGATTATCAGAGGCATGAACCCACTATCGAGCATAAATACTAACTCTTGGAGTTGCTAGCATCTACTTGGACAAGATAGCTACTAACAACGGAAAGCATGCAAGATCACAAATAACAAAGACATGATAGAATCAATAATCAATCTGAAATAGCATCTCAATATCCATCGAATCCCCGCAAACACAACATGCAGAATTACAAATAGATGATCTTGATCATGAACGGAGCTCACAAGATCTAGACATGATAGCACAAAGGAGGAGAACCAGCCATCTAGCTACTACATGGACCTGTAGTCCAGAGATGTACTACTCACGCATCACACCGGAGGCTTGGATGATGATGAAGAAGGTCTCCAGGGTGAATTCCCCTTTCCGGTAGGGTGCCGGGAAGAGCTTCAGATCCCTCTCGATCTAGGGATGGAGATGACGGCGGCTACAGACTCTTTCGTGGATTTTTGATCGGGTACTTAGGGTTTCCGTATCAGAGGCAATATATAGGCGGAAGGAGAGGCCGAGGGGGTGCCTGGGGCGGCCAGACCACCCCCTGGCGCGGGCCAGGCCTGGCCGCACGGCCAGGTGGTGTGGTCGGGCCCCAGCCCCTCTCCGTCTCGTATTCTGGCTCCAAGTGTCCCCCGGTAAAATAATGACTTTGGCTTTTGTCCCGTCCAATTCCGAGAATATTCATTTTCTGACTTCCTGAAAAAAAACAGTAGAAAATAGGCAGCTGGCATTGTGGCTCTTGTTAATACGTTAGTCCAAGAAATCATATGAAAATTACTCCAAAGTGTGGACAAAACACAAGAAAGTAGATAAAACCAAGCATGGAACATCAAAAAATTATAGATACATTTGCAATGTATCATGGCTCTCCTTAAGATAGATGACATGTTGGGTGAACAAATTGCAGTGGGGAAATTGACAAACATCGAGAAAGCATACAAGCATATACTACTAACCTTGACTCCTTTGAGATTCGATTGGGCATTACAACATTATACATAGACCGTAATCCAATTGCATCTATGACTAATAATCCACCTTCAGGTTATCATCCGAGCTCCCTCCAGTATTAAGTTACAAGCAACAGATAATTGCATTATGTATTGTGTGTAAAGTAAACAATATGATTGTTATATGAACAAAGGATTATTGTTTTCTCCATAGTAGCAACAGCACATCTAGTACCTTAGAAGTTTCTGTCACTTCCCCAGATTACTAGAGGCATGAACCCACTATCAAGCATAAATACCAACTCTTGGAGTTTCTAGCATCTACTTGGCCAAGATAGCTACTAACAACGTAAAGCATGCAAGATCACAAATAACAAAGACATGATAGAATCAATAATCAATCTGAAATAGCATCTCAATATCAATCGGATCCCCACAAACACAACATGTAGAATTACAAATAGATGAACTTGATCATGAACGGAGCTCACAAGATCTAGACATGATAGCATAATAGAGAAGAACCAGCCATCTAGCTACTACATGGACCCGTAGTCCAATGATGAACTACTCACGCATCACACCGGAGGCTTGCATGGTGATGAAGAAGGCCTCATGGGTGAATTCCCCTCTCCGGCAGGGTACTAGGAAGAGCTTCAGATCCCTCTCAATCTAGGGATGGAGATGACGACGGCTACAGACTCTTTCGTGGAATTTTGATCGGGTACTTAGGGTTTCTGTATCGGAAGCATCTTATAGGCGAAAGGGGAGGCCGACGGGGTGCCGGAGGCGGCCATACCACCCCCTGGTGCGGGCCAGGCTGGGCCGCGTGGCCAGGTGGTGTGGCGGCCCCCTGGCCCCTCCCTGTCTCGTACTCTGGCTCCTTGTGTCCCTTGGTGAAAAACTGACTTTCGCTTTTGTCCCGTCCAATTCCGAAAATATTCATTTTCTGACTTTCCTAGAACCAAAAACAGCCTAAAATAGGCAGCTGGCACTGTGGCTCTTGTTAATAGGTTAGTCCAAGAAAGTGTATAAAAAGTACTTCAAAGCGTGGACAAAACATAAGAAAGTAGATAAAACTAAGCATGGAACATCAAAAATTATGGATACGTTAGCAACATATCAAGTACCCGTCGGCTTAGCGGGTATCGGGGCCCCATTGCCATCCCTACTAACGATGGATTCTTGCCCAACAACATAAGTCAACAGCAGAAAGACCACTACTTACACATTAATATCTGAAAAATTGTATTGAACTTAACTTTATTTTACATGTCCAATTGTAGGTGCTGAATGCATACATATATTGTATGAGTGCATGTGATCATCTATTGGATATAACAGATGGAAATGTCTATCTAGAGAACACTTTTGTTTCTGTAGTCTTAAAATGACACAAATCACAACATCACCACGTCATAAAACGGTTGCATCTTTATTTGAAGCATGATATGGTCAGAGTTAACTTCCTAGATATGCATCCCATGAAATATGTTTTGAACAAGTATGTTTTTTAAATTTTCTAATATAATATATTTACTTCGGGTCTTTCTACTATAAACATTAGTAAGACCCACTGGTACTTAGCAGTCATCAATGCGAAAAAATGTTTGATCCAAGTATTCGACTCCTCGGTGCTAGAATAAGTAGAAGTGACCTCGATCTTGTGGTAAGTGTCTATTGACTTTGATTTCCTATTGGCATGATGTTCGCCACAATATGTAATACCCTTTTCTCAGTTGCAGGGACTTGAGAAGCACCTAAAGTTCGCATCTCATTTGAAGGACTTTGACAAGGACAAAAAATGACAGGACCTCAATGTCACAACATGGCCAATATTCGAACATTTTTAAGAATCAAATGCATACCTATGGGTATGTTGAACACTCATTCGAATCTTATTGACTTTTAAAAATGTGTCATTAGATCAGTTTCATTATTTACTTTGATTTGTCTATATGAGAGGTTAAATCAGTGTCATGTAATCATGTAACACGACATGTGGGTTGTTCATGCTTAATTATATAGAAAACTGGACAGGCAATATGCTGTCTGATCATGTCACCTAGGTTTGTCGTTTCGTCTAGCATAACATTATTAGTTGCTTGGATCTTAATAGTCGTCTTAATGGAATATTTTTTTAATATTTTTTTGTAGGAGAACATGATAGAAATTTGACAAAAATTGATTGTCATATTGCTAGAGTCCGAATTGAATAAGATAAAAGAAAAGCCGGTATATTATCAGCATAGCAATAGCATGAAGAAAATACATCTAATTATGATTGTATGATTTTGTAGGGTTCAGAGCATCTAGACTTGCCCGATGGAGATGAAGTCGGATGTCATATTCCAGTCCACATCATGCCCACAAATCCACGCGAGTTAGTTGAGGAGCTTTGCAAACACATCATGTCGATTCAAGATGACATTTATTTGGAGTAAGCAACACGTTGTGAAGTGCTAATATGCATTGCTATGATTTCCTCATTCTTAGCATTTGTTTCACAGGAAGGAATGGATATGAAGCACCAAACCTTATCCAATAGGCTTGAGTCTTAAGAAAATTCAGGACATACTCAGGATGGATAAGCCTATGGACAATGCATGTTTCAACTTGGGCATATATATAGTGGCAGGCAACGAGATCTTACAGATGGTAGAGACTGACGTGTACTACATGGATCTACGTTATTGTGTAAGTTGCTATCATCTTGTATTTTCATTATTATCACTATGTTTCTAAACATTTTTCTTTTCTAGATGGCGATGGTCGATTCCACACGAGGACAAAAGTGGTGCATAGAGCAAAATATCCGGTCGCTGGCAACATTGTTCGATAGTTGTCCTGGGACAAACTACAAAATATTTTCACGCAAATTGGTAAAGATAATTCACTTATTCATCCATGCCAAGATATATGTGTTTCTAATGGTTGTCACATTGAAGGTGTTGCTTCCTCATGCATCCATGGGCCACTGTACCTTGTTCTCTATCGATAAGCATGCCTCTTCTATAACTGTTTTGGATCCTCTCTCCGTATTACTATCGCTCGAGAGTCAAATGTTTCGATCTCACAACATGTAGTTAAAGTTACAAAGAATTGCAATCTATCTAAGTGAATCACTCCCATTAGCATAACCTGGCTGGGATGCTGATATATTCTCTTGGCCACGTACAACACGAGTTGGTATTCCAGAAACTCAGACCTGTGAACATCTCTAAAACTAAACTAATGTGTTTTACTTCGTTGTTTACTATTCAATAACACAATGATGAGGTATCATCTAAAGGGTTGTGTATGGCTATTTAGTTTTTTTTACATTATAATCTCCTGGAATGGTAAACAATTGGTTCATCCAATATGCATGCTGGATATTCTATCTTGTATATTTTTTCACATAAAATACTCATGCTAATGACAAGTACTGTTTGTACATGATGTTTACGAGTTAAGAATTTTTTTTTATATACTTTCTGAAGTACCATGAAAATGAAGCAGAAGACAACATCTTCTATGTTGCACGACAATATCTAAGGAGCATCAAGGAGTAGATATTAGCTAATAAAATTAGTTAGTCTGGGTGCTTATTTCATATTCGAGTGATGTCCAATTATACTTGTTATCAAATCTTATGGGTTTTTTGGAATATTTTGTGGCTTTCATTCTCATCAGGTAAAATTTTGCATGTATTGTATTGATATACGCTGCGAGGAAAATTGCAGAGCCGTAGCAACGCACGAGCATTTAACTATGTTTTAAAGAATTGATATGTTTATCTAAGTTAATTCTATCAGAAACGTACGTGCATTCAGCTAGATTTGGGATGTTTGTCTAAATAATCGGCGACCCCGGAGTGACTTTTTTTGTAGGGAAGTTGTTTCATTGGCAAGTAGATAAAACAATTCATTGATCAAGCTGAGGACCCGTGGCAAGCGTACTGGCATTTGTACAGTTAGTATAAATTTTAGAAGTTCCAACTAGGTTGCAAATGATAATTTTAGCACAAATAGTAGATGACGTGAGGCGAATGAGACATAAGGAGTTCCTAGATACCCGAGATCTAGAGGCGATCGGTTTTAATATTCGCCAAAAAAAAGTGGAGTATTTTTATAGCGTAAAATAATTTAATTGGTATTTTGAATGCAGCAAACAGGCTGGACCCGTGGTTTGGCCCACCGTACTTATGACTCATTCATGAAGCCAATAAGAACTAGGTCCTCTAACTTGCACAAGAAAAGCTAGAGAAGATATTGTACCGTAACTTTGTTTCTTCTAAACTGTGTGATTAAGGATAAAATGACCTAAATTAATTTGTATAATGCAATTTTTTGTTATGCATTTTGAGTTATTACACAGATACAGAATTATGGTGTAGAAAATCACAAAAAAAATATTGTGTAATAAAATTTTGCTTAAACTTTGTATGTCTACGGTAACTACATAGTAATTATATATATATTGATTAATTAGAGAGTGATTATGCTACGGTGCTCTGATTTTCCTTCCTTGTTTCCCTGACTTGCCTCCTCAGCTTTTGAGGAGCCGGTTCCGGAGCTAATACACCTACCATTCCAATCGGTTCCGTGCGGTGACGAGTGGATAACGCTCCCAGCCTCGTGGGCCTCGTGCGCGCCCTATATCCAACTCGCTGGCCCACGATTCATTGCGACAGCGCTCTCAACTACCCCAGGATACAAGTAGCTCATAAAAAAAACGACGGATACTTTGGCTTAATCCCCAGGTTCTACTAGCCTTGGTGGCCTCGTGGCCAGCATGATTGTGCTCTTGATTATTAATCAATCAATGGAAGTCTAACAGTACAGTGCCAGCCTCCTCGCATGCGGGCCACGTTAGCCTGAGCGAGCCAGAGCCACTACAGAGCGCGATTGATTCCGTTTGTTTGCTTGGAAGTTGCATCCATGGAATGGAACTGATATAACGATACTACTGCACATAGTACAGGTTAACCGTCCGGTCAAACCCCACCTCGACCTTTCCAGATCCACCCATGGACGAAGACGCCTTCCCGGCCCAGTCATCAGCAGCTTATAATCATCGCTTATCGCCAACCAGACCCGTCCGTCCGCCCGTCCACACAGCGCAACAAACACGAAGTCGAGAGAGGGAGAAAACGACAGCGAGGAGACTCCGGCCGCTTCCTTTCCTTCTCGCTGCTCCCCGCGAGCTAGGAGGCCGTGCGCGCGCCACACGCTCCTCGCTCCCCCGCCTCTCGTCGTAGCTCGCAGCTCGGCCGATAAGAGTGAGCTAGTAGTAGTAGTACATACCCGGAGGTCGAGGGAAGAGGAAGATACAACGCATACGTGTGCAGAGAGCGAGAGATGGCGGGTGCGCTGGGCGTGAAGGCGACGCCGTTCACCTACGCGGCGCACGTCCTGGCGGCCGCGGCGGCGGTCATGGTGCTCGTCTGGGCCATCCACTTCCGCGGCGGCCTCGCCTTCGAGGCGGAAAACAAGAACCTCATCTTCAACGTGAGTCCTCTGTTTCCCTTTTCCTCCGTCTTCCATTCCAACTGCCCCTTCGTAGTGGCTTACGCTCGCTTCGGTTGCAAGTCACATCGCCCGTGGGGGTGGCTGCTTTGTGACCAAAGACAATCGTTGGACCCTTGTGTATGTTCGATACTACCTAGCCCAGGAAGCGCCAAGCTCGATCAAGATATGATACGGAGTATGAAGAACTAACAAGAACGCTAGTACAATTGAGTAATTTAAGTGCTCCTGAATCCTGATTGCCCGCAGCTCATGGCATCGTGCTCACATGATCTCCGTCAACAAGTATGTTTCGCACATGTACTAGATCAGAGATTAGACCCCACAAAAAATAGCCCGCGTTGGCGTTGAGACTTCACATGTTGGTTCTCCGCCACTGGAACAGAGACACACCACATGGGAAGCGATCCGATTTCAGATGGTAGGGATTAACATTGTACAAGTCTAGACATGGCCATCTTTTTGGAAGATATTAGATATTGGCATGTTGTTCCAGGATACACTTGTAAAGATTATTACTTATTATTATTGTTCTACATTATCCTCAGATTTATACTTTGCGTACTAGCGCAAGTCTCCTGGCTTTAGTGTTGCTAGATTAAGATTTCTGTCCCCCCTTGTCTATCAACCCCAAACGAATCGGACTTAAATAAATAAAAAACCAAACGGATCACTGACAAAATCAATGATATTTTTTTATCACGATTTTTTCTGAAAAATAATATTTATGGATTTATGGCTTTGGTGTTTTCTCGTTGCTACTTCAGTGCCTTAATAAAGTTGTTATTTCAGCTATTTCATATTTTCCTTGTGTTGTGCTATGTAATGCAGGTTCACCCTGTTCTTATGCTGATTGGTTACATTATCCTTGGCAGTGAAGGTAAGGTTTAACTGTAGAAGAACCCCCCTCCTCCTCCCTAGTCTATTTCTGGTCAGTGGTACTGTACTCTTGTACAGATGAAGAACACAGACCGGTTGACTCCACTCGAATTCCATCCTTGCAGCCATAATGATCTACAAGTCATTTCCGGGGCTGAACCACGACACAGCCAAGCTGATCCACCTGATCCTCCACGCCATCGCCATCGTCCTCGGCGCCGTCGGGATCTACTGCGCCTTCAAGAACCACAACGAGAGCGGGATCGCCAACCTCTACAGCCTGCACTCCTGGCTCGGGCTCGGAGCCATTTCCCTGTACGGAATTCAGGTAATAAAACGGAATGCATGGCTTGAAACGTTTGGCAGAGTTCTCTTCTTGCAGATCATCAGCTAATATGTGCCTGCCAATCTGCAGTGGATATTCGGGTTCGTGACGTTCTTCTTCCCCGGCGCTGCGCCGGACGTCAGGCGAGGGGCTCTGCCGTGGCACGCGCTGTTCGGGCTCTTCGTCTACATCCTGACGCTGGCGACATCACAGCTCGGCTTCCTGGAGAAGCTGACGTTCCTCGAGAGCGGCGGCCTCGACAAGTACGGCACGGAGGCCATCCTAGTCAACTGCACGGCCCTCGTCGTCGTGCTGTTCGGGGCCGCCGTAGTCGTCGCCGCCATCGCTCCCGCGGATAAGGTGGATGAGCCGGAGGGTTATGCGCCCATTCCGGTGGTCGGCTAGCACGAGCCACCGAGAGGGAGGTCCAAAAAGTGAGATTGTATGCGCAAATTGTACCATGAGATCAAGCGTAACCACAGAATTTATGCCTTTGTTTGTGTGTATCATTCGAACCATTCCCGCACAGAATTTATGTTTCCTGTTTTCTTTTTTGTGTAATAAAAAGTTTGAAATGATCAAATATGAAAAATATTCGAATTTAAACATGTTTGAATTTGAAAATTGTTTGAAATAAAAAATGTTCAGATTTGATAAATGCTCAAAATTAATAAATGTTTAGATTAAAAAACATATATTAAAAGATGTGCATATTTGAAATTTGTTCAAAATATTGAAATGTTCAAATTCATAAATCCTTCATAGTAAGAGAAAATAAAAAGGAGAAAAAACACAGGAAAAGGAACAGAGAAAGAACAAAAAATAAATAGAAAAAACAGAAAAGCGCTCCTATTTGGGTCGGTCCGCTGCATCCGCGCACCCTCACACATAAATTCGAATATATAAAAATTCAAATCTGAACATTATCAAACTTCTAACTTTCTCAAGTCTAAACATTTTTCAAATCTAAACAGTTTGAGAATCTGAATATTTTAAATCCATACATTTTCAAAAATTTAAACATTTTATAAAAATAAGTTTTAAGTAATAAGAGGTAAAATAAATAAAAAATAAAAAAGATAGTAACATAAAAAATAGAAAATAGAAACATAAAAGGAAGGAAAACAGAAATTAAAATTCAGAGAAAAACTTACACGTAAATGGGCCCGCAAAGGAAATCTTTCCCGTGGAGCGCCAAGTAGAGCCCATGATGAGCGGAGAATAGGATTAGCCCCAAAAACCCTACATCGTCACACACAAAAAACAGTACATCCCAAAAAGCTGTAATCACAATGGAACAATACCTTTTGCTGACGTTGGATGTTCTTTTTTTTAGAACTCGCATAGGGTTCTTGGTTACGTTTTGGTTACGTTTTATCTGTTACTGTATCCCTATGATTTTTTTTTTAAAAATCTTCCAAGTTAACAAAAAAGCAAATTACTGAAACTGATCAATGGCCCAATTTCACCATCACGACATGGTGGCCATGCTGGTCCCAGATACACTGCATTAGTAACTACTCCCTCCACTTTCATAAATACTCCCTTGGTTCTAAAATAAATGACTTGAATTTGTCTAGATTCATATATATCTAGCATGTTTTAGTATATAGATACATGCGAATTTAGACAATGCTAGTCACTTATTTTGAGACAGAGAGAGTATAAGATGTTTTAGCTTTGTGAAACAAGTGTATCTAGAGCTTTTTTAGTATGTAAATTTACTCCGAACTCACACACTAAACGGTCTAGATACAATTCTTTCATAAAATTAAAACATCTTATATGATGAAACAGAGATAGTAGGGTTGTAGTCAGAAGTGGGGAAATGATAAGCACAAAAAAGGAACCAAATATTGGAGAGGGGAAGAGAAAAGGCCGTGCTTCCACTCTGGCGATTCTCTGTAACAAGATATTTGCAAAATGGTTACCATTTGTTAGCAGCTGGTAAGCATCCAAAAAAGTGTAGTACAAAAACAATTTTATTTCCGGGAAACACTTTGTACACTTTATTAATTGCTTTGGTTGGTTGAATTAATTGCTACACTTTATTACTTTGAGGGGAAAAAAAGTGAAACGGAAAGCAAATCCTTATGAGCTCAAGATGCTTCTTTGGTGGTCATCCAAGACCAGAAGAACCATGTACAGAAGACACCGGAATAACTATTTATGTTGATTCTTTTTCTTGCTGTGATTATTCAATTAAAGTATATGGAGTAAATTGCACTTTGCACTAGGTTTTATATTTTTAATTTGCACCATGTCTAACACATTCGCCCAGTTATTCCATGCTGGACATGAAACATTTCGTGCAAGGGCACAGTTTACTTGGTTAGCTGTATAACACACGCACTATACATCACCGGTTAGTGCTCCTGAATCGCCGTGGAACGGTTTTGGGACGTCTAGTATGATGAAGATAATGATATGTGTAGGTGTTCGGTTAGAGTGTTTTGACATGGTCACTTCCTTCATCAAGTTATTTTAGAGAGGTGGCTTTGGTTGACTTTTGTATTCCTTTATAAGATTTCATTAAATAATAAATAAAACAGGTTGTGTGCATCTTTTTGATGCAGACGCCGGGTATCGCCTCCATTTTAAAAAAAATTCTCCAAATCTTGCTATAAATACTAACCTACAATGATGTCCTCGCGATTGTGTGATGGATTTTCTTATCCAACTGAGTGTTGGGACCATAAAAAAGAATTACTCCATCCGTCTTGAATAGACGTCGTGGATTTGTCAAAATTTGAATGAATCTAAATAGTATTTAGTATTTAGATTCATCCAAATTTTGACAAACTCGCGATATCTATTTTGAAGCGGAGGGAGTATGAAATATCAGGCACCAGGTGACCAAGAGACCTGCTAATTGAGTAGTAGTGCATTTTTTCGATAGGGAGTATATATTAATATCGCAACTATACCAATTACGCTCAACCTCTGCAACAACACAAAGCCCTAGCGTCCTTCCGGATGCACATAGCCTAAAAAAAGAAGAAGAATTAGAAAAATAAAAGTCCCGTCATAGTGATCTATTCCTTGTGGCAGCGAACCTAACGCTACCAAGACAACACCAAAAATCCAGCTTCTCTAAAAGCGATGCCTTTAAGAAGGAAACAATGCACAAGCGTCGTCGTCGCCTTGATCATAGATCATGGGTTTTCATCCTAGAGAAAGTCCACACTCACAAAACAATGCCTTTAACAAGGACATTGCCAGGCACAACCAATTAAGGCCAGGCCTTAGATTTTCACCCTGAAAGATTAAAAACTGAATTTCTCCTATGCTATCGCCCCCATTTTTCGTTGTTGCTGCTCTAAGTCATGGATCACCAAGCAAAAAACTCAACGCTACCAGGAATCAAACCACCATCGCTAGTCTCTAGACCTTGGTTTTCATGACATTCTTCGCCAACACCATGGAACAAGAACGTGTCCCATGACAATAACATCCAACAGAGCTTTGACACGGTTCCTCTAAAACCAAACCGTCACAGAAAACACGGGTGCGCACGATCGAGTCCTACCTAATCCAGCAATCTCCAGACATGAATCGCCTAGTGGAGCGCCGACGGAGCCTTCCGGAACATGAAACTTCCGTTAGATCTATGGGGACAGGCACTGCCAGATCTTCATCATGGCGCGAGAAGAAATCTTAAGACCAATTTATTCAGCACACCCAGACGCCGTTGGTCGCCACCTGCATGCCCAGCCATCCTGATCTCCACTGCTCACAAATTGAATTGCAGATTAGCAGAGAAAAGAACAGGTCGCTGCCATGCACGTTGCAATAGCGCTCACGACATAGCATGGAGGCAATCCGAACGCTGGCTTGGTGAAAACCGCCTCGCTGGAGGATCTCTGAGGCCCGGACCACGACACAACAAGAATTACTGGCTCGTTTTGACTGTAGCCCAGATCGATCCCATGGCCCATATCGGCCCTGCCTTGCCGTAGCGCTGGAGATGACTGTCATTGCGCCACGTCGCCACCACCCCTCCTGGCCTCGGTCACCTGCCCCACCGACAACACTCCGTCGTCGCCCATGAAGAGCCACCACACATCCCTCCCCTACCCTCTGTATTCGACGGAAAAGGGCGCCGCCACCGCCACCGGTATGGGTGACGACGACAACCAGAGGTACATGAAAGAGGGAGGCCCCTGGGGGTCGACGACGATGAACCTCCGAAGCCGCTCGGGCGGGAGCGGCCCGGGAGGTGCAGATCGGGAGTTAGGATCGGGAGGAAATACACGTATGGTTTCTTCAAAATGGGGGAGAATTTCACTTCTCGGGCCTCTGCACCAACTAGGGATGCACACAACCATTAAGCATGAGTACCTTGATTTTTAATCTCGGTAAAATACTAAGCATGGTCCTCGGGTTAAATTGCATGAGTATCAGGAGAGCCTGGTCCTCAAGTATAAATAGGAACCTAATTTCGCGTTCGTGAATATTTGATCTCAGGTGTTGGGTTTGTACATCCACTCCTCCAACCAGTTGAGCAGCAGTGCATAAAATAGTTCCACAATTGTTTGCTTCTTAAGCTTTGTCTTAGTACTGATGATGTCTGATTACTTATTTTGGTGTAACCAATAAATATGAGCCAGGGCTTAAAAGCATTCCCATAATGCACCTGCCCTTTAAATCTGCACTCATTAAAGGGCTGGGTTGTCGTATCAAAACTCCCCCTTTTTCCCCTTGTGCTTTGGGCTGATGGGCCCCATAATATCCTTCTTTTATTTGTGGTTTATGATCTTGATGTGTGTTGTGACTTGGAAGGTTGCACCACTCAATGTAAGAGTACACCTGGTGAAGAAAACTGCAATGTAAATCTCCTGTTGGAGAGCAAAAGCTTGGCACTTTTCATATACGTACCTTTTTGACTGAACTGAACCAGGTCGGCAGCTCCTGTAGAAGCAAAGGTGGAAATCTTGCAGGCATGGAATGGAACACTCGTTCGATTAGGACTCGTCGAGGCCGTGAACGTGATCTTGATCCTTTGACTTGCTAAAAGCTTACCCCAACCTCGTGAGGAAAGTGAAGGCAACATAAAAGCAGAGAAGCGACTCCGCGTCTAGTTACAGTGACCTGTCGCAGAAACGCCACCAGGCATTTCTCGACCGCAAGTTCAGTTAACCTGAAAACACCGGTTGATTGAGCTCAGACGCTTCAGAGATGTGTGTGTGTTAAGTGTTAACTTGGAGGTACTGTGTCGGCGATAAACGCCAAGATCTGTCCGTGCGTGCGTACGCTTGTGATCGACGAACAGTCGTGTGATTGACGCGCTGTTGCACCCAACACAGACCACTAGATACTGATCTGTCCACCTATGCATAGGCAGGTCCACTCAGATCGAATTATTTCAGAATACATGCTTTGTTCGTGGATCCTGTCGCGCCCAACTACATGATTCTGTACGTACGTAGCGCGTTCAGGTTGGCAGAATCTCCAGCAACGCGCGAATACAATGAGCTGCCGAGCTGGCACAGATAGTGTATGCATTTCCAGGTGGTACAGCTGATAGCACACATCTTTATCGAGGAAAAGCAACGCTCAGATACAATTTCGCCCACACAAACGCACACGTATTTAACTAGTAATTACATTTTCTAAACAAAACAATGATGGGACAGCTGGGGAAATACTAATAAGAGAAGAAAAATCTTAAGGTACCAGGACAGGTTGGTCCAGGTGGCACGCAGCCGATGAAAACAACCCCCACTATCCAACAAAGTGCCCCCGTAAACTAAGGCCAAGAGCCATGTAGTATAAACAGCTCACAGGGATTTGGGTGCATGAACTAGGAAGAGCCTTAATCCATACGATGAGCTTTGTGGCTGCAACGTCTGCAGCGTATCAGCATGATCTTCCCCTCCCTAATAATCTGAACGGAAGATATGCGCGCATATATGGGTGTAAAGGAACCGCGGAAGAGGTGGATCGACGGAATTGGTGGGTTTCCGACACGCATCGCTTTCGAGCTCGATATCCCGCGATGCGTCCAACACAGTCCCCGGACCCGCGCGACGATGTCGACTGAATTGGTGGAGTATCAGATTGTGGCTGATTCAACAGTACTGTGTGTGTTTAAGTTCTGTGCTCCCAATTATGTGACGTTTTTTTTGGATATTTCAATGTTGAGTCGTTGAACAACGTATAGACTGAAATGAGTGAACAGGCACATTAAAACGCTTATGTGGACATGCAATTTAGAAGATGCAACGTATATCGGTTGCTTTTTTTAGGTCTGTTTTTGTTTAGTTTTGTCTCCCTAGCGGCATCGGCGAGGTAGAGACGATGACGGCGTGTTGGAATAAGATCTCTCCGCTCTCTTCCTACCTCGTGGACGTCCCATCCGGAGTCAACGAAGGGTCCATGAGGGTTAGCGTCGCCAGATATGTTGATTCTCTTCGGATCTTGCCAATTTGTGTGTCTATCAAGAGGACTTCTTCTAATTGTGGGGATCTATAGATCATCAATGAGTTTTATCGACGGTTACTTCTTCATCTTCGTCTTCGGGACGGATATGGTCTTCTAGACCCGTTCGGCGACTTCCACTACTAGGAAAACGGCTATAGGTAATACGCACATCCGTGGCGCACGTGCTAGTAGTGCCCCACGGCTAAAATAGGCTTGGCGCACTGCATAGAGGTGCCCTACGGATAATTACAGTAGGCGTGGTGCACATGCGTGCGGTGCGCCACGGATGTGTGTGGGCCAGGGCACTGTCGGCCGTATACCACATAGCCGTAGCGCACCTATGGCTAGTGCGCTTTGAGTGTGACCGGCGGTTGTGGCGCACTTGGGCACCATGCGCTATAGGAAAAATCGGGCCACACTGTTGTGCAACTGGGAACACAAGTCTGTGGCGCATGGGTGGTATGTGTGCCACGGCTGTTCGTTATGCCTATGGCGCACCACACCACGTGCGCCACGGATGTGCGTGCTGCCTGCTATATTTTGGCAGATAGCCTTTTGCACATTGCCTAGATCCACCATCTCCCACTTCACTTTCCCCTCCTTCTTCCTCTTTGGATCTCGCCCCCCTCCTCCTTACCACCTCAATTTCTCCACTTTTTCACCATTTGTAGCTTGTAAAACTTACCTTGGATGCTACATACATAATAGAGGAAGGCCCTCCTTCCGGCCACCATCTCTCGGTCTCTCACCTCTCCTTCGAAATCTTCTCGCGGTCTCTCGTCTCGGTAAGTTGTCTATGTAAGAGGGATGTGTTTATGTGTATGGATGATATGGTCACATATCTATGGAGAGGATCGATGCTTTCATGTGTTTGGAGAGCATGCATGCATGCTCTCTCATATATTGGCATTGTTTTGCCAAAATGTTGATTTATTTTCATTTTGGCAAGACTTTGGCATTTCGCAAAGGTCCGAATTTTATGATAGGTCATACCGACCCATCGACCATTGCATGCATGCATTGGTTCTGTGGTTGTAATAAACTTCTAATTCTACCGTGTACACCGCGCAGGCAACCATGGTCCGCATAATGAGCGAAGGCATTGTGGCTAGATTTTTGAAATGTGCGACGGCCGACATGATACGAAATAACATGACGGAGATAAGATGTCCGTGCAGAAGATGCAAACTCAATTGGTTGATCGACCCAGATTCCGGAAATCTACAGGCGCACCTGCTCCGCTATGGTTTCATGGATGGCTACACTCGGTGGATAAGTGATGACGAAGACGATGAGGCCGTAAATGGGGCGGCGGAAAATGAGGAAGGCGGGCAACATGATCATGATCATGGCAAGGACGGGCAAGATGAAGAAGAGTCTCCTGGAGATGGTGAAGGTGCGGAAGCAGACCATGATGATGATGATCTAGATGCCGGAGCACACGATGGAACAACGTCAGGCTAGGTGCGGGACCCTTATGTTCAAGAACTGTTTCTCAAGCAGACGAGTAACGCCAGGGCTGCCACTAGAGAGAAAGCCAAGCTTGCGCAACTTGAGAAAGACGCGGTTACTCCATTGTATGAAGGATGCAAGCCCGATGATACCCGGTTGAATGTAACGCTCAAGGCTATGGAGATGAAGGCAAAACATAAATGGACCGACGCAAGCTTCGACGATATGATGGCATTCTGGCATGATAGTCTCCCAGAGGGGAACACGTGTCCAACTAGTATCGAGGACGCCAAGAAAATCGTGTGTCCTCTTGATCTACCGCACATTAGATACCACGTCTGCATCAACGATTGCATCATTTATCGGGGCGAGGACGCGGAGAAAACCACATGACCGGTGTGCGGCGTTAGTCGATACAAGAAAGGGAAGAAAGCTCCTCGAAAAGTGGTATGGTACTTTCCTATCACTTCTCGTCTGTAGCGCTATTTCGCAGACCCTAAGGAAGCAAATCTCATGCGCTGGCATGCGGAAAGAAAGAAGCCAGCAGATGACGATGACCCTGAAAAGGACGAGCTGCTGACGCACCCTTCAGATGGTAGCCAGTGGAAAGCATTAGACCTGGAATTCCTAGAATTCGGTGGAGATTCGAGGAACATCAGGCTAGGTGCAAGCACCGATGGACTCAATCTGTTCGGTAGCCAGAGCAGCACGCACAACACTTGGCTCGTGTTTGTATGGATGTACAACCTCCCTCCCTGGTTGTGCATGAAAAAGAAGTACATACAAATGAGTATGCTAATTCAAGGGCCAAAACAACCTGGTACCGACATCAATCTATATCTCGGGCTGTTGAAAGAGGAGCTAGCCATGTTATGGGAATCCGGAGCCAATACGTATGACGCTGTCGCACAAGATTATTTCACTATGAGAGCCGCGTTGGTCACTACGGTGCAAGACTATCCAGGTTGTGGATATTTCTCAGGGCAGGTTATCCAAAGATTTTACGCATGCGTTAGGTGCATGGATAACACGACCTATCTCTAACTAGAGAAAGATCCAGGGTCTTCGAAAACCGTGTTCATGGGGCATCGAAGGTGGCTTGGAAAGAATGATGCATGGAGAAAACGTAGAGATCTGTTCAATGGAAAATCCGAGACCCGAGGAATCCCAGAGCGGAGGAGCAGCGAAGAAGTGGACGAATTGCTGAAAAACTGGAAAGAGTGTCCTAAACCGGGAAAGAAGCGAAAGAGGCAGCAAGACAAGCCGCTGATGAAGGTATGGAAAACAAGGTCTGTTTTCTCGGAGTTGCCATATTGGAAGTTTCTCCGCACGCCTCATAGCCTTGACATCATGCATATCACGAAGAACGTGTGCGAGAGTCTAGTCGCCACCCTAATCAACATGCCAGATAGGACGAAAGATGGTCCTAAAGCAAGGAACGACTTGATATTCATGGGCATCCGGAAGGATCTTCACGGAGGACGCCCTACTCCTGATGATCAGGAAGATGACGATGATCATCAGTCGGAGGCGACACAAGGTCGTCGAAAGGGTAAAAAGGTCAAGAAGAACGAATATTACTGCCCCCTTCGTGCTTCACACTAAGCTAGGATGAGATCAAACAGTTTTTCAAGTGCCTTCTAGGAGTCAAATTTCCTGACGGCTACGCGGGCAAGATAAGAAGGTACCTAGATGAGGTTAAGCAGAGGTTTAGTGGGATGAAGTCTCACGACTGTGCCGTGCTAATGATGCAGATACTTCCGATTGCACTACGAGGTATAATGGACGAGCATGTCTGAGAAACATTGTTTGGGCTCTGCAAGTTTTTCGACGTCGTCTCTCGAAAGTCAATTGGCGTGAAACAGCTCGAGAGGCTACAAGAGGAGATCGTGGTGATACCATGCGAGCTCGAGATCTACTTTCCGCCCGCATTCTTCGACATTATGGTGCATCTGCTGGTCCATATCGTGGAGGATATCATCCAACTCGGGCCGATGTTCCTCCGCAACATGATGCTGTTTGAAAGGATGAACGGACACATCAAAGGATACGTTCGCAACAGGTCCCGTCCAGATGGAAGCATAGCCAAGGGCTTTCTAGCCGAAGAGTGCATCTCTTTCTGCATGAATTATCTAGGCATCGAGAACCCTGTCGGTCTTCCCGTCAATAGGCACCTTGGCAAGCTCGATGGATCGGGTCACCGAGAGGGTCGTTGCGTACTGCATGCAGACTACGATTGTCAACGTGCAGACTTTGATAGAGCAAACCTAATCGTGCTACAACATTTAGAACTGGTCGATCCTTGGGTACAAAAGCACAAAAGTTCAATCGAGAAGAAGTATAGTGACCAGGGCATACAGAGGACGCAGGGAGAAATAATCAAAGAGCACAACTCAGATTTCACGCGTTGGTTTAGGCAGACGCTCCTAGATGATCCCCCGCAATCGCATTCTGCGGAGGAAAACATCATATTCACCTTGTCGCAGGGACCCATGCACAACCTGGTGACCTATCAGGCGTATGATATCAACGGCTACACATTCTACACGGAGAAAAAGGACAACAAGTGTGACTATCAGAACTCAGGCATAACATCGGAATTCTACACCGATGACAACGTGAAGGAAAGATTTTACGGAAGGATCGAGGAGATCTGGGAGCTCGACTACTGTGGAGAAAAGGTGCCGATGTTCCGTGTCAGATGGTCCAAGAGCGTCGAAAGAGAAGACCAGTATTTCACAACCATGTTAATACCCGAAGCAGCCAAATCCAAGGCCGCCGGTGCGCACGTCGCCGCGAAAAATGAACCGTGGGTACTGGCTAGCAAAGTGGACCAATGTTTTTTTATTACCGACCCGACAAAGCCTAGCCGTGTTGTCGTGAGGAGAGGAAAAAGAAACATCATCGGAATGAATGGAGTCGCCAACGAGCAAGACTTCGACCAGTACGGTGATCCAAAGATTGAAGATGACGACAACTACGATGAAGAAACATACATCACAAGAAGAAAAAGGACAACCTTACCCAAAAAAGGTAGCCCGTTCGAGCAAAGAAACATAAAAGTGCCCGGGCTAAATTATTCAACCGCGACAAAGAAGGAAAAAAAGATTGTAAAACGCTAGCTCAAAAAAGATTGTAAAACGCATGCTCAAAAAAGATTGTATTGATGCATATGGATGGCATATTATTAATGGACACATTATTATTTAATTTCTTTCTACTTTGAATCACTTTTGTACCACTTTTGATGATATATATGTACCATTTTTTTCATATAAAACATATAACAGATATTTTATATAGTTTACATAATTTTTGGGATATTTTTTAACATTTTAAAGTAGTTTTAAAATAAAAACAAAAAATGGGGGCACCATGGTTCGAACCTGGGTGCTCCAGGTTTAGTGAGCATACATAGCTAGGGCGGAACCAGTGTGTAGCACCCCAATTGTCTAACAATTGTAATGCTACTTGTCCTAGTAAGATAATGGCTACTTCATATATATTATTGTTGCATCATAATTATATCATGCTCATGTCATCATGCCACCTTGCATTTGAGCATCATATAAAACTCTTTTTCCTTTTGGTTTTTCTCTCACATGCATTAATAATTGTATTTGGCTTTTGATATATTGCTTAATGCCCAAGTTGAGTTGGGGGCATATCTTTTATTTCCATTCCACCACCTTTCTCTTCCACCACTTTATAATCCCACCATCCCATTAACTATGAGCTTGTAATTCTTTTTCTTTTGACATTATATCCTAGCTCATGTGGTTTGGGGTGGTCAATCTTCCAAATTCTTTGCTTGGTTTTTTTACCACTTCTTGGAAATGCATAAGATTAATGCCATCATATTATTATTGTTTTCACATAATAAATCATGGCATTATTATTTTTGCATGGGCCATGCACATTTCTCCACCACCTTTTTGCTCCTTTGGTTTTTCCTTTATTTTAAGTGGACCTTTATTTCATGGGTCATCTCTTTTCCTTCCACCATTCCAAATCCTCATCTATATCTATTCTTTTATTTTATTTTTCTCCATGCATGAACCATATGAGGCTTAGCCCATAATTCTTTTCTTTTCCTTTTTCTTGGCTTTCCTTTCACCTCCACCTCATGTCAATTCTAGCACTCACCATGTTCCACTTGGGATGATCTTACCACATTCTTTTCTTTTCTTTTTTCATTTATCTACATGCATGAGCCATGTGTGATCTTTTCCACCTAATTATTTTCTTCCTCTTTCTTTCTTTCTTTCTTTCTTTCTTGTCTCTCTTCCACATTAGATCATGCAAGCTCAAGCCCCTTGGATCTTCTTGTTTTGGTCTCATAATCAAAATTTAAAATCTAAATATCTAAATAAATCTAACCTAGCTTTTCCTCTCTCTCTCTCTCTCTCTCTAATTCTCTCCTAAACCCTAACTTACACCCCTCTCATCTCCCTCTCTCTACATGTGGGCCACCATCTCCCCTCTCTCTCCCTGGCCACCCTCTCCCTGGCCCACACCCCAGCCACCTCTCTCTCTAGCCCTACCCAAAACCCTAACCCTAGCCCGAGCTACCCCGTCTCCTCTCTCTCTTCTCTCTCCGGCCGAGCCAGCCCCACAAGCCCCACGCCGCCTGGTCCACCTGCAGCCCCTCCCCCTGCCATGCCTACCTGCCCCAGGACGAGCCCCAGCTCGCCCATGTGCTCGAGGAGAAGGAGGAAAAGGTGGCACCCGAGCCACCTTTTTACCTGCCGTGCCCACCTGCCTCTCCTCTCTCTCCCTCTCACTTTCCCCTCCTCCTCACGCCTCTGGCCTCTCCCAGATCCACCCCGAGACGCCCTCCTTCTTCCCCTCCTTCCTCTCCGACCACCAGCAGCCGTCGCCGGTCGCCGCCAGTAACCACCTCGCCCCGACGATCCTGCCGGCGTGCTTGACCTGGAGGTGGCCTGGGCGACCGAGGACGCCCTACTGCATCACCCCGACCGTGCCTACGCGAGGGAGAAGCTCCCCAGCAACCCCGCGCCTCGCCGCCCTGCAGGAAACCCTAGCCGACGGAGCGCCTGCATCCCCGACGCTCCGCCGCTCCTCGCGCCGATCCAAGCCCACCAGCGAGCCCGCGGTGAGCATCTTCTTTTCCTAGACAACCTCCGCTTCTCCGCTGTTGTCTAGCCTCGCCGTGCGTTTCGTCGAGCAGCCTCCGCGCGCCAGAGCTCGCCGGCGTCTGCAACTTTTCTGCGCCGCGCAAGCCCTACCTAGTCCCCCGCTACCCTCCTGTCAACCCCCCGAGCCAGCCGCACTGGCTAGACCCCTCCGCGCGCACTCCCCTGTCCCCGGATCGAACCCCCGCCCCGCGCCGCGCACCAGTTTTGCGTCAGACGCGAGAGGAAGAAAAACAGTACCGGGCCCGTGGTCGATTTGCAAAAAACCCCTCCCCTTTTTAATTACTGCAACCCGCGCTCCAAACGGCCCCACCTGTCCGTCGCCTAGCCATCTTGCAGAGACCCCCTCCTGTTTTCTCGGCCGTAACCCGTGGTCCATCTGGCGCCCCACCAGTCAGCCGCTGGGGGTTTTCCGCTGACACGTGGGCCTTCAGCCGCTGGCCCCACCCTGTCAGTCTCTGTGGGCTAGCCCAGCCTGCGGTGCAAAAAGAAATTTCCGCGCGCGCGTGGCCCAGTCAGCGCAGCCCCACCTGTCAGTGTCTGTGGGTAGATTTGCCTGGGTATAAAAGTTTTTCCCTGAGTCTGTTTTTATTCAAATCTTTTCCAAATTAATTTAAATTCAAATTCTTTTCAGATTCAAATAATTTTTAAAATACAAATCCAAATAATACATGTAATATATGTTTTGGAATCAGAAAAATGTGAGGAATTCAAATATGCCATTCAAAATATGTTTTAAACACTTTAAATTTCGAGATGATTAAAATTACAATAAAAATGCCTTTTTCCTTATTAAATTAATAACTTTTGTTTTATAACTCCGAATTTGACAAATAATATGTCTAAATCGATCAGCGCGACGAGTCCGTTCTATTTATGCAGTCCTTGTTCTGAATTGAAGCATGCATCATGTCAACATTTAAATTCTGAACTGTTTATCACAATAAAACTTGGGCAAATAAATAATAAAGTGCTTTATTTCTTGTATCTACACCTCACCTTTGCCATGCTACTTTAATGCCATGCAAATTGTGCATCATTCATCATGGCATGCTTGTTTGCTTGTCGCATTTTAATTCATATGATTGTATACTTTATTTATGTTGGCCCTTGTTTGTTTGGTTCTTCTTCGAATAGACGCCCCGCAAGAGAATTACCAGGATTCACAGGAGTATTACCCAGATCCATCTCTCGCTTCAACTGAGCTGCCAGGCAATCACTACCACATGCTTGCATACATACAGTACCTATTGCCTCTATCTTATTCTTGCATCATCGAGTCGCGATTGCATTAAATTGAATCCCAAGTACTGCATAGCCTTTACTTTTAAACCACACTAAGCTTGTTCCGGTCCCATGAGCCATTACTACAGGAGTTGTTTGAGCCATGCGAGTCGTAGAAAAGCATGAGTAGGGTATGTGAGTGTCTGATGGATAATGAGGTACCTAAACAACATAACCTGAGTAGTAATGGGATAACTAATGAAAGAGGCACCGGTGAGCAATATCTGCTATTTGGTTTTTCATGCTCACTTGTGTCCTGTAGGACCCCGAGTACTTGATTCCTGTTCCTTGACTATTCGCACTATCCACATCCGGGAGGCCTTATGGACCCCCCTGAGCCAGAGCTTGATTCATTCTTATTTCTTGGGGCCACAAGTAGTTTGGGGCTTTATTACTATTCTGTACTTATGCCATGTTACTGCTTATTTAAGATTGTGCGTGGAGCACCTGTACTGTTTTGGATCGTGGAATGTTTTCGCGGTATCGACAAGCCCAGTCACATTTTCGGGTTCCCAGTCGTTTACAGCCATTGACACAAACCTTGGGTCTGTCTCGTAGCCGGCCAACTTCGTTGCGGGTAGCTTAATGGGGTGGCCCCCCTGAAATATTTCTGAATCCTGTGATTGCTTTGTCGTGAATGCCTCGTTGGGTTCTGATTTGGTTTTTCCGAGGTTGATCGAGTGTGTGTTGCTATTCGTGCACCCCTGCAGGGTAAATCTTTCTGAAAGCCGTGTCCGTGGTTATGGACGACTTGGAGCACAGTTTCTCGATCATAGACAAGTATAACTAAAGTACCGCTTTTAAATTGACTAAGTATTGGACTAGTAAATAGTGCAATACTCATGGAATGGTTAATAAAACTGCCAACGGATGATGGGGGTTGTTCGTCCGCCTCCTCGTTGGTAAGCGAGGAGGAGGATGGATCTGTTAATTATACTATTATCACTGTTGTTCTTAATTCACGGACTTCCGTCTATCATTGGTTAGGCGGAAGGTTAGCGAGTCTCTATAGAATTGTTAGGTATTATCTTTTGCTGCATTTGTGTCACCCCAGGTTGTGTCCCCTTTAGTGGCATTAAGACTTGCTGAGTACCCCTAGGGTCTCACATGATAAATTGTTTGATTCAGATGAACAGGTGTACCCGCAAGATGGATACTAGGTGGAAGAGACAGATGATGTTGGCAACGATCATTCGGTGTAGAGATTCCGGGAACGGGGATCCGTATGATCTGTGGGTGGAATGTGTTTATTTATGGGGCATCTTATGCCAATTTGCTTCTTATCCGTACTCGGATCTTGTTTTCCGCTTCCGCCTGATACTCTGATGTGTGATGTATGAGGAGCTATCCTGAATTATTATATCTATCTAGGATGTTTGGATCTTGCCGTATGGCGTTGCAATATTTCTATTTCTTTTAGATGGAATGGCTCTGATGTACTGTTGTATGTGGCTTGCATACATACCCACTTGTGTATGTAGTTGATCCCTTCGCCTGCCGATTACGCCGCTCGTTCTTGTCCCGTTGTTTGAAAGTGGTTAGGACGGCCGAAAGGTCTACCGTGAGTGGCCCTGGGCCCCGCCATACTATTTTAACCACTTTCGTTCATCCAGGCATTAACTAAGAGCGTAATTCACCGAGGTAGTTACACAGTGGGATATGCAAGTGCTAGTGTCTACAAACGGGGGCGGCAGCCTTTTGTTTGACTTGACACGACACTTAGCCGTAGCGCACTAGGTAAGGGTGCGCTACGGCTAAGTGTTGTGACAAGTCTGCTGCGCACGGTCATATCCCATCTCCCATCTATCTCTCATAACCTAAGCTGCTACCGACGTGTCGCCTCCGCTCGATCTGCCGTCTCCGCTCGCCCGCTGCCTGTCGAGGAGGAGGAGAGGAGGCCACCACGTCCGTGGAGGAGGAGAGGAGGCCACCGCGTCCGAGGAGGAGGAGAGGAGGCCGCCGCGCATCCGTGGAGGAGGAGAGGAGGCCGCCGCGCGTCCGTGGAGGAGGAGAGGAGGCCGCCGCGCGTCCGTGGAGGAGTTCCGTCTGCGCTCTTTGTCATCGTCCGCACGCTCTTCGTCGTCATCTTTGAGATGAGCGTCCCCTCTCCCCTCTCTCCCTCTCTCCCCTCTCTAACCTAGAA